>JAUPFT010000011.1:26753289-27353289 GCA_036936625.1 Parnassius smintheus behrii | reverse complement strand
GAAATCTGTTCCCCGGAGTAGTTATGAAGAGCAAATGACTAGCTTTAAAGGTGTTGATTTGACAGCTGTAAGTTAAAAGGACAATAAACCGTCACTTTCCTATCTTCATATGTTGGTGCAGAACCTGTTTCTCTAGTAGAAAGGTTTGGCAAAGTTAGTAAGACCAGGATCAAGATTACATGCCCACATGTAATAAAAGAGTATAATGCCCATATGGGCGGGGTGGATCTTCTAAATAGCTTCATTGGTAGGTATTGTATAACAATGAGAAGCCGTAAGTGGTGCCTACGTATATTTTACCATCTGTTGGATATGACAGTAATAAATTCCTGGCGTGTTTATAAAGACTTGAAAGGTACTGAAGCAACTTCATCAGTTCTGAATTTGTGTCAATATAGACTGGAACTAGCTGAGGTTCTAGCTAATATAAATAATGCATCTGAACTCTGTAATAAACGAGGAAGGCCCGGCACCAGTAACAGCGTTGAAATGGCAATACAAGCCAAGAAAAGTAGAGGACCAGTTCAGCATGTTTCACCTAAAGATATCAGGACTGATAATGTTGGTCACTGGCCTGATGATTCCGCCCGCAGTAGATGCAAAATGCCTGGGTGCAAAGGATATACACAAACAAAGTGTGAGAAGTGTGGAGTAACCCTTTGCCTTACTAAATCTTAGGATTTGTTTTAAAAACTTTCATATGTAATTATTTCTAGTAAATGCATAGTGTTGTATTTATGCAACAGTTGTTTTTTTTTTTAAATAAAAACCTATAAAAAAATGATTTTTTATTTTTATTATTATTTTCTCCTGCTTAGGGCATGTACATGTCTACTACATATATTTTTCCTAACGTAATAAGAACAAATCATGCATTTAAGGGTTAATGTAGTACATAATAGTTCAATGTTCTCATAATAATGTTCTAAGTTGATGCCCATCCCATGGATAAAATGATGTTACCTACAAAATGAAGCAGACGTCCCTATTCCAAAGATATCTTAGTTGAAAGAACATATTCTTTTGATTGAATACACTTAAATTTAGGCTGTATGTGCCAAAACCACAAGGATTGTAACATTTGCTAGAAAATTTTACTTTTTTCTTACATTTTATGCCCCTCTTGTGGTTGAAAATGATCAAATTAAATAAATCATTTGCTGTGAAACATTTTTTTTTATATTTCATTTCATTTGAAGGTTTCACTTCAACTGCATGTGAATTGCACAATTTTGATAATTGGGTTACCTCACAATTTTTTCCTTCACCACCGAGCATGTGGTAAATCAGCACTTAAAATATGTAATTACAACTAACAATTTCATTGGTGCCGTCGAGGATCGAAACCCAGATTGCTGGTGTATTGTTAAATTTACAGCGAGCACCAGTACCTGAGCTACCATGGCCCATGGACTTAGCAGTTATTTATGTGAGGATAACGTAAAACAATAGCTGAATATTTATTTATTTAATATTTAATTAATAAATCAATTATGTGACCATAACACATTTTTTACCACAAAGTGGGAACAGTTTCTTGCTTAGTTCTCATACCAATTCTAATTACACACAAAGGTTTTTTTTTTAAATAAATGTTAGATTTCGTTTATTATATGAAAGGTGAATGCAAGTACAACATTTATCGTACTTTCTTGTAGATATGTGCATAACATATTTCAAATAATTTTACAGAAGTTTAGTCAGAGAAATGTGTGGTTTGCCAGTTGTTGTGACTAGGCTAAAAAAAGGAATGATTCAGTGGTTTAGACTCATAGAATGAATGAGGAAAAAGTAACAAAGCAAACGTATGCTTCAGAAGTGAGTGTTAAAGTCTGCAAGGAACTCTTAGAGGAAAGTTTATTCATCAATTTGGCAATAGAAGATTGGCCCTTAACAAAGGTAACATGTCAAAGGAATTTTTTTGTGGAAAAAAGATTTTCAACTTTATTTTAATGATCTTAGCACTGACATTCCTTTATTTCAACATGAATATACTGAAACATGTCAGGTGACACCGCGGCATGCTGCTGCAAGTCACGGCATACGGAGGGATGCCGTGGCACACCGCTGCATCACATGACATAGGTTACAGAAATGTGAGTGCTAAGTAATTGAAACGAAGTTGACTATAACCCATTGCGGTGGCAATCTCAGCAACTCGCGCGAGCAACCTGTACACAAGTGCATCTTGACTTGTTTGGCATTCATACATATTCTCTGCCTATCCCTCTGGGTGAAACAACGAATGTTTATATATACATATAATTTTACCACATTTTACTACAAATACATATCTTAATGCAATGAACTCTTACACACAATAACAACACATTATATAAGGAATAAAATGATTAACTAAACATGTCTATTCAAGTATAATTTTCTACAAACAAATTTAATATTTAAATCTTGTAATGGGGCAACAGTTTTTCTTTTGACGTTGGAAGGGTGACAAAACTTCATACAATAGCGTTCATCAACACAAACACAGGAAGCAGTTCCTGATATATGTATATTATTTGTTCTTAAATTGTTAGGACTTATTGGATCAGCAATAGTGTTATAACTGTCAATTGTGCTTGTCAGCATTAAATTGGAACTTGGATATATAAAAAATGCAAAAATTGTCAATGCTACTAAAAATTGTATAGGGACAGCGATAGACCAATATTTCTGTGGATAATAATAAATATTAAAGTAATGTAAATAGTAGTCAGGGACAATAGCCCAAATGCAGTATATTGTAAGAGCAATCTTACTAAATAAATACATAAAAAAACCATACAATGACCTTGCTGGGGTGGGGGCTGGGGTGTGTTCGGTCATGTTTAATACAGCTTTTTATCTTACTGCAAAATCACTCAGAGTTTTTATAATCATCAATAGATTTTTTAAAGCTACATTTACAGCCACCCTTAATCTCTTTGTATCTGTCCCTTCAAAGCTTCTGTAACAATGAGTTAGTATATTATTTAAGATCATTCATTACACAATAAAATTTACACATAAATAAAATACTGACATTATTAGCTCAGCATTATTTATAACGATTTCTCTTGTTATTCTACTTCCTTGTAGTTCTTCATCCACAATAAGTATGTCATAAGCAATACTTGCTTGTTTTGTAGATGCAAATGGAATATTTAGAGTTCTGTAATAAAATGGCAGATATTTGAAGAGATTGTGGTACTAAATAAATATAATTGTAAATATTGCGAAGAAAAAACGCGAATATAAATACACTGGATGGATGGATAAACATAAAAACGTATTATTAAACTTAATGCCTAATCTGTATGTACAAACTTATTAAAATTTACACAATATTATCACATCCCACTTGTGCAAATTTCTTCGTCAAAAAGTGCTTAGTTATGAAAAAAAATCAAATTATTAACCAAGAAAAGCGCGCGTAACAAATTATTGTGACGAAGAATAAAGAATCCTACATATTTTTTAGGTATTCTTCAGCCATAGCGTTCCTTTCCCAATCCTCAGATATCAGTTGCGCTCCTTGGTAATCAGAGTATGGTAACTGTCCTATGCAAGAATTAATAATATGGGTATCTTCTTCTCTTAGTAGTATGTGTGATGGTAATTGTGGTAATCTTGGTATTACTTTTGATTTAAATAATATCGTAATCATACAATAGTATGATTGCACTCATAGATTACTGACTAGACGTGAGCGTTATTTCACGTCACTAGATACAGTAACTGGCTACGCGGCATGTAACCGAATCACTAGTTTCGAGTCATGTTACAAGTAGTGATTTTTGTAAATGCGTATTACTGTTAACCATGATTGCGGTAGTCGACTGTCGGTCGCGGTCGGTCGAGCGCAAGGCGCACATATGGCATACAACAATAAACAAAACATCGTAAGTGACAGTATTATTGTACGTTTAATTTTCATACTTAAGACTATAGACATAGACAATAAAATAGAGTAATCTCTGTGTGTAAATAATTTCAACGGTTTGCGATTCCGAGAAGCAGTCACATTGAATTTAACTAAAATAATTTTTAAAACAATTTTGACGGAGTCATGAACTCGTTTATTCATAAAATTAATATAAAACTAAAAAATGTGTATAAAAATTTTAAAAATTTAAATGTTATAATATTATAAAACTTAAAAACTGTGTGTAAATAGCAAAAAAAAAAACAAATTAATTGTACAGTGTAAATAAAAGTGCAAAAACAAATGATACTAAATACGTTGAAAAAGTGTAAATAAACTGTAAATATCAAAAATCATTGTACAAAACAATCACAGTAGCCGAATAAAAATAGCCAGTTACAAAAATCACTAGTTTTGAAAGAGGTGACGCCGATCAAGTCACTGGTTTCGTTACGTTTCTTGAAAATGACGTTACGACCCACGTCTATCTGACTATTTCCTATATATAAAAAAGTACTCTGTGCTGACTATATACTAGAGAATTGCACTATCACAAACTAACTAGATACCTAGACCTAGATAGTACACGCGTTTACGCGTTTGCACTAGACATGGGTCGTTACGTCATTTTCAAGAAACGTAACGAAACCAGTGACTTGATCGGCGTCACCTGTTTCAAAACTAGTGATTTTTGTAACTGGCTATTTTTATTCGGCTACTGTGATTGTTTGCATAGATATCACCACCAACTATACAGTTACACATGAAACGAAAATAAATTTAATCACAATCTGTGTTTGTAGCTATACAGTAACTGTATACTGTTAAATGAATAAATTAACTTCCCTTCATACTTTATTCAGGTTTAGGACTGACTGCATTAAATGTATTTATGATTGATTTGCGTTTACTATGACACTAAAATTTTCATAAAATTATTAATGCAGGCATATTTACAAATCAATTTGATTGTATATACAATGAATTGATATTTACAGTTTATTTACACTTTTTCAACGTTTTACTATCATTTGTTTTTGAACTTTTATTTACACTGTACAATTAATTTGTTTGTTTGTTTGGCTATTTACACACAGTTTTTAAGTTTTATAATATTATAACATTTAAAATTTTAATATTTTTATACACATTTTTTAGTTTTATTTTAATTTTATGAATAAACGAGTTCATGACTCCGTCAAAAATGTTTTAAAAATTATTTTAGTTACATTCAATGTGACTCGCTTCCCGGAATCGCAAACCCTTGAAATTATTTACAAACAGAGATTACTCTATTTTATTGTTTATGTCTATAGTCTTACGTATGAAAATTAAACGTAGAATAATACCGTTGCTTACGATGTTTTGTTGTGCGCTTTGCACTCGACCGATCGACAGTCGACTTCCGCAATAATCATGGTTAACAGTAATCATAATCACGCATTTACAAAAATCACTACTTGTAACATGACTCGAAGCTAGTGATTCGATTACATGCCGCGTAGCCAGTTAGGTACTGTATCTAGTGACGTGAAATAACGCCCACGTCTAGTTTGCACTAACACTAGCACTTTTTGGTGCAGACCACTGACCTCTATATATACAAATACGCTGGACTGGCTATACCATACAAAATGACTGTGGCAATTTGAAGCGCCGCTAAAGGATGTCTTGAAAAATAAAATTGACATAATATGCCAAAGTATGTTGTCTTATTCATATTGTCATATTTAATAAGTCTGGAAACTCACGTGTCGCTGGCTGACACCTGACAGGAGGAAGTGAGAGATACAAGTGTCGTGCCTTTTTTGCTTAAAATTTATTATTTTATTAAGTGTTGTTGAGTTACTATAGTAAATTTTTCTGTCTTGGTGGATGTAAATGCTCGTATAAGGGAGCGTTGATAAATAGAGCGGGTTTGCTGGCGGGATGTTAACTGGAGAGCATACAGTAGCAGTTAGATGAGCAATAAATAACACTTCTTGAGAATTTCTTCTTGTTTTATTTCTTGATTCCTTATTATTACATTGCCGGATTTGGAATAATTTACCACGAAAAACGCCCCTTTTTTATAAGCGGCTGTAACCAATCATATTTAAGAAAAAATCGCATACGGCATTAGTGAATCTATTGACCAATCAGAGCGCCGAGTAACCTTTTCTAAGAGAGATTCACAATTTCCTTAATAAACGTGGTAAAACATTCCTTACAATATTTATATTTATTCCTAACGATAGATACAACTTATTTCTATTATTCTAAACATAAATCATTCAATAAACCTTTATTTTACATTTATAAAAAATAAAAATAGTTTCGCGGTCGCCTCACGGTTTAGCTCCGGAGTAGGACTATATTTTTTGCCGAACATACAAGTGGCGCCGCCAAGAGGTAGGAATGTACAACACTTTTTCAGGAATTATGCTTAAAATCTATACAATATTTTTTCATGAAATTTAAATCTTTCTCATAATGAAATAACATTATACAGCGATTAGTTGACATATTAATGTTTCTTTTGAAGTACTTTAAAGGAAAAAGAATTATATTAATCACTTATATGTTAAATAGCTCTTAAAGTTATGATAAAAGAAATCTTACTAGAAAATAAGCTTATACTTGCGTCTAATGTTCTAATCAGACCTAAATAATATTAAATAGATTCATATAAGTCACTTTAAGATAAAAATAGAAGTGTTTAATTTACTTTCCTGTTTTTCAGCACTAATCAGTCTTTACACTTAGCTTTATTTTATGAATAGGAAACAGTTAAGATTAATACCATCACCTAATTTTAAATCACTGATAAGAAATAATTATGATTAAATGCTAACACTTAGTTTTTAATTCACTGATAATAAATAATTAATATTAAATGTTCGAATTCACTTTGTCGTCGCTAACATTCTCCCCCACGGTGCGTAGCACTGCATCCTCTGGAGGCGACGACTCCGCTGGCACCAGCACGATGACACGTCGAGTTGGACGGCGAAGTATTCCGCCTGATGTCCGCACGTCCAGCACCCTGGTTCTTCCGTCTGGTCCGGGATAGGTTTTGACGATTTCACCGCGAGGCCATGAGTTTCGCGGTAATGTGGCGTCCACTATTAGCACGATGTCTCCTTCCCTTGGGTCTCTGGTTTCTTTCCCCTCGAGTTTCCTTGGCATCAGGAGAGGTAAGTATTCTTTAATCCACCTTTTCCAGAAGTGGTCTGCGAGTCTCTGGGTGGTTCTCCAGCTTGCCTTTCCGATGAGCTCCGTGTCGCTGAACTCTCCCGGCGCCATAGCTCCGCATGATCTTCCCAGCAGAAAGTGGTTCGGTGTTAGGCTCTCCTCGTCTCCTGGGTCCATGCTGATCGGGGTGAGAGGTCTCGAGTTGACGATGTGTTCAACCTCAGTCATTAGCGTATGGAGTACTTCCTCGGGCGGGCTCTTCTCGTTGAGGACTACTGCTAGCGCCGTCTTGACTGTTCGTACGAGCCGCTCCCAGGCGCCTCCCATGTTCGGAGCTCCCGGGGGGATGAACTTCCACTGGATGCCCTTTTCCTGTGCGGCCTCCTCTAATTCCCTTTTTGCTCCGACGAAATTAGTTCCGTTGTCGCTATATACGGTTTTCGGAGTTCCTCTTCTGGCTGCCATTCGACGGAGTGCCATGATCATTGAGCTGGCGCTGAGAGAAGGTACCAGTTCTAAATGTACTGCTCTAGTCGTGAGGCAGGTAAATAAGGCTCCCCAGCGCTTCTCGTTTCTTCTTCCGATGGTGACTTGCATCGGCCCGAAGTAGTCTACGGCTGTGCAGGAGAACGGAAATTGATGATGCTGCAATCTTTCACTCGGCAGATCTCCCGTTGGTGGTATCTCTGGTGAACTCTTCTTTGTCTTGCACCATTGACAGCTGTGTGCGACCGCTTTTAGAGTTGCCCTTAAACCCAAGATCCAGAACCTTTGACGAATTTCGTTCATTACTGTAGCGGTGTTTCCGTGAAAGAATTTCCTGTGATAGTGTTGTATTATTAGACGAGTTATTTTTTGTTTTCCGTCTAAAATGATAGGATTCATTATTCTTCCGTTTCGGTCGTGAAATTTCATTGTTCTGCTCCTTAATTTAATTATTCCGTCGTCTCCAATGTAAACGTCGATTTTCTTAAGTCGACTCGAATTTTCTAATGGCTTTTCTGACTTCAGTTTTCTTATGTCTGATGCAAAACTATCGCTCTGGCTTATTTTTATTAATATCTCTTCGGCCTTTTTTAGGTGTTCTGTTTCTATGGGTGAGTATAGGCGCTTATTTTTACTTCCGCTGGTCGACGGGATTGAGGTTTGTGCTTCTTTCTTCTGGATTTTTTGTGGTTTCCAAGACTCATCCTTCTGGCGTGCGGCGGTGGTGGTCGCTTTACGGCTCTTCTTTAGTAGGTGTGTAAAGGCGATCACTCTGGCTGTAGTGCGCAGCAGTCGCTCCCAGCTCGAGAACCTTTCTAGGTTTAATAGGGTGTCTTCTGCTGCCATCGTTGCCAATACCTTTTGCCTGCTTTTTTCTTCTGGCATAACAATTTCTGGCTTGAAGTCGTGAAATGGCCATTCTTCTTCTGGTCGACGGAGAAATGACGGGCCTTTGAACCATCTGGCGTTGTGGTCGAATTCGGTTGGGGTTCCCCTCGTGGCGTCGTCCGCTGGATTCTCCTTGGTTGGCACCCATCTCCAGTCTTCTGGCTTGGACCTTTCTTCGATCTCGGCGAGTCGGTTGGCCACAAACGTTTTGAACTTCCTTGGTTCTGACTTTATCCATTGCAGCACTGTGCTGGAGTCGGTCCAGTAAACCTTTCTCGTTATGTCGAGCTCTGATTCCTCTTCGATTGTGGCGGCTAGTCTGCTTCCGAGTAAAGCCGCTTGTAGCTCCAGCCTCGGAATTGACACAGGTTTCGTTGGCGTTACCCTTGCTTTGCCGGCGATCATGGAGACATGGACCTTTCCTCCGGGCTCGACTATTCTCCAGTAGACTACTGCTGCATAGGCTTCTTCACTCGCATCGGAGAATGTGTGTAGCTGTCCTTTTCTGCCTTTGGGTGAGACGCACCTCGGGATCTTCAGCCTCGTTAATGTTGACACTTCTTCCAGGTATTTCATCCAGACTTCCTTTTGATGTTCGTTGATTGGTTCATCCCAGTCTATTTTCTTTCGCCAGATGTCCTGGATTAGTTTCTTTCCTTGTATTAGAACTGGTGTAGCAAAACCCATTGGATCGAAGGTGGACATTACTGCGCTTGTGACTTCTCTTTTTGTTGGAGTCCTTCTGCCGTCTTGCAGGTCCTCCGGCGTGTTGCGTAGCCCGACGTTGAAGGCTAATGTATCTTCTTTCACCAGCCATCTTAGTCCCAGAGTCTTCTCTTCCTTGGTCAGTTGTAAGGAGTTTTCTTTGTTTGCGTCTTCTACCTCTGATATTACCCCCGAGTTGTTGCTGGCCCATCCCTTCAGATGAAAGTTTGCTCTTGCGTGAATGTCTTTCACTTCTTTGGATATTTTCTTTGCTTCGGTTGTAGATGCGAAGCTCTGCAGGTAGTCGTCCATGTAGTGGTTTCTCTTAATTGCTTTCACTGCTTCAGGATGAGTGTTCTTAAATTCCTCTGCATTCTTGTTCATTACGTATATGGCTGTTGCAGGTGATGACGCTGCCCCGAAGATGATTGAGGACATTCTATACTCTTCCGGCTTGCCGGTTCTTCGGTTTCCGCGCCACAGGAACCTGAGACTGTCTCGGTCGTCTTCTCTGACTTTTACTCGAAGAAACATGTCTTGTATGTCTGCCATGACGGCTACTGGTCCCTCTCTGAAACGCAGCAGTACTCCGAATAATGATTGTAGCAAGTCCGGGCCCGAGAGCAAGGCGTCGTTGAGGCTCTTTCCTTCATATTTGGCAGCTGCGTCGAACACTATTCTTAGCTTCCTCTTGACTGGGTGTACAACAGCGAAGTGGGGTAGGTAGAATGTCCTTCCTTCGTTAGAGTTTTCTGGAGCCTTCTCTGCGTATCCTTTTTCGATTAGACTCAGAATCTGCTCCTCGTAGTGCTTTCTTGCTTCTTGATCACGATCCAATTTTTTCTCGATGCTAACCAGGCGTCGAACAGCTTGATTGTAGTTGTTGGGCAGGTGTTCATCTTCTTTTTTCCACAGGAGTCCCGTTTCATATTGACCGCTTGGCAGTTTCTTGGTAGTTTTCTCGAGGGTTTCTAGTGCTCTTCTGTCGCTGTCGTTAGATGGTGAACGATTTTGGATCCCTAGAGACTCTAATTGGAAGTGTTCTCGGACGAGGTCTTCTATGTCTTCCTTGCCAGTGGTCGCTCTGCCATAATGAGTGAAGTGTACTGTGGCAGTTGTTCCTGTTTCACATCCGTGTAACACCCACCCTAAGTTCGTGAGGGAAGCTACAGGATCTGATGGTTTGCCCTTCTTCAGCTTTCTTGTCACTATCAGTCCCCAATTGTCTTGGCCTATCAGTAGCTTGGGCCTCTCGGAGACGTAGAGGAGTTGATTTTCAATTGCCTTCAGGTGCTCACAGTTTCTCACGGTGTCCTTGTTTATGCATTGTTCAGACAGCTTCAGGTCGTCGATGGTTCTTGCTACGATAGTTCTCTTTTCTTTTCTATGAGCCCCTTTTATTTTGAACTCGATCTTCTGTGAACTATCTTTTCTTAACACCTTTCCGCCAACGGTTTCGATCGTGAGTTTTTCTTTCTTTCCTTCGACTCCGATTTTTTCAGCAATTGATGCGTCTAAGAGTGTGACCGTTGACCCTTCGTCTAGTAGTGCTAATACGCGAACTTGTCCTTTTGGGCCATAGAGGTTCACGGGGATCATCTTTAGGTAGGCCTTTTCTTCTCCTTTGGCGTTATGGATTGAGGCGACCTTTTCTTCTGAGATGCTATTGGTGTCTTTTGCTTCTTTTTCTATCGACGCCGGTGGTTTGTCAGAATGTAAGATGGTATGATGCCATCTTTTACACAGCTTGCAGACTGGTGCTTTACAGTTGATTCTTGAGTGTCTGAATCGAAGGCACTTGAAGCATATCTTTGCCTTCTTGGTCATATCCCATTTTCCATTCAGGTTGGCTTCTTTGAACCTTTTACATTCTAATGCGAAGTGTTCTTCCCCACAGAACGGACACGACTTCTTATATTTCTCTTTTGACGCTTCTTGAACCAAATGAACGGGTTTTCTTACTCCTCTTCTTTGTTCTGAGGGCGCTTCGGGCGGGGCAAAGTCTCCGCACATGTCGGCTTCTGTTTCTAGGAACGCTTCGATAAGTAATAGCTCCTGAATTTCCTCGTCTCTTCTGCTTCTGTGGTAGGCGAACCAACGGAACTTCATTGACGTCGGCATCTTGTCCACTATGACTCTTAGCGTTTCAGGTGAACTGAGATACTGTGGTTTCTTCAGGGCTTTGATTGTTTCGACTGCGTTCTTTACTTTGCTTGCAAATATGCATATGTCGCTCGGGTTTTCGCCGACTCTTGGGAGGTTCTTCATTTTTTCTAGTTCTGCTAATGCTAGTGCTCCAGGTCTTCCGAATCTTGCTTCTAGTCCCTTGATCACCTCGCGTGGGTCTTCGGCGGTGAATAGCAGGCTTTGGACGGCTTCTCTAGCTTTTCCTTGGATCGCTATTCTGAGGCGTGCTAGGTTTTGATTGCTACTGAAAGAAGCAGCCGTATCCTCGTATGATCTTTTGAAGGCTAACCATTCTTCGCAGGCCCCGTTGAAGTGAGGTAGTTCTAGGTGCTTCGGTGAAACGGTGTCACGTGATTTTTCTGATAGCTTTAGTATGACTGAAGCTAGTTCTTGGATGTCACTTTTCTTTTCTTCTGCCTCTATTGGTTTGTGGTTCTTATTAGGCATGTCTCCGGTCTGGATGAACCAGCGTTCGACTTCTCGAGTTCGCTCGAACAGCTCTTCTCCGGCACCATCTTCATCTTCTGATTCCGCGGTGAGAAGTTCTAATTCCGCTTGAGTAACTTTTGACCGCGCTTCTGCCAATTCTAGTTCCCTTAATGCCATTGTCATCTTTGCTTGCGCTTCTGCTCTCTTCCTATGCGACGAGCGAACGGAAAGCGTGTCTGGATCGCGGGTCGTCTTCTTAGGGTGAGGCTGTTGCAGAGTCTTCATTGCGACACTTCTTTCTTGAATCTGCGGCGTTGGATGACTTCCTTCTTGGTGAGGAACTGACGCTTCGATGGTGCGTGTCGGGGGGGTGGTATGGGTTACGTCCCCTGGTGTTGATTCTTTTCCGGCAATGTTTTTGTTAAGAAGTACGGGTTGTCTGTGTACGCTGCTGGGCGATGCTCTTGTAAGCGTCGATCGATCTGAAGTTGACGTGTTGGTAGCCGTCGTGTTTGTAGAATCACTCGGCGTATTCATGCTCCAATCCGTCGTACTGGTACCCGTAGTGGCGTTGCTTTCACTCGTAGTCTTCGACTGCACTGATTTTGATCTTGTATTTGAAGGCATCTTCCTAGTTTTCCTTAAACCCGATCCGGCTTCTCGAAGGACCAATGTAAATGCTCGTATAAGGGAGCGTTGATAAATAGAGCGGGTTTGCTGGCGGGATGTTAACTGGAGAGCATACAGTAGCAGTTAGATGAGCAATAAATAACACTTCTTGAGAATTTCTTCTTGTTTTATTTCTTGATTCCTTATTATTACATTGCCGGATTTGGAATAATTTACCACGAAAAACGCCCCTTTTTTATAAGCGGCTGTAACCAATCATATTTAAGAAAAAATCGCATACGGCATTAGTGAATCTATTGACCAATCAGAGCGCCGAGTAACCTTTTCTAAGAGAGATTCACAATTTCCTTAATAAACGTGGTAAAACATTCCTTACAATATTTATATTTATTCCTAACGATAGATACAACTTATTTCTATTATTCTAAACATAAATCATTCAATAAACCTTTATTTTACATTTATAAAAAATAAAAATAGTTTCGCGGTCGCCTCACGGTTTAGCTCCGGAGTAGGACTATATTTTTTGCCGAACATACAAGTGGCGCCGCCAAGAGGTAGGAATGTACAACACTTTTTCAGGAATTATGCTTAAAATCTATACAATATTTTTTCATGAAATTTAAATCTTTCTCATAATGAAATAACATTATACAGCGATTAGTTGACATATTAATGTTTCTTTTGAAGTACTTTAAAGGAAAAAGAATTATATTAATCACTTATATGTTAAATAGCTCTTAAAGTTATGATAAAAGAAATCTTACTAGAAAATAAGCTTATACTTGCGTCTAATGTTCTAATCAGACCTAAATAATATTAAATAGATTCATATAAGTCACTTTAAGATAAAAATAGAAGTGTTTAATTTACTTTCCTGTTTTTCAGCACTAATCAGTCTTTACACTTAGCTTTATTTTATGAATAGGAAACAGTTAAGATTAATACCATCACCTAATTTTAAATCACTGATAAGAAATAATTATGATTAAATGCTAACACTTAGTTTTTAATTCACTGATAATAAATAATTAATATTAAATGTTCGAATTCACTTTGTCGTCGCTAACAGTGGAGGTTTTAATATCTGTAAATTAGTAAGTGTTTGTAGTTGTGCCGTTTTTATGTAATTTTTTGTTGTAGTAATATAATGGAGGACGAACCTCCCGATCCCGGAAGGGGTCGCAATGATTCCTTTTCCTTACCCATTAACATTGATAATGTAGAACTAATTAACCGTAAACGTGCCCAAGTAAGTAACGAGTCTGCCCATCCACAAAAAATAGTTATTACTGATCCAAAACAACAGTTTCCTTCAATACAATCCTCATATACCCATCCTGATTTTATTAATAAAAAAGTTAAGTACTCTCAAGATGATGCCGCTCCTTTTCTAGTTCACGTAAGTAAAATCTCAAATGATCAGCTGTCTGGAGTAACTCTTAAACCAATTAAATTCGGTCACTTTCTGTATCATAACAATATTAAAAATATAGTCCATGATGGAGTCAAAAAAGTTGGACGAAATAGAATATCAGTGGAGTTTAAAACAGCTGCAGATGCAAACACCTTTATCGATCACCCAGCTCTCCAAATTTCTAAATATGAAGCAACCATCCCCTCATATAGTATCACTCGTATGGGGCTAGTTAGACAAGTTCCCATAGAGTGGACACTAGAAGAATTAATAGCAGCTATAGAAATTCCCTCTGGCTACGGTTCTATAATTAAAGCACGGCGACTTAATAGACGATCAGTGAGTGACAGCAATAGCATTTCATGGGTTCCAACTCAGACGGTTGTTCTAACTTTTTCTGGACAAAAACTTCCTCCCCATATTTACTGTTTTTACACTTCAATGCCAGTAGAAAAATATATTTTGCCACTAATTCAGTGTCATAAATGTTGTAGATTTGGCCATGTTACTTCCCAGTGCCGATCATCCCCTCGCTGCTTTGTGTGTGCACAGAATCATGAAGGTTTAGCTTGTTCTCGACAAACTCCTACTTGTCTATTCTGCTCAGGTCCCCACACCGCAAAAGACCCTACTTGTCCTGAACATCTAAGGCAAAAATCTATTAAACTTGTTATGTCACAAGAAAATATCTCATATTTAGAAGCTTCAGCTAGATTCCCTCAGACAAAAAGATCCTTTGCTGATACAACAAGAATCCAGCCTCGTAATTGTTCTCAACAGACCCCTTATACCATAACTAACAGTCTTTCAACCCCTTCGGCTCAGCTCTCACAAACTGCATCATACAAAAAAACAATTTTTATCCCTCAACGTACCTATAGCCAATCATTAAATTCTGGATATGATATGGCAGCCCATCAGGCAATTGTTGAGAATCCTAATTCTTCCCTTCCTAATGGGTGTGCTCTACTGGGAAATGACAACAACTCTTCTAGTAATGATAATTTTTGCGAACTTATGATATCAATTCTAATTAACATGATCTCCCGTTTTAATGACACGGAACTTCCTCTCAGCTTACATCAAAAACTTACTCAGCTTTCCTCCTTAGCCCGTAACATTCGCAGTCCCGCCAATTCTTCAATGGAATTGTCGGAGCATTAGAAATAAAAAAAATGAACTCATTTACCTCATTAATAAATTTCATCCCTTCATTCTTGCCATCCAGGAGACATGGCTTAGACCTGAGTCTCATTTTAGGGTTTCAGGCTATGCATGCCTCCGGGATGATAGGAGTGATGGTCGAGCTGGCACCTCTATTTTAATTTCAAGAACAGTTACATTTTCACAAATTCCTCTCCCTTCTCATAGCCCAGCAGTAAATGCTGTTGCTATTAAGGCCCTTGATGTCTCTATTCTCTCTGTTTACATTCCTAATCCTGATGCAAATGTTTTAACAGAACTTGCAACACTTATTTCTTCTCTGTCACCTCCTATGGTTATTTTGGGAGATTTTAATATGCATCATACTGTTTGGGGCTCCCATCTGTGTGATTCACTGGCTCCCTTATTTTTAGATCTTATTGATAATTTTAATCTCTGTATTCTAAATGACGGGTCTCCTACCCGTCGAGTATCCCCATTACAAAATGTTAGAAGTGCCGTTGACCTAACTCTCTGCTCCCCAGATATTGCTTCCCTTCTTTTGTGGCAAATATTACCTTCTAGCTATGGCAGTGACCATTTTCCTATATTCATCACTCCTCCTACTTCACCTAGAATAAATTTTACATTTTGCCCAAGACTAAAGTATAATCTATCCAAAGCTAATTGGCAATTATATTCTACAGTTTTGGAACAAGAGGTTTCAACTCTTCCCCCAATTAACAATGATAATATTGCTCCTGTATATATAGAGTTCAGAAATGCAATTATTTCTGCTGCTAATAAGTCAATCCCCTTAAAAAAACCTTTCAAAAATAAGTATCCTTCCCCTCCTTGGTGGGACCAAGATTGTTCAGCAGCTTGTAGGAGAAGAAAGGAGGCTGAATTAATATACTCCCGTTCTATGACTGCAGAGAATTATATCTCCTATAAAAAAATTGCTGCAGAAACCTTAAAATTACTGTCAGACAAAAAGCGAACTGGTTGGTTTAAATTCTGTGAGTCACTGTCACCTAGGACTCCCCCATCTTTGGTCTGGAGAAATGTTAAAAAATATCGCTGTGCAGTTTCTAGTGAAAATATAATTTCTAATGATCCTTCCCCGTGGATAGATGAATTCTCTAATAAACTTGCACCACAAACAGTCCCATCTTATGATGAATGCCTAGTTTTTAATTCTGCTTTTTTAAAAACAAATGATAAATTTGATTCCCCCTTTTCTTCTCAGGAATTGTTTACTGTACTCAATGGCCTTAAAGACTCCTCACCAGGTATTGATGGGATTCCTTATTCATTTATAATTAATAGTAGTGAGAACACTAAAACTGTCTTACTATCCATTTTAAATTTTATTTATATTACTGGTGATCCTCCTGCTGAATGGAAAACCCAAATTATTTTGCCCATTCTCAAACCAGGTAAGTCTAGCAATGACCCTTCCAGTTACCGACCTATTGCCCTTTCTTGTACTTTGGCAAAAATCTTGGAACATTTAATAAAAAATCGCTTGGAGTGGTTTTTGGAAAGGAATAATCTCTTACCTAAAAGCCAATTCGGTTTCCGAAAAGGTTTAAGTACCATGGATAGCCTAAGTACTTTGGTCACAGATATTCATATTGCTTTTTCAAAACATGAATTTCTCATAGGAGTTTTCTTGGATATTTCTTCTGCATATGATAATGTGCTACTTCCTGTGCTCAGGCAGAAAATGCTTAATCTGAGCATTCCAGTGAGGATAGTCAATTACGTCTCTAACTTTCTCTCTTCTAGATCAATATCTATAAATGTTAAAAATCTCCTGCTTCCCCCAAAAACTATATGGAAAGGACTTCCACAAGGCTCAGTTCTTAGTCCTCTCCTTTATTCTATATATACTCACGATTTAGAACTTTCAGTAAATTCTTTTTGTAATGTTCTTCAATATGCAGACGATCTAGCTCTATACATCTCCTCAAACAACTTCACAGTGGCATGTTCCCGTCTAAACTCATCCATGGATTATTTACAAGAATGGTTAACTAATCATGGCCTCTCTTTATCTGTGGCCAAGAGTAGTGTGGTGATCTTTTCCCGCCAAAGGCGAGTTCCCGATATATCCGTTGTATATGATAAGCAACCTTTTCCAGTTAGAGGCAATGTTAAATTTTTGGGAGTTATCCTTGATTCGAAATTGGCCTTTGGTCCATACATTGAATATATAACACAAAAATGCGAAAAAAACATAAATATTCTTCGGTCTTTGTCAGGTGTTTGGTGGGGGTCCCATCCTTTTTCTCAGAAATTACTGTACAATGCTTTAATACGAAGCCACCTTGACTATGGGTGTTTTCTGTTGGAGCCTTGCAATAAATCATCCCTAAAAATAATGGACAAAATTCAATCGAAATGCCTTCGCATTATTACAGGGGCAATGAAATCCTCACCAATAAATGTTCTTCAGGTTGAGTGCGTAGATCCTCCTTTAAGATTAAGAAGGCAATACCTTTCAGACAGATTCTTATTTAAGATCTGCCAGCTTTCACATCATCCCCTAATTCCTAAATTGCACCTTCTTTCAGAGTATATCTCATCTGACCGATACTGGACCCATAAGGACTCTCCCTGCTTGTTTAAAAGTTTTGTAATTTTTCTTCAGCTTACTTACCCAATCTTTCAATGTAAAATAAATCCACTCTTTGATGTTCCTTACGAGGCTATTGTTTTCCAACCCGACATTCATCTAGATCTAGGTATAGAAAAGGATTCTCCAATGGCAAATATGAAATTAAAAGAAATTATAGAAAACACCTTTAAAGATTGGCTTGTCATGTACACAGACGCTTCAAAACAGTCTGATGAAGACTATACTGGAGCTGCTGTTTGGATTCCTAAGTTCAAAATCATTCTTAACTTTAAATGCCCCTCACTATCCTCCACTTTTACCGGTGAAGCAACTGCAATCAGTGAAGCTTTGTTATATGTAGAGTCACATAATCTTAATAAAACAGTTATTTTCACAGATTCAAAAAGTTGTTTGTTAGCTATTTTGTCCAATCAATTCCATAACAAACATAAATTTCCACTAATTCTTAAAATAAAAAATACCCTATTCAGATGCCATCTTAAAGGAATCCATGTTTCAGTGGCCTGGATTCCAGGCCACAGTGGTATCCATGGTAACGAAACAGCTGATGTACTCGCTAAAAATGCAATTGCTAATGGCATTCTACAAAATTTAATTTACTCACATGACCTAATTTTGCTAGCTAAAAGGAAACTGAATGAAAATTGGAATAAATTATGGGAAGTTTCCAAAAATGTTAAAGGTAAGCACTATGCTGCCATCCAAGAGGTTATTCCTCCCAAGCCTTGGTTCTTTAAATTTAACAAAGCAAATAAACATGCAACTTCAATCATTTGTAGATTAAGAATTGGACACGCCTGTACACATGCACATCTGGCAAAAATCAGAGTAAGGGATAGCTCATTGTGTGAATGTGGCTTAGATGAAGGTTCCACAAACCATATTTTTTTCAACTGTCCCAAATTATCCTCCTCCCTTTATGATTACCTTCCTCCTTATATTCCTCGACCTATAGATTTTAATTCTCTTTTAACATATACCAGTACTCCTTTTGTGTATATTTTATGTGATTTTATTAATACTAATAATATGAAACTTTAAATCCTTGTCACTTTTAACATACGGGTAAGAGTCTAACACCTGTGTTTGTCATATCTGTTCTAGGTAACTCAACAAATAGATTTGTCAAAATTCTCGGAGGAAAACTGAATCCTTGTATTATCACAGACTCTTATTTTAATTAAACTCATAAGCTTTCATTTTCTACTCAATACGTCATTGGCGAATTTTATCAAACCGCCACAAAAGAAAGAAGAAGAAGAAGAAGAATAAGTCTGTATTTTGAACTTTTAAACTAAAAAACCAAAGTATTTTATGTTGTTTCATTGTGTATAATGTTAATTACATAATAAGAATTATTTTTATTAATAATGAGAGGGTGCGTAATCTGTAAAACTCGTTACCAAAAGGGAAGTGGTATAACATTTCACAAGTAAGTGAATTTGCAGTAAATATTAAACAAATTAAAACTATTTGATAATATAAGTACTTAGAAATTTGTTACTAATCTTAATATCATATATACCAACATGTTTGGCTGTATATTACTGAGTTTTGATAAACAATAAAATTCAATAGGGTTGTCGAGTTCCTTGTCTATAATTCTTATCGATGTTCTTTCCTAATTCACCAACAACGGATGATTATCAAATGTTTATTAACAGGTTTCCAACTGAACCCAGACTAAAATTATGGCTTAAAATCATAAATATTGTGAATTGGAGTTCGAAACAAAATGATCATATTTGTTCCAGACATTTCACAGACGACTGTTTTATTAGACATGAGAACTGCACCACTTTGAAAAAGTGCAATATACCGACAATATTTTCTGGTAGTACCAGTACCAAGCAATGCCAACTACCAAGTACTAAGTATTAGATTATTGTTTCGAATGTTTTTTTATTTCTTCTTTCCTCATTTTCCACCAAACTCAAGGGCCATAGCCAAGTGTCGAAAGGTCCCCTGATGTAGAGCCACGTTGAATGTGTGTTAGTGGGCTGCGGCTAGAGGAGATTCCTCTTCCTGTACCGCTGTAGTCGAGGTAGAGTCGTAAGGGAAGAGGAGTGTTGGTATGGCGATTGGCGATGCGCCACTCGACTGTCTTTCGCGACTTTGGTGAGGCTGCACCACTTGATGCTTCCAAGTGTTGTGGAGAGTTTTTGAGCTGTTATTTACTGCTTACAGATGGCCACTTTTTCAACTATTCTACTATGGGAGTTGGTACTACTTACTTCTACACTCCATAGTTACTAGATACTTTTATCGTTTCGCCAAGCTGTCAGATAAAAGTAAGTAGATAGGTAGAGGGCGCGCAAATTAACTCAGCTCGTGACCAATGTGCCGCCATCTTATTGTTTATGGCGAGTATCAAAAGAGTGTTTTAGGTGCCGTGTTTTTAATAATTTTTGCAGTAAATAACCGTCATCATTATACCAAAAGTGATTAAAAGTGATGGCAGGGACATTATCATGAAGGTCAAACGTGATTCAGATTCAGTTTTAGTTTTCCTTGTATCATTAATATCACGTATTTATAATGTGTTGTTTTTATTTTGTTTTAAGCGTTTCTGAACACACCGTCACCCAAATAACTCAAGAGGGTATGTAGCAGCAACTTTATCTTCTAAACTTATAACGCAGGGAAAAACTAAGAACCGGAGAAAAAAAGCTGTGATTTAGACCATTTTGATATTGCGCTACGTATGTGGTGAAGAAAGAGATTCCTAACATAAATAAACTTTGGTTGGAATTGAAAGCTGACATTGGTTTTAAATACAACAGAATATCATTGAGGATTATTTTAAGACTATGGGCAACAAATACAAAAAGTACCAGTCTAAACGAAAAGTATTGATAGAACACAGTGGCATTGGACAGCAAATTATATATTCTGAGACTTAGCTAGGCAAATAAAGACTTACAAAGTTTCCATGGACTTTTAATTTCATTCTTTATAATAAATATTATAATGCATTATCAGACAAAATATCAGTGTTGATTAATCTTAGTAATAGTCATTTCTAATACGCTAGTATCTTCACCTATAATTATGTAAAAAAAATTGGAAGTAATATTGCGGGGAACATACATACCGGGGTATATACATTTTATACATTTATAGTCCGTTCGCGTTAAGAAAATAGTGAATTAAATGCGAGGATACTAACACATTAAAATCGCCCGTGAAAAAAAGAGCTCGACTATCGACGGTCGATAAATTTGATGAACTAGACAAATGTGCAATAAGGAGAAAAGTTCACTCAATATATTTAAATAACGACTACCCGACATTGGACAAAATTATGACACTTTGTGAAGCTCCCCCTGTTTTCAAACGTACCACACTTCATAAAATAATGCACGAGCTTGGTTTCGATTTCAATAAACAGGATAGCAGAACATTGTTAGTCGAAAGAGAAGATATTGTTTTATGGAGGCGTAAATATCTAAGGCAAATAAAAGAATACAGAGCCGCTAATAAAACCATTTATTTTACTATCTTGACGAAACGTGGGTAAACGCCGAACACGTAAACACAAAAACATTATTGGATACAACGGTAAAAAATAAAAGACACGCCTTTCTAGATGGCTTATTAGCCGGTCCAAAAGCTCCGACAAGAAAAGGTAAAAGGTTAATTGTTTTGCACATTGGCAGCGACAAAGGATTCGTGGAAGATGGTCTACTAGTATTTGAATCTAAGTCTACAAAACTATCATGAAGAGATGGATGGTGAAAGATTCTTTAATTGGTTCAGTAGTATAATGCCTAAGCTAGAACCAGTAAGTGTGGTTGTCATGGATAACGCTCCCTATCATTCGGTAAGAGTCGAAAAAATACCAACAACCAGCGGCTGCAAAGCAAAGGCAAATCCATGGACATGACTTATTTAAAAAAAGAATTATTAATGAAAGTTGCCGAAATCGCCCCACAATATAATAAATATTTAATAGATGAGACTGCCAAAAGTAATGGAATTACAATTTTTCGCCTACCGCCTTACCATTGCAAACTTAATCCAATTGAATTGGTTTGGGCCCAAATAAAAAATTATGTTGGTGCCAATAACTCCACGTTCAAAATGAGTGACAAAAAAATTATTAGATGACGCAATAGCATTAATAGACGCTAATCGTTGGGAGAAGTGCTGCGACCACGTGATACGCGAAGAAAATACCATGTGGAATTTGGATGACATCATGGAACTTGCAGAACAAAATTCTTTCATAATTAATGTAACTGGAGAATCTAGCGATACTGATTAGTGATTTAAGTAATTTTAAGAAAATTTGTTTCCATTAAAATTAATTAAATGTTTGAAAAAAAAAGAAGAAATTTTACTCCACTGTGAATACACCTATACCCTGTAGTTGCACTGATGACTCACTATTTTCTTAACGCGAACGGACTACGGTAGTAATATCTCGTAATTTTGATGAATGAATAATATATATAATATAATGGATTTGAAATGTGTTTCATTTCTCTATTTATTTTTCTAACTTAAAAAAACATTTAATAAAAACATAGTCAGAGGTATGTAAGTAAAATTAAATAATTGATAAGATTATTATCGATTGGGTATGTACTAACGAAAATAAATAAAGTGGAAAAGCCCGATAGATAAAAATAAAATACGATATTAGATTGGAAGTTATGATAAACTTTGGTGTTTTTGAAACAGTAATTCCGGATACTTACGGATTGAAAAAAAAATGGATTCATTGGATTTTATCGGATACCGAGTAGGTATCGATACTTTTGAAAATTTCCGGAACCCCAGGTCTTTGATAGCTTGCTACCTTTGAGTATTAAACCAAAGAAGACGGCATCGTAAGGCATACCCCTCTGTAAAAGGTACGAGAGTTCGACTCATACCCGTTATATAAAACTTGTTGCTCCGCGTCGTGCGTCATTCCGAAGTAATCGTGCCAGTAAATCGAGCTCCGACAAAATGCCGAATTGCAGTGTATTTACAATGACAATGTGACTTTTCATCTGTGAGTATTTTTACATGATATTCAAGTAATTTTATCATTAAAACTCGTACTTTGTGAATATTTTCGTCGAATACCAAGTGTGGCCATCATACTTCATAAAGTGAAAAATAATCTATTTTTAAATAAATATAATCTACTACACAAATTAAATATATTAAAGAAAATATATTTCCTAATAACTAAATCAGTTTGTGGTGAATAATAATCATTACATATAGATATGTAGTGGATTTTGTTAAATGATTTATATATTCAGCACAATTTCAACGTAATACTGAATATTATATAATTTAATATAATCGATAACTAATATTCATCAAAATATTATACAAAATAAAGGCGAAATAAGTCAAATCGAAACTTGTTACTTCGCAACAAAAGTGTACAATTTTTATAAAAATAAACTGGTATCACTGCAACCGAAAGTATTGCACTATAGTGATGAACGCCACAACTTTAGCTATCGATAAGTTAATTAAACATGCGGGTTTGTCTGCCGAACCGCTTTGTAGTTTTTATTTAGCTTTTGCAAAAAAGTATTACAAAAAGTAGTAAATTTTTATATTATTGGTTTGTTTTTACAGATTTCCAAAAGATCCTTTTAGGTGGCAAACTTGGATTGTAGCTTGTAGAAACCATGAATCATGAATACTTAAACGGATTAACACCATTTGCTAAAACATTTTGTAAAATCATATTTCATACCCCAAGCTTACAATAAAAGAAGGTTAGCTGACACTGCAGTACCAACCATGAACTTGTGGGAGGTAATGTTTGGCTGTAATTATATTTAGATTAAATATTTTTATTATTACCTTTGACACCAATATTATCCTACTTGAAAATATTTTATTAAGTTTACAAAAGCATTAATCTATCAAATTTAACCCTAAGACCTAACTATTACTCACCAAAAGCCTATCGCTATATACGTAAAACTTTTGGAACATGTTTGCATGCACCACGGATATTGACTAAGTGGTACACTACCATCTATCGCCGGGGTTTACGCAAGAAGCGCTGATGGCATTAAAATTGAGAGCGGAGAGTAACCCAGATAAAAAAAATATTGTACCTTGGTCATGGATGAAATGAAAATTAAGCAATTGAGGGAATACCATGCTAACAGCCAAAGGCATTATGTGTATAACCAAAATATCTTTTAGAACTTGCATCTATCACTAATATACAATAAAATTTCTTGTCAGGGTACTTTCTAGTCTAAGTTTTAAAGCAGCCAACGCTTTTTTGTGTAGCCAAGTCAGCCATCAATTGTACATTAGTTTAGCAAAACATCTTTCTGGGGAATACTTAGCCCCAGGTAGATATCTCACTCACTTGACAGGGAGTTTGACACAACAAAATGATATTTTTTTATGTGATCGATGCATTTAGGAACCCTTAATTATTCAAAACTTTAAACCTTTAATATGAGATGAAATATTTAGTTGATATTGATTTCGCGGGTTTGCATTGTTTACAAGTTCTAATTAATCGATTATTGGTTCATTGACATCGATGTTTGACAAGTGACAACATCGATGTTTTAATTTCTAACATCGATGATCATTGAACATCGATGATCATCGAACATCCCTAACACAAACACAAATGCTGTAGTGTGCGTTTATAGTGACACTATTTAATTTTGCATTTGTAGTTAAGTATACAGTTGTGTGTTTTTCTTGCGCTCCCCTGATGTTGACAGTATTTTTGTTTAGGAATTAACGCGCAAGGCCTCTCCAGTTTGTTGAATACTCAAAGCTTGCTACATATCTATTTATCTATGGTTTTTGATTGAATGATTGTGATTGATTAGCCCAACCCCAGCTCAGTGTTACCCATACTCTTATTAGTTTGTGGTGTTACCAATCCGAAGTTTATCTTGGAGGTAAATATGATTTCAGAAGTTGGTAGTTTTCTACAAATCCTACTTTGAAAAGTTAGTAGATCTACCAAGAAATTTTTTTAAATTTTCTAGTCAGATCCTAATAATAATTAATGTTTCTATTGGGTAACAAATATTTCTCCTCTTTTTATAAGAAACCACATGTGAAAGTAGGATCATTGATCATCATCAATTCCTGAAATAAAACCCGAAAAAAATCAAAATATAAAAATTAAATCATAATAGGTTTAGTATATCCTGATTTTATGGTTTTAATAATAATTATTCAATTCCTTTACTCGTTAAAATAAACTTACTTGAACCTGAAGACAAGTTATATCAGTGATAATTGAGAATTCACTTGAGATTCTATGGTATGTTATTATTAGAATCAATTAATTAAAAATCTTCAATACAACAACCTGGAGAGCAATTTCTTTTTATTTTTCTACAGTGAAAGTAGTCTGAGTTGCGAAATATTCATACATTTACTTTTACTATTGTAAGGTTTTATTATAGAAATAGTGGGTAATTGTGGAAACTTTAATAACACGTTTGGAGAATAAACCAGTCAGCCGCGCAATCCTGTGTGTGATTGACGCCTTTCCTTGAGTCTACACTGGCGACGAGTGGGTACCGCGAATATTATTTAGTGCGTGTAAACTGCATACGTGACGAATAATTGTACGTAAATAGGTACGATGCCGATCGGAAAACTTGCAAGCCGTTCAAAATTCATTCTACACAGTGGCCGGAGCACATACGACGGGTAAAACAGTATATTATACTGAACGAAATTAAAGATGAACTGCAAGTACCTATATTAATAACTGTGGTGGATGAGGCAACGTATTCTCTAATGTGTGATTTGTGCTCGCCGGTACATCATGAATCAAAGACTTTCGAGGACTTGGTGCAATTGTTGACCGAACACTTCGAACCTCAGCGGTCGGAAATCGCCGAACGACACGTATTTCAATTGCGCAGACAACGACCAAGCGAGTCGCTTACGGAGTACCTGCATAATTTATAACATCTCGCAACCACGTGCAACTTCGGGGCGGCGCTGGAGGAGAATCTACGAGATCAATTTGTGTCCGGCCTAGCGAGTGAAGCGATGCGGTCGCGTATATTTGCCGAGAAAAATATTAAATACAAGAAGGCGGTCGAGCTGGCTCTGGCACTAGAGGCTGCAGAAAAGCACTTGGAGGTGAGCGCCGCTACAACAGCGATGGCGTCTACCTCGGCCTCTGGCTTGGGCGGCGAGGTGAGCGAGGGCTTGCACCGGGCGAGCGCGCAGCAAGCAGGCGCACGCAGTGACGGCGACGGCGGCGCGGCAGCCTGCTGGCGCTGCAGCAAGCAGCACCGGTCAGATCGGTGTCGGTTTGTGCAATATAATTGTGATCAGTGCGGCCAACGGGGCCACATTAAAGTAATATGTAAAAAGGTGTTAAGTGAAGTGTGTAGTGGGCTAAAATGGGCTTGAACTAGGTGGATACGGAATAAAACGAGGACTTCTATAACATTCTTATATAACTCAAGACTTATATAACTCACCACATAAAGAAATCACATTTATTAAATTCATACGATGACAAACTTAAATATTTTAAAATGACAACTCTCAAAAATAGAAGAAAAACACTAGATCTTGTATTTTTGCATAAATTATTGAATAACCATATAGACTGTGCGCAACTTTTAAGTAAAATTAATATATCTGTACCTAATAAGTTACCGCGCTTTAAGGTTTACAAGCTGTTCAAAAAACGTCTCTGTAAAAGTAATTTAGGTCGCAACTCCCCACTTATCAGAATGATGTCATTTTACAACCAAATACCAAATTCAATGGAAATAGACGTAATGTATGCACCGTTGGCTAGATTTAAGTATTGGATCCAACAAAATTTTTGAAATATGCATTAAAATTAGTAGATTTATTGTTATTATTATTAATATTGTATAGACTCTAAACATTAAATCCACAAACTGTAGCTATAGCAAATCTGCTTATTTATGTATACTTATTAGCATATTATTGTTATCTGTTGTTAACAATAATATGCTAATAAGTAGTGTCTGTTGTATGTTTCCTTATCTTTAAAAAAAATCACTTCGCTTTTTATGTATGTTGTGGTTACCTGTAAGAAGATGAACACGTAGCATATAGTCGCCGTGTTGAATTATATTTTTGATAGTATTGTGTATCATCTGTTGGTGATCCAAATAAAGAGAAAAAAAAACATTAAGTTGTTGGCTAAAGGTGCCAAACCATATTTCATTATAATTAATGTCGACGGTCATCGTCTAGAGCAGCGGTCCGCAACCTTTTTGATATTGCGACCCCAAAATTCGAAAAAGAGTTATGAGCGACCCCAGAAAAAAAACACTAAGTTAACAGGTGCAAAGGTTGGTTCAGGTAACGAAGTTAGCTGTTTTTATTTCGTAAATTATTTATATTTAAGAGTTTATTTATTTTGGCAAGTAATATTAGAGCAAACTAGAAAATATGCATTTAACATACGAGTAATATTTATGATGGCATTAAATGAGATAAGCAATTATTTTAATATTTTATTTGAAAAAGAAGGTACATATACGTAACCTTACAATCTAATGTGAACCTTGTGCTTGCACACTTGCAGTCAGTATATTAATTCTTGGTGATATATTATCAGAAACAGACACCCTCAAATCAGGTTCTACGTTAAGTCTGGAGCGATATTTTGTTTTTATAGCAGTTAATGTGGAGAAAGCTGTCTCGCAAAGGTATGTAGATGCGAATGGCAGCAATTTCAGTAGAGATGTTTTGAATAACAGTGGATATTTCTTTTTCGTCATTATCCGAAACTTGGATAGATCCGTGGTTTTGAAAATAGATCGAAGGCTTTCATCGGACATTAAATCGATCAGCTGCTCCTTTTCCTTTAAGTTCATCTTCACAGTGTTAAGATCACAAGTGAATGGATTAACTATCCATTGGTCGCCGTGTGACGTATCTGGGAATCTTATTTCCAAGTCTTTCTTAAGGTTTGTAAGATGCATCATGATTTTGGTTTTAATTTCTTCTTCGGGCTTTATATTGTTTTCTTCTGAAAATTTTTCAGAAAAATATTCCGCTAGCTTTGGTTCCCGTTCAAGTAGAAATATTCTGATTTCATCTTTGAGATCAAATACACGTCGGAGTGTTTTTCCTCGCGATAACCACCTGACCTCCGTATGTAACAGTACATTTACGTATTCTGATCCCACTTCACGGCACATTATTTTGAAAAGGCGACTGTTTAATGCGCGAGCTTTAATAAAATTTATTATTGTTACGACTTGTTCCAACACTTTATTTACATCTGGTTGCAAATGTTTTGCTGCAAGGGCTTCACGGTGAATCATACAGTGAACAAAGCCTACGTGAGGTGCAATTTCAGTTACTTTTGCTTTGAATCCTGTTTTGGAGCCGGTCTATGCAGCTGCGCCGTCTGTACACACAGATACACAATATTCCCACTTTATGTCATGGAGTTCAAAAAAGGTATTAACTGCATTAAAAATTGCTTCACCGGTTGTTCTTCCTTCTAATCCCTGACAAAATAACAAATCTTCGCATATGTCGTTTTCATATCGGTATCGGATAAATATCAGAAGTTGAGCTACATTAGCTACATCAGTGCTTTCATCCAGCTGAATAGCATAATAGGGACTCCCTTTTACGCGATCTATAAGTTGTATTTTGATATTATCAGCAAGTAGATTGATACGACGATGAACAGTGTCACTTGATAGTGGAATTGTTTTCAGTAAATTGGCATACTTTTCTCCTTGCATGATCGAAACCATTTTCATTGCAGCTGGCAAAATGAGCGTCTCGCCAATGTTGTGAGGTTTTTTTAGTTTTGGCAATCAAAAAGAAAACCTCGAAAGATGCTTGTAAGGCTTTTTGGTTAACTATTGTGTAGTTTTGGAAATCAACCTGCTGTGACTTTAGTTTGGTGGCAAGTCGTTTAAAATAATATTCATCTTTATTTTTTAACTGTGGATGCTTAGTTTCTAGGTGCCTTTTCAGTTTGGCCGGCTTCATGCTCTCATTTGCCAAAACCTCCGAACAAACAACGCACTGTGGACGTTGTTCAAAATTCAACACTATACATTTAAAACCAAACTGGATGTACGATTCTTTAAAGATGCGTTGACGCTTCCCAGTTGTCTCCTATGTAGCTGTTGCTTGTTTAGTTGAAATTGAAGCGTCACTCTCTGTATCGATGTGTAAGGTAGACGTGGCTGTTGAACTACAATCATCGCTGTTATGACTAATAGTTATAGTAGTGGAACTAGATGTTTCTCTGCTTTCATCGATAGTAATAACACTACTAGTACTTGAAGTGGTGGCATTGGTCTCACGACTTATATTACTCGTAACAGTAGTTGTCATTGTAAAATCGGAGGCGACACTGCTGTCAAGAACTACGTGTTTAATTCTTTTGATTTGTGATGCGTTATTAGGACTTCCGCCACCTGCGTCTGTAGATGTGCGTTTTATTAGCCACTTATCCATTGTTAACTGCAATAATAAATACATACATACATACATAAACACTCACGCCTGTCACCCAGAGGGGTAGGCAGAGACTACAGACTTCCATTTGGCACGATCCTGACACACCTCTCTTGCCTCCTTCACATGCACCTACACATACATGCTCGTCGGTTAAGGATACTCCTAATTTGGCCAGTTCTCAATAAATCGCCAATTTGGTCGATAAATTTTCGTCTAGGACGTCCCTTTCCGACTCTGCCATTCACTTCTGCAACATAAATTTTCTTTGTCACTCTTTCCTCATTCATTCTTTCCACATGACCAAACCACCGAAGCATTCCTTTCTTAAACCTGGTCACAACATCATCTTGCAAGCCACACTCTTCTCTTATTACACCATTTCTTACCCTGTCGTTCAGATTCAGCCCTAACATACTCCTTAACGACCGCACTTCTACTGCGTTGATTCTACTCTCGTGCTTCTTCTGCCACACCCAACTTTCACTACCATACGTTAAAGTAGGGACCAACACAGCATTGTGAATTGCCATACGTGCCTTTTTTGACACATTTTGACTCTTCACAATAGATTGCAGGGCCCCATTTAGTCTATTTCCCGCATTCACTCGTCGTTCTTTATCCTTATCATATCTCCCATCTCTGCTAAATACACAGCCCAAATATACAAACTCATCTACTTGCTCGATCAACTCCCCTTCTATTCTTATTTCACAAATCGTTTTACTTTCTTCTCTTTCAAAAACCATAACCTTCGTCTTTCTTGCGTTCACTTTCATACCCTTTTTTTTAATGATCTGTTTTTTTGATAACTTGATCATTGGCGTACAAAAGGCATTTGACGGTTAACTCACCCATTCTTTATCCGCATTCTTCAACTTTCAAATTTTGCAAACAACTGTCCATAAATAGGTTGAACAGCCACGGGAAAGCCACACAGCCCTGTCTGACACCTTTATGGAGGTCAACCCAGTCCGAGTAGTCCCCGTTGATCCTAACACAAGCACTAGAGTCCCTATAAAGAGACCCCAATGCCTGTATCAAGCCAGCGCTCAACCCAAATAAGTTCAGTGTTTGCCATAGCACATCCCTATCCACTCCGTCATAGGCCTTTTCCAAGTCCATGAACGCACAAAAAACCTTTTGGTTTTTGGCCAAAAACTTCTCCGCGATCATGCGCATGGAAAAGACTTGATCTGTACATCCCATTCCCTTTTTAAATCCCGCTTGCACATCCCAAATTTTTCCATCAGTTTCTTTCATGACCCTTTCAATCAGTACCTTAGCATACAGTTTTCCCACAATGCTAAGAAGGCTGATGCCACGGTAGTTTTTACAGTCCTGCTGCGACCTTTTTCCTTTATATACTGGGACTATCACGGCTGTGCACCAGTCTACCGGTACCCGCTTCAGTTCCCAGCATAAATTAAACAAGGTGTGCAGCAGGCCTGCCGCGACTTCCTCTCCAGCCCTTAGCATTTCGAGTGAAACTCTATTATATCCGGCAGCCTTACCTGCTTTCATGCTTTTCATTGCTTTTATTATTTCATCTATACTTATCTCGCTACCTCTTTCCTCTTCTTTCGGAGTTTCTACTTCACTTAGTACACACGTTGTCTCCTCACTCATAAACACGCTTTCAAAATATCCTTCCATCTCTTTAAACTCAAAACTTTATCATTCAGAATATAGCCATTCTCGTCTCTTATAACATTCATCATAGGCTGTTTTGAATGTCCCCTGGCAGTTCTTACAAGTTTCCAGAACATTTTAATATTTGCCTGGAAGTTATCCGATATTCTTCTATCATTCTTATCCGTTCTTTCTTGCTTTTTTCTTTCAACTACTTATTTTACTCTCTAAATAATAAATACGAGTTAATAAATAAAAAATGTATTCCAAACGATTAATACTAGATTTTTCGTCATATGCTCGCGTGGTAACAGGATTTACTTCAAATTTATTTTCAACGAGGCACAAATAGACAAGCAAAAAAAGTGGCCAAGTGCGAGTCGGACTCGCCCATGAAGGGTTCCGTGGTAGCAAGTAATGATATGACTGGATGTTAGTTGTAACTTTGTTTTTCATAGTGTTTGTATGAATGACAAACATGACTTGACGAAACTATAAGGGTTCCTTGTTTCTCAAACGGAACCCTAAAAATACATAAGTGAAGCGTAAAAAATATTTCGTGCTGGTTTTGTTATTGAACCCACGCGTCCAAAATGGCCGCGCTGCGATGACGCCTCACTTTATTTTCTAAGTATGAGTGCACAGTTACTTACCGTGTGCGTGGTTATCCACGAGAACACTAATCTTCTAAAAAACCTTTCTACAGAAGTAATCTTCCATATTTTGACATCAATTTAGTATGTATTTGCAATCGACAAAGCGGCGATGAGTACGCACGTGCGGATAGAATTGACTGAAAAGACAGACTGAACGAAGAAAGAGTGATCGGGGTGGGGGCGCGGGCGCGGGAGCGGTGAGGTTGTGACCGGCGGGACTGGACAGGTCGTACAGTCGTAATTATTTTCGATTCTCTCCGTTTTAAGGACATTGTGTAATTGTGTATGTAAAGAGAGGTTATATTTTATGCATAAACCTTAATAAAATTCGATAAATACAGGACCTTTTTGACTTTTTTGGCGACCCCACAAATATCTTTCGCGACTCCACAGGGGGTCGCGACCCCAGGGTTGAGGACCGCTGGTCTAGAGTGTGAGGTCGATACGGGCAGCTGTATTTCGCAGTGCAGATTTTTATAAACGGTACTTTTCAAATAAATCATTAAATGTCGATAACCTAATTTTACGTTGATACTCAGGCTCCCGTATCGAATTGCTAGGTTACATTTATGTCGATGACTCGATGTACAACTGGGTGAGACTCGAGCTAAAAATTTACAACTGTATGTTATTAAAAACAGAGGCCATCCTTTATTAGCTCGAGAAGGGATTCACGCTCTAAATATAAGGCAAATTAACTTTAATGAAATTGTTGATGATGCATTTATAAGTCAATTATACACTGAGTTTCCGGGGGTGTTTTCTGATAAACTGGGTACTTGTAAAAACAACTATTCAATTAGAGCAGACGGATAATGAACCCGTGTATATTCGCACGAGGCCCGTACCTATCGCGTTGCGCGCGCGTCTCGAACGAGAGGGCACAATATATCGCGTCGATCATTCCGAATATGGCACGCCGATAGTACCAGTTGTCAAGGAGTGTGGGGATATATGGATATGTGGGGATTATAAAATTACTATTAACCCTAAACTAAAACGGGACTATTATCCTCTGCCCAGGATTGAGGAATTATTTGCTTCCCTAAGTGGTGGAGTGAAATTTTCGAAAATTGACTTGAAACATTCATATCAACAAGTGTTACTGCGCAAAGATTCCCAACCATACACTGCAATAACTACACATGTAGGAAAATTCGTATATCGCCGCACTTCGGCTTATCATGTATACCCGAAAAGTTTCAAAAAAAAGTTTTTTATGGAAGAAACTCTGCGGGGTATACCCGGTACAGTAGTATTTTTGGATGACATTTGTGCAACAGGCCCGAATAAAGAATTACATTTTAAAAATCTAAAAACGGTAATTGAACGGTTACGTAATATGGGCTTAACAGTTAAAATGAATAAATGTAGTTTTTTACAACCCGGTGCTTAATAACTAGGTTTTATAATAGACAAAAATGGGTTGCACCCGGATCCGGAAAAATTAGAGGCCATCTGCAACTCACCGACTCCTAGTATATAATAGCTAATATAACTCAGTTAAAAGTTTCCTTGGATTATTAAGTTACTACGGAAAATTTATTCAAAACTTAAGCGTTCTGTTACATCCTCTATATGAATTACTAGCTGTACCCCGCGGTTTCACCCGCGTATATCACGCGTCTCTACCGCGCGACATGATATGACACCTCGCTCATTTAGTTAACTACTAAGTTACTAAGCTGTTTGGATAGTTAAATGTACGCAATATTTATTTATCAATTAGTAACTTCTGAATATAACATAAAAAATGGGTTTAGAACTGTAAATAACTTTTGTTTGGTTTTAAAAATAACTTTTTAGTTGGGTTTAAATTTAATCAACACCTACTAAATGAATTTAAAGCGAATTCAAAATATTAAATTTATTGGATTCCGCACACAACCGCTGCGTAGGGGGCGGACCGTGCGACCGTGCGAGTGGGCCGCGCGGCAATTTATTTTTTGACAAAGACTCCCCTCCCACACCCCAGCGACACCCGCATCGCATGGTGCTGGCAGTGTACGCGATATAAGGATTTTTCGACGTTACTATTGAATATTTTAACATGGAAAAGTAGTTATTGTGAGATAACTATAATAGTTAGACATATGGTATTGCAGACTTTTATGTAGATATTGATGTCCTCCATAAAACTGTAGCACATCACTTTGCTCTATTGTCGTCGTTGTTGTCTTCTGCAGGCATATAGCCGTGCAGGTCTCGGGCCTCGGGGTATACCCCTTTACCCGGATGTTCCTCACGGCACACTACAGTGTGCCGGTCCTGGGCGCCTAGGTGTTATAGGCGTTGATTAAGCGACTTTGGTCGCGGTCGGTTAATTTATAGTAAAGGGTGGTAATCTGTAATTTATGTTTAATCACAAATTATTATGTCCGAGTTGGCCTTTCTGCGGCATTGTGGGATTTACTCAACTCCCTAATCTATATAGGGAGGAGTTCTCTTGGATAAGGTCGCCCGTCCGGCGGCCTTGCATGCAACGACGCGAAGCCGTTGAGGTGTTCGTGTGACCCGTTGTCGGCGCGGTCAAACATACCGCGCGCCAGCCGGACCACGAATTCATGAAGGCTCTCCATCTTGAGGTTGGCCGCTATGACGTCATTACGGACGTAGCGACCTGCACCGACTATGGTTCGTAATGACAAACTCTGCTGGGCCTGAAGTCGCCGCTTCTGACGATCGCTCAGGAGTGCATACCAGGCCGGAGCAGCGTATGTTAGCAGGGGTCTTATATATGTTTTGTAAATAGTTATCTTCGACTTTGTTATACTTCACGTCCGTTTGTGGGTTGCGCGCTGCGCTGCGCGCTGCTGTCCACTGCCATCTGGTTAGCGATGCGCGAGCACCGCACCCACACTGTACGCGCTGCTGTCCACTGCCATCTGGTTAGCGATGCGCGAGCACCGCACCCACACCGTACGCGCTGCTGTCCACTGCCATCTGGTTAGCGATGCGCGAGCACCGCACCCACACCGTACGCGCTGCTGTCCACTGCCATCTGGTTAGCGATGCGCGAGCACCGCACCCACACTGTACGCGCTGCTGTCCAGTGCCATCTGGGTAGCGATGCGCAAGCACCGCACCCACACCGTACGCGCTGCCGTCCAGTGCCAGCACGAGCGGACGCCTCTCCTCATAATGAGCAACTCACACTTTGAGTTCCATTTCCAACTCGCTTCCTTTTTTCATATACATCTACACTAATATTATAAAGAGGAAAGATTTGTTTGTTTGAATTGAATAGGCTCTGAAACTACTGAACCGATTTGAAAAATTCTTTCACCATTAGAATTCTACATTATTCCTGATGAACATAGGCGATAGAACGTTTTCAAAAAATTTAGGGATCCGTATGAAAACTTCGTTAATGTAACCCAAGGTGTGAAAAAATTACTAAAAAAAACCTTATATCGCGTACGCTGCGGAAACTATTGACAATAGAGCAAAGTGATGTGCTACAGTTTTATGGAGGACATCAATATCTACATAAAAGTCTGCAATACCATATGTCTAACTATTATAGTTATCTCACAATAACTACTTTTCCATGTTAAAATATTCAATAGTAACGTGGAAAAATCCTTATATCGCGTACACTGCCAGCACCATGCGATGCGGGTGTCGCTGGTGTGTGGGAGGGGAGTCTTTGTCAAAAAATAAATTGCCGCGCGGCCCACTCGCACGGTCCGCCCCCTACGCAGCGGTTGTGTGCGGAATCCAATAAATTTAATATTTTGAATTCGCTTTAAATTCATTTAGTAGGTGTTGATTAAATTTAAACCCAACTAAAAAGTTATTTTTAAAACCAAACAAAAGTTATTTACAGTTCTAAACCCATTTTTTATGTTATATTCAGAAGTTACTAATTGATAAATAAATATTGCGTACATTTAACTATCCAAACAGCTTAGTAACTTAGTAGTTAACTAAATGAGCGAGGTGTCATATCATGTCGCGCGGTAGAGACGCGTGATATACGCGGGTGAAACCGCGGGGTACAGCTAGTGATTCATATAGAGGATGTAACAGAACGCTTAAGTTTTGAATAAATTTTCCGTAGTAACTTAATAATCCAAGGAAACTTTTAACTGAGTTATATTAGCTATTATGTACTAGGAGTCGGTGAGTTGCAGATGGCCTCTAATTTTTCCGCATCCGGGTGCAACCCATTTTTGTCTATTATAAAACCTAGTTATTAAGCACCGGGTTGTAAAAAACTACATTTATTCATTTTAACTGTTAAGCCCATATTACGTAACCGTTCAATTACCGTTTTTAGATTTTTAAAATGTAATTCTTTATTCGGGCCTGTTACACAAATGTCATCCAAAAATACTACTGTACCGGGTATACCCCGCAGAGTTTCTTCCATAAAAAACTTTTTTTTTAAACTTTTCGGGTATACATGATAAGCCGAAGTGCGGCGATATACGAATTTTCCTACATGTGTAGTTATTGCAGTGTATGGTTGGGAATCTTTGCTCAGTAACACTTGTTGATATGAATGTTTCAAGTCAATTTTCGAAAATTTCACTCCACCACTTAGGGAAGCAAATAATTCCTCAATCCTGGGCAGAGGATAATAGTCCCGTTTTAGTTTAGGGTTAATAGTAATTTTATAAGCCCCACATATCCATATATCCCCACACTCCTTGACAACCGGTACTATCGGCGTGCCATATTCGGAATGATCGACGCGATATATTGTGCCCTCTCATTCGAGACGCGCGCGCAACGCGAGAGGTACGGGCCTCGTGCGAATATACACGGGTTCATTATCCGTCTGCTCTAATTGAATAGTTGTTTTTACAAGTACCCAGTTTATCAGAAAACACCCCCGGAAACTCAGTGTATAATTGACTTATAAATGCATCATCAACAATTTCATTAAAGTTAATTTGCCTTATATTTAGAGCGTGAATCCCTTCTCGAGCTAATAAAGGATGGCCTCTGTTTTTAATAACATACAGTTGTAAATTTTTAGCTCGAGTCTCACCCAGTTGTACATCGAGTCATCGACATAAATGTAACCTAGCAATTCGATACGGGAGCCTGAGTATCAACGTAAAATTAGGTTATCGACATTTAACGATTTATTTGAAAAGTACCGTTTATAAAAATCTGCACTGCGAAATACAGCTGCCCGTATCGACCTCACACTCTAGACCAGCGGTCCTCAACCCTGGGGTCGCGACCCCCTGTGGAGTCGCGAAAGATATTTATGGGGTCGCCAAAAAAGTCAAAAAGGTCCTGTATTTATCGAATTTTATTAAGGTTTATGCATAAAATATAACCTCTCTTTACATACACAATTACACAATGTCCTTAAAACGGAGAGAATCGAAAATAATTACGACTGTACGACCTGTCCAGTCCCACCGGTCACAACCTCACCGCTCCCGCGCCCGCGCCCCCACCCCGATCACTCTTTCTTCGTTCAGTCTGTCTGTTCAGTCAATTCTATCCGCACGTGCGTACTCATCGCCGCTTTGTTGATTGCAAATACATACTAAATTGATGTCAAAACATGGAAGATTACTTCTGTAGAAAGGTTTTTTAGAAGATTAGTGTTCTCGTGGATAACCACGCACACGGTAAGTAACTGTGCACTCGTACTTAGAAAATAAAGTGAGGCGTCATCGCAGCGCGGCCATTTTGGACGCGTGGGTTCAATAACAAAACCAGCACGAAATATTTTTTACGCTTCACTTATGTATTTTTAGGGTTCCGTTTGAGAAACAAGGAACCCTTATAGTTTCGTCAAGTCATGTTTGTCATTCATACAAACACTATGAAAAACAAAGTTACAACTAACATCCAGTCATATCATTACTTGCTACCACGGAACCCTTCATGGGCGAGTCCGACTCGCACTTAGCCACTTTTTTTGCTTGTCTATTTGTGCTTCGTTGAAAATAAATTTGAAGTAAATCCTGTTACCACGCGAGCATATGACGAAAAATCTAATATTAATCGTTTGGAATACATTTTTTATTTATTAACTCGTATTTATTATTTAGAGAGTAAAATAAGTAGTTGAAAGTAAAAAGCAAGAAAGAATGGATAAGAATGATAGAAGAATATCGGATAACTTCCAGGCAAATATTAAAATGTTCTGGAAACTTGTAAGAACTGCCAGGGGACATTCAAAACAGCCTATGATGAATGTTATAAGAGACGAGAATGGCTATATTCTGAATGATAAAGTTTTGAGTTTAAAGAGATGGAAGGATATTTTGAAAGCGTGTTTATGAGTGAGGAGACAACGTGTGTACTAAGTGAAGTAGAAACTCCGAAAGAAGAGGAAAGAGGTAGCGAGATAAGTATAGATGAAATAATAAAAGCAATGAAAAGCATGAAAGCAGGTAAGGCTGCCGGATATAATAGAGTTTCACTCGAAATGCTAAGGGCTGGAGAGAGGAAGTCGCGGCAGGCCTGCTGCACACCTTGTTTAATTTATGCTGGGAACTGAAGCGGGTACCGGTAGACTGGTGCACAGCCGTGATAGTCCCAGTTTATAAAGGAAAAAGGTCGCAGCAGGACTGTAAAAACTACCGTGGCATCAGCCTTCTTAGCATTGTGGGAAAACTGTATGCTAAGGTACTGATTGAAAGGGTCATGAAAGGAACTGATGGAAAAATTTGGGATGTGCAAGCGGGATTTAAAAAGGGAATGGGATGTACAGATCAAGTCTTTTCCATGCGCATGATCGCGGAGAAGTTTTTGGCCAAAAACCAAAAGGTTTTTTGTGCGTACGGTGTGGGTGCGATGCTCGCGCATTGCTACCCAGTGGACAGCAGCGCGTACGGTGTGGGTGCGGTGCTCGCGCATCGCTACCCAGATGGCAGTGGACAGCAGCGCGTACAGTGTGGGTGCGGTGCTCGCGCATCGCTAACCAGATGGCAGTGAACAGCAGCGCGTACAGTGTGGGTGCGGTGCTCGCGCATCGCTAACCAGATGGCAGTGGACAGCAGCGCGTACGGTGTGGGTGCGGTGCTCGCGCATCGCTAACCAGATGGCAGTGGACAGCAGCGCGTACGGTGTGGGTGCGGTGCTCGCGCATCGCTACCCAGTGGACAGCAGCGCGTACGGTGTGGGTGCGGTGCTCGCGCATCGCTACCCAGTGGACAGCAGCGCGTACGGTTTGGGTGCGGTGCTCGCGCATCGCTAACCAGATGGCAGTGGACAGCAGCGCGTACGGTGTGGGTGCGGTGCTCGCGCATCGCTACCCAGTGGACAGCAGGGCGTACGGTGTGGGTGCGGTGCTCGCGCATCGCTACCCAGTGGACAGCAGCGCGTACGGTGTGGGTGCGGTGCTCGCGCATTGCTACCCAGTGGACAGCAGCGCGTACGGTGTGGGTGCGGTGCTCGCGCATTGCTACCCAGTGGATAGCAGCGCGTACGGTGTGGGTGCGGTGCTCGCGCATCGCTACCCAGTGGACAGCAGCGCGTACGGTATGGGTGCGGTGCTCGTGCATTGCTACCCAGTGGACAGCAGCACGTACGGTGTGGGTGCGGTGCTCGTGCATCGCTACCCAGTGAATAGCAGCGCGTACGGTGTGGGTGCGGTGCTCGCGCATAGCTACCCAGATGGTAGTGAAAGGCCTATCAGCTGTGTTTCACGAACTCTGAACACAGCTGAACGTAATTATAGTCAACTAGATAAAGAGGCGCTAGCTATATTTTATGGTGTTACTAACACCACCAGTAACCACACCACAAAACGAACCTCCTGCCGTATAAATATACGGCAGGAGGTTCGTTTTGTGTACGGATCACCAGCCGCTGAGCTATATATTTGGGGTACGAGGAGGTATACCACAAACTGCTGCGAGCCGCTTACAGCGCTGGGCAGCCCGTCTTGCAGCCTATGATTTTTCCGTAGAATTCGTGCCTTCAAAGAATAACGGGCAGGCAGATGCCTTATCTCGCCTGCCGTTGCCTCACTAGCGGGGCCTTACTACGTCAGTGAGTTATTTAAAAATCGTAGAGGAGTGTATGCCCGTAGATTTTAAGGAAATTAGTAATGAAACAAAAAAAAAGATAGTCTGTTATGTAAAATTTTAGGATAGGTATGTAATGTTCGGTTGGCCGCCCGAGGCGAGATGCGAAGAAGAAAAACCGTATTTTTCGCGTAAGAGCGAGATCACTACGGATCTCGGTTGCTTACTATAGAAGTATAGACTTATTATACCTCCAGTACTACGTACAAGAGTTTTGGAGGAGATCCACGATGGCCACTTAGGTATTAATAAAATGAAAAATTTGTCGAGAAACTACGTTTACTGGCCTAGTCTCGATAAGGAACTAGAGGAGGTATGTCGAAATTGCGAGCCATGCCGTGTGGTCCGCGACGCACCACCGACCGCTGCGATTCACCCGTGGGAGTTTCCACTTCAGCCCTAGCATCGTATACATGCGGATTTCGCGGAATATGCTGGAAAAAAATATCTGGTCATCGTGGACGCTCATTCTAAATGGATTGAAGTGTCCACTATAAATAGTACAAATGCACAATCGACAATCACAGCTTTCAGAGCCATCGTTTCCAGGTTCGGGATTCCTTCGCAACTCGTCACGGACAACAGTCCACATTTTTATTGCATAATTTCAAAAATTACTGTAATATGAACTGTATCAAACATGTTACCACGGCACCCTACAGACCACAAGGGAATGGCGCCACGGATAACGCTGTCAAAACAATTAAAAAAGTTAGCTTAGTTTAGTTTACGACGGGCTGTTTTCCGCAACTCCACGTCTAAGCGCGTGTTTTGCGTGTGGGCAGGAATAATATGCTTATTCGAGCCATGATATCTCCCTGAAGAAGCTCAGCAGTTCCTTGATGTTGCAAGCAACTTCGGGGAGCGATCCCCGCGTGCCAAGATGTTTAGCCCTGTATGAAGCGACTTCTGGACATATCAGCAACACGTGAGCCGTCGTTTCTTCCTCTTCCATGCATACCCTGCACAGGGGGCTGTCCGTAACACCTATGTTGAACAAATGTTTGTTAAAAGAGCCATGTCCTGCGATAGCACTTGTTACTATCCTGATCTGTGGCTTGTTCAGTCTCATTAGAACCTTGGTTAGACGACTGTTTATTTCAGGTAGAACCTCCCTAGCTTGTCTACAGTCTACTAAATTTTTCCAAGGCTGAGCGTGTAAATTATTGAAGTATCTACGTACCAGTAAACGAACGTAACCAAAGGTTATCTGAATTCATTTTGTTAACGCTCTCATTTTTTGGTGCAAGAATCGCCCTTTCAAATAATCATTTGTCTTCATGCATGTTGTTCGTTAAATCTGAATAAACGCTCGCAATTAATTCGGAATGACTCTGTACTAAATTACAAAAATCTCTCGTCAATTTAACGCAGCCCTCAGCATCCGTTTCCAACCGCCCATCGCCAATTTTTAATAGTGTGTCAGCATAGTTTCCAGCATTGATATCATTATACAAATGCACTCTCATATTCGTAGTTAAACTGAATTTTGTCACCTTGTTCCATAAAATAGATGACTTGAGGCATGCTTTAATTTCATCTGCAGGTATGCGCTTTTGAATGACAGATAAAGTTTGGCGAAAGTCACCAGCCAGTAAAACCACCATTCCTCCCATTACATCGGTATTACTGCGCAAATCCTGGAGCGTTCGATTTAGTGCTTCTACAGCTTTTTTATGCGACATTGTACTTTCGTCCCACACTAAAAGTTTGCATTGTCGTAGCATTACACCTCGTGCAATATTTTTGCTAAAGTTGCAGATCGGCGATTCTTCCTGGGCTAGATTTAGAGGGAGTTTTAAAACAGAATGTGCAGTGCGGCCACCGTTTAGCAGCGTGGCGGCTATACCGGAGGAAGCTACGGCCACAGCAATGTTTTTATCTTTCCGTAATTGCGATAATAATAAATTTAACAAAAATGTCTTCCCAGTTCCTCCAGGGGCATCTAAAAAGAAAAGTGCACCATTTCCAGATTCAATTTGTCCTAATACTTTGTCAAAAACTCGTTTTTGTTGCAGCAAGCGCAACTGACTTGAAGCAAGCGGGGTACAAATTCGGCTACTTGCTGCTGCAAAGCTGGTATATCGTAGTTTGTTTCACGTATAATTTCATCACTTAGTTCATTTTCGGTTGTTCGCTGGGGGCTTATCATTCCAAAGTCGCTCAATTTTTTGCCTACCATTGCCATTACTTAATCTTCAATTTTTCCAAATGCTTCATTATAATGTGTTCATTATATGTCATGTTCGCATGTGTCTGCTGTAACCTTCGCAAAATATCTTCCGTCATGTACTCTTTATATTTGTCCCACAATTCATGTGCATTAGACAGCCCGGAAGATGATATGAGAGTTGTATAAAGGTTCCTCCATGGTTTCATCCCAGTGATTATCGTTTTCTAAAAGATGCAGAGCTTCACATGCTTCTCTATAATTTGCGCATTCCTGACCGTTGACAGTTTTAAGGTCTTTATATCCTGTAGGGCCCCGAACATGGTGCAGCAGCAATCGTAAACAGAAACATTCAAAATTAGTTACATGAATGGTTTTGAATGAATGGTTTACACACGACCAAGGGCATCTGATGACTTTACACCGGGCCAATTTGCAACAGGCGCGCCTTGAATACGGCGTTTCCACTCCTTCCTAGATGTGTTCCAAATATAATAGCAAAGGGGTCGGTTTGACAAAGTTGAAAGAAGGCTGTTAGTGTAGTTTTTGGCAGTGATGCAATTCTTTCTTGGAAATTTCTTTCGGTGAAATATACACGCTCTCCATTTTCTAAGTGCACAGCAAGGTGAGTAACTGTTGGGTGAATATCGTGTAAAGGGAAGCCAAGGAGACGCCATGCTGCCTCGTTACTGCTGACATAACGCCCTGCTTTAAAGGTCTGTACTTCATTAACGGGATTTGCCTCACCTTCACTCCTGATATTAAATATTGCTTGATCGCTTCCTTCTTTTTTCCGCTTAATTTTTCTTATTGTAATATCGATTCATTCATAACCACATATAAGAACTGTATTCATTTCCGTTCAATAAATATTACTAAGGCTTATTAATAAGGCTTACTAAGAACTGTTTCTACCACAGTTAAGTAATAGTTAAGGGTGAAAGCGTGACAGGTGGTGATAGTATTTCTGATCCATACTTATAATCACGCCTGTAACCCTTGCGGGGTAGGCAGAGCATCAACGGATTACTTAATATCGTTTGCGAGGTTATCGCATATTCTGTGAATTACAATGCACCAAAAAGTTTAAATAAAATCAGCTGGTGGTGGTGTTTTTTGTCGCTCTCTTCCCGGTCCTGCGTGGAAAAATACAGATCCATACATTTTTTATCTTAATTTTGGTAAAGTAATAATCCAAATATTCTGACCTTCTGTGTTCGTCCATCGTACCGTCGTCCGTCTTGTAGAATCACGGTGGCGCCACCTAGCTGAATTTAATTTTGCAACATATTCGATTTTCCCACGGGAATGAGATGTTTTTCCGCGGAAAAAAGTAACCTATGTCACTCTACAGCCACCGAACTATCCCCATACAAAAAATCATGCCATGCCGACGCTCTGTTGCGACGTGAAAGAAGGACAAACAAACACACTTTCGCGTTTATAATATTAAAGTATGGATTGTACACCAAAGAAAGAGGATGTGATAAAAAGCTACTAAAGTACTACAATGTTTAGAAATTTCGAATAAACAGCCTGTGTGGCAGTCGTATGCGAACGTTGCTTTTTTTCCTTATTTTTTTTGTAAATCTATCAAATTTTGAAGTTTGGTGCTATTTTAATATGGAAGGGTTAATAAATAGTATATAATAACCAACAGTTTTTAATTCATAATTTAGGGATACGTACCTATCCTTTTTATTAAAAAAAAATTTTTCGTACATAAAAGGCCCTTATACTTTACATTTATCTCAATTGTTGATTAAAAATACATTACATACTTTTTAGAAATGAAACTTTGTCTAAATCAAGAACTTCGCACGCCACTTGACTCGTCCTTTCTCAAAACATTTCGATATAACAAACGTATTTTGTCAAAGAACAAACATTAATGAATATAAAAAGACCAATAATAACGAAAGAAATTATTGATAGAGAACAATCAAGAACAAACCACGAACTAACGATATGTGATAACAAAATTTGAAAAAAAAATCGGCTTAATGTCTTTTTTTTTTCTTTATATTAAGTATTTTCTTTGTAAGTGATTTGTAAATTTTTTAGAAAATGTCAAACCATAAAATCCTCGGGGGCTAACTTTAGTGAACCCTATTTTTAATGTTTTTTATCACAAATCAGTGATCAGCGTGTGGCTCCATCTTAAAATTTTCAACTAAAACTTCATAGCGTTCTTTAAATTTGTTTGAGTAATCTTTACTCTTAATCATCCATAAGGAAGGTAATTCCAGTATAATTCAATAAAATCCATCACAAACACAGACTACTAAGAGGGAACTACGCATGTCACAAATGCACGAGAGTATTTACGTAGTTCCCATAGAGATACCAGGCGGTCCCATAATGAACTGGCCTGATATAGTTCAACGCGACATGTCGCTACATGTTGTGTTGCATTAAATAGTACGTTTATCGCGCACTTAATATAAGAAACATGCATCGACATGAAATGCTTAGACTTAGTTTAACAGGCATTTGAATAACGAGAGTCGCGTATTTTTTCAAAATGTCGAAAACTGAGTATCGAAGTGTCATAAAGTTTCTGTTTAAAGAAGGTTTATCCCCTGCCCAAATAAAAGAACGATTGGACGGAGTGTATAAGGAGTCTGCCTATAGCTACCTATAGCACAGTGAAAAATTAGGTGAAAGAGTTTCGCCTCGGGAGAGAAACCGTCGAAGACTTTGGCCACGACGGTCGACCTGTGGAAGTGCTCACTCCCGAAACGATTGCTCTTATCGAAGAGGAGGTTCTGAGTGACCGCCGTTTGAAGATTAGAGAAATTGCAGCAAGGCTTGGGCTCTCTAAGAGTACCGTTAATCGCGCGATCCATGAACATCTTCACACGAAAAAAGTGAATGCAAGATGGGTACCGGAACTTCTTTCAGCGGTACAGAGACAGGAAAGAGTGCGCTGCGCTTCGGAGTTTTTGGATCTTTGTGGCGAAAATCCAAAGACTGTGATCGAGCGGCTAGTGACTGGTGACGAAACTATGATCTTGTATTATGATCCACAAAGCAAGCGCGAGTCAATGGAATGGCGTTATAAGGGTGAAAAGCCCCCTAGAAATGCAAAGGTGCAACAATCGACTAAAAAACTGATGTGCACAATATTTTGGGATTTTCAAGGCATTTTGATGGTGGATTTTAAAGAACGTAATACAGTCGTGAACGGCGAATATTATGCTTCTTTAATATATAAATTACGAGACAAGATAAAGGAAAAACGAAGAGGCAAGCTGTCTAAAGGTGTCCTGTTGCTCCATGACAACGCCCCTGTTCATACCGCTGGTGTTTCGAAGGATGCAGTTCGTCAATGCGGGTTCACAGAAGTTCAACATCCACCTTACAGTCCAGACATGGCCCCGTCCGACTATTATTTATTTCCAAATTTAAAGCGGGACTTAAGAGGAAGAAAATTTTCAAGCGATGAAGAGTTGCTGGCGGCCGTCTTCAGTCATTTTGAGGATAAAAAATGTGATTATTTTTATAAAGGTTTAGAGATGTTCATTCACAGATGTCAGAAGTGTGTTAGTATTCATGGTGATTATATTGAAAAATAAAATTGGTTTCGTTTTATTTCCTTCATTGGTTCATAGTTAGGCCAATTCATTATGGGACCGCCTACGTATATACTTCTAAGTCAGTGGTAGTTCCACTACTTTAAATTCGCAGTGAGCGCTGGTGAGCGCGCGCACACACATTAATGATGCGATGTTACTGGCGAGTGGCAACTATAGACTTCAGACTTACAGCGATTCGATCGCTGCGTTGGCAGAATTTAGTCGCTGCTAATATTCACGTCATGAAGATTTGAGAACAGGAGAACGATCACTACGTACTAAAGCATAGCCCGTCTGTCCTTGAAAATTGTAGAATGTACAGCGACGCTGACGTCGGTGAGTAGTAACTGCGAAGTTAGCTGTTTATAAGTACAAGTAGATGAAGTTAGTTGACTAATGTACATATTTTCATTACATTTTTAATGAGAAAATTTTCATGCTCCGTAATTTTTGACAAAAAGAAACATAAAAAAATGGAGAAATATTTTATTGTGCGTGAACGTGCAAATGGTTTAGCATCTGATCGGAAAAATAGACTCAAAATGAGTTTTATTGACCGAACCTCGAGCGATCGCAGCGCCTCACTTATGGTGTCCATATTTCTGGACACTTTTCTACTGTGATCGTTCTGCTGTTCTCTAACCTTCATGATTCACGTTCACACGCGGATTTGGACATCGTCAGCAAGTCGCCGACAAATAAAGTCGTTGCGTGTGGACCCAGCTTAAGAAAATACTGGCGTAATATAATTTTATGAAAAGGAAAGGCATTTTATATTTTGTAAAGGTTTTAATATTTGAAACACAATTTGCTATATACAAATTACTTTGTAAAAATATCTATTCTCGTCTTATTATTTAATGATTTATTTATTGTTATAGGCGACACTTAAAACGAAAAAATATAGAAAATTTGAAATAATAAAAAAATATTAAGAAAAAATAACTTAGCATTTCATCACCATTTAAATGAATAAGTACACAGAACATTGTATTTATGCATTTTTTATGGATAATAATATACAAAATAATATTATAATTCTATATAATTAAATTAAATATTTTTTTGAATGTAGATTATAAACAAATGCAATGGCATTTTCCAATTTATACTTACAAGTAAGTTTATTACATGGCATAAATATGTTGCATTTACATATTATTATTAATAGGTTATAAATTGTTTCGTTTCTAGTTTCACTGGAGACAAAGACGATGATTTCTCTACGTTAATCAAAAATCTAATTCATTGTTACATTAAAATTCATCTATAGCGCGGAATGATATTTTTGTGTTTTGTATTAACTTTAAAAAGGAAATTTAGGCCGAATGAAACAGTTAAACATGGTTAAGGAAAATATAACTGCTTTAACTCTAAACTTAAATATATTATGTTCAAGTAATGGTCTTAAAATGGGTTTAGTGTGTAAATCATATTATGCATATTAAATTACTGTAATATGCATATTATTATGTGTATTACCCGGCCTCATGGAGTATATCACGAGTTGTAAATATAATTGTTTGTGTGTGTATACTAATTGTAGTAATGGCGTTCACAACTAAATATAAAAAAGTAACAAGATACGTGAAATAGTAAATGAGAGCAACATTTTACATAAACCAAATTTTTATAATGTATATAATGTTCACTCGTGACATCCATGATGATTTTTTTGCAGAATAGTTTATAAGTAGTGTAGTGTATTGAAACACTTTCACAAACCCAAAAACATGTATTTTTAATATTCCTTTTATTTATTTGAGTTGCATGTATATAAGATACAATAATGTTATTATTCAATAAATAATATATCTTATTTATACGTAAATTTCATAAGCTCTATGACATATTGCAATATCCTTGATTATAGAGGTCGAGATTCCTGGCCTTTTAAATTAACAAATTGTAATAATACACAAATATTTATCAAGACTAGTGAAATTAAAAACAACATTACATTAAAAATTTCTCAAGCTTGTTTATAATTGTATTGGACCAACTGTTGATTGTAATATAAACGTAATTAGATAAATATAATAAGTCACAAAATAATTGAGTCAGAGATGACTATTATGTTAATTAATATTTTGACATTATGCATTATAATTTTAAAATAAAATCACTTTTAATATAATAATAATCGATAAAATAACATGATAAAGAATATTTTAAACAGTCTAATGTGATAAAAATCGGTTACATGAAGCAAGCAAGCAGTAAACCAAAAATGGTACATTTAAATACTCATAACCAAAACTGTTTGACTTATTAAATATAAAAAAGTTGTATAGTGCTATTGTGTGTCCTAAACACTTATTAAAATAGGAGTAACAGAAGCATTTGCTATTCAAGCAAGACGAGCATCTTTATTATGGTAATTATGAAACCACTACTTATAAACTGCACTGCATTGCATTATTAACGCCTCGCATGTTTAGCGTCTCGGTCCCCAAGCAGCAGGGGCGTGCGCCGACGTCGGAGCAGGGGCGGGTGCTCCAGGCATGGTTGGAAATTCGTGCGTCGAGGCCGTATCGGGCGCGCGTTGCTCCCATGGACCGCCCTTCACCACGAAACCGGTAGAAGCCGGAGTCCCACTGCTGGGGGCGGTGTTCTCTCCGCTGAGAACATCGCCGAAGTCACCAAGAGACGGCGCTGCAGGACGCTGGTATCGGTCCACGACGTCTTGCAGCTGTTGATGTATCAACCGATAAGTAATAACATAAAAACGAGGAGTCTTAATAGAACATCATACTATTTTGTATAGTAACTGTGTTAAGAGACGACTAATAGGTTTTTTTTTGTGAAGAGTGGAAATCTTGCAAGAGCAGTATCACTGCGACCAGTATGATCTTTTGAGGAAAGTGTTTAAATATTAGTAACACAATCTCAAATATGTCAGGTGTACGGGACATGCAATTCGCACTCGCGAATATTCGCATATTTTATAACCAATTCATTTTCATATGCATTTGGTAAAATCCTGCCATCGTTAAACTTCAGGGCTTCTTTCATATAAATTTGTTAAACATATAATTTCACCTCTAAGGCTGGTAAAATAGCTGATGAAGTTTTTGATGTAATTATTAAAACGAAATTCTTGTTGTTACATGTTGTTGTGTGAGTTTGTGATACTCTTTAGTCAGCTTAAAAAGGTTAAATCTAAAACTTATATAAAAATTATCGTATTTTATGCACTGCCATAACGTTCAGTTTGTGGTAGAACTTTGTCAACTCATTGCTTGCACTTGTTTGAAGGTTATAGGCATAATACAATTAACTTACAGTAGATGGCGTGCGTGTCCACGTGTACCCGTGTACCCACAAATTAATTTGAAAATTATGTATCATTCAACTTCAATCAATGTATTTATTATTCTTTATTAAACAATCATTATAAAAAGTCTGCAGGCTCAAAGCTGCCATCAAAATCTCCCAAAAAGTTCACAATGTGACGCATCCACATATTGTGAAGAAGTTTTTAAGCAAGTTATTGACTTGGCACCGGCAGCAGTTTGAGTCCATTACCAATGAAAAAGATTTAGCCTACTCAACAGAATAATCAGCACCGCATAAATCAGCGCTTAAAATTGCGTTAAACAATTTCATTAATGAAGAGGGGGATCAAACCCAGGTTGCTCATTTACTGTGAAATTAACAGTGAGCCCCTATGCTCCTATGCCTACGTTACAATGTTGCATATAAATTTTCTTCATTTTAATCTGGTAAACATAAAAAATTTATATAACAACATTTTTTTTTGATGTTAACAAATAATGCAAAGTGTTACAGTTGTCAGTAAATGAAATTAGTTTCGTAAATGTCTATGATATGAAAAAGTTGTAATTTTCTTGGTTCAGATTTAGAAGTAAAGTATGATATGCACAATCTTACATATTCTTCTGCCAAATTTAGTAAGTGGTCCTTGGCATCTAACACATTATCTTCATCCCCAGTAATGACGACAATGCTATCATCGCCATTTTTAGGAAAACGGATGTCAACTTTGTACTCATCCATGATACGTCTGATATTCTTGCCTCTAAGACCAATAAGCCTCCTATGTACACGTGGATCAATGTCAACTTCATCCCGAAATTGGTTATCCTGAAATGATAAAAATATGTTTCATCTAACCAATAAAGACAACATATGAACAATTTCATCAAACAATTAATCATGTCAATTTAATATGTAAATAAGTAATTTATTTCAATAAATTTGTGACAAATAAGCTCACAGCTTAACTAATAGTAAGTGACCATATCAGTCGATGGAAACCATCAGCCTATTCTAAACAAAGTTTTGCTGTGACATGTGAGCAATGAGGATAAACTTTGTGTCAACAATTTTGCCATATTTCTATTTCTCACCCTTCAATACAAGACACAATAGTGGGTGCAATTTAAGGAGCTTATAGAACATGAATCTGTGTGGTGATAGTGTAACAATACTCTACCCCATATCCTGTGTGTCGTAAGCAGCGACGAAGGAAAACAAACAAGATGACCAGTAGTGTCTCCCCAATAACCTAACCCACCCACCAAGAGTGGCAACCTTGGCAAACATCTTCCTTATGAGCCAGTCCATGGAAACGCCTTTCTTTAGCAGTGGACTTTGATAGGCTGTAATGAATGAATGAATAAAATATTTACAACTACAAAAACTCTTAATGAATTACTCTATCATTTAATTTAAATTTGCTTCTTTTAGTAGTAGTGTCTTAATACTTGATTGATTTTACATTGTAAGTCAGAATTTTATTTCTAAATGAATAAAACAATAACTTGATTTTATAAGCTATGATGTCATAAATGTAAAATTTCTATAGAATGTATGCTTTGAAAACTCTTGTTAAGTAGTTAATTGACTGTGTCAATTACTCCTTAAAAATTTTGTTACTATTTGTAATGGGCATGGATTTACTTGAATTAATTTTTACGAGATTTTAGGCTCTAAAAGCTTTTTTTTTTCATAAAATTAGGATAAAGAACCAGCTAACATTCCACCTGGTGCTAAGTAGCTACGTCATGAGCACCTGCAATCAACTTCAAACAAACAAGATCAAAGATCCATTGTGACACTTAAGGATTAAGATGAACACAGTAGTAAATCTGCTGCTTAGCAATAGAAATAGGTATGATGGTGGTAACAATACAGATTGACAAAATTTATTGTTTCTCACATAACTTACACAGACACAAATACAATGGACCCCCAGTACGGCCCCTGTATATTCTTGCATCCCCTGCAATCCGACATGCTTATAACATGTAGGTGGTATAGTGAGTCACGATATTAATCCGCCACGGGGGTTGGTGTTCTTCTTGAATACGAGGACAATCAGGTTGTAACTAGTGTGCGCCACCAAGAATTTTGCTTGACGCGTATTGTCTAGGTTTTAATGTGATTATGCAGGAAGTCGATGGATGCAGGTGGCTCAGGACCGTGCTTTGTGGCATTACTTGGAGGAGGCCTATGTTCAGCAGTGGACTTGTGAAGGGCTGTAATGATGATGATGATGATGATGTAGCAGCCTAGCCGGGGTTCGTTAATTACTGTTTAGGTATTCATTTTACATCACAAGATTTTTTTTTATTTTTTGTTATCCTATATTTCATACATCTCTTTTTCAAAAAGTTCCAGACCACCAGGAGGCTGTGGCAGTACTCTATAGACAAACAAATTTGATTTTTCGACACCGTCTTGTAAAACGTTAGTCGGATTACCGCGGGTCAACTGTAATTGTTTTATACAATGATAAGAATTTATTTTAATTATTGGATGAATAAACACCGACACAAATTCACTTACAAGTTGATGGACGATGGCCATAATGGCTTCCTTAGCTTGCAATGCTTTTTCTTCATATCCCTGAATAGTAATAATATCATCATCAGGTTCTCCTCGTTTAGGCAAGTTTATTTGTACTCCGTAATCTGTACGAATCTTTGTTATCACTGCTCCACCCTTTCCAATGACTAATGGGTGATACTCAGGATCAACTTTGAATTTCAGCTCAAATGATCTGTAAGAAACAAACTAGGCTTGCAATGTTGATAAGACTATTAAACAAAACAAATATTAAATATTTATGGCGAATAAATATATATCAGTAGAGAATGAGATAAACGAACACCCACTGGCTTTGCATATCTGGTAGTCATGTAAATATAAATGAGGAACATTTTGACTTCTTATAAACCATCAAAGTAAGTATCGGCGCTCAATACACGTGGTATTGAGGGATAGTACGTGTTAATAATATGACATGCAGTAATGCCACATTTTCTTCATTTACACTCTGTGACAGTATCATAATAAAGAAGATAACGAGTTATTCAGATTTTTTTAAGTGGTAGAGCCATGCTGGAGCTATATTAACTGTATAGTTGTAAATGGATCGGCCCGACCAGGGAAAGACCACACTCTCACGGAATACCAGCGCAAAATAGCAGTTTAATGCTGCTGTGTTTCGTATGGTGAGTGTAGAGAACTGGAGACGCTTTTTACTAGAAAAGAGGCATTCCATCTTAGTCCTCACGACTGACAACGTATCTACATTTTCATTCGCAAACGAGGATAGATGTGGATGTCTATGGGCCACAGCAACCACTTACCATCAGGTGGACTGTGTGCCCGCTTGTCACCCTTATACTATAAAAAAAAGGAAATGAATAAAAAAACGAATACTAAAAACCTACTAAGAACCTTATAGAAATAATAAGTTTAAACTATTTGTAAAAAAACAAAGGGCGGAGTTGATGTTCTGGACAAACTTATTGTAGGTACTCTTTTGCACATATATAGACCATATCAATTTTACCTTGAGAATTAAAACAATCTATAATGTGATGTGTAATTCCCACCTAAGTTCTATGAAGAAATTCAGTTCTATGAAGAAGCATAGTAATTCATTGTCTAGGATGTAAAGACAGAAAACCTAAATAAATATATTTATGCTGAAATCATACCAAATCAATATGCACTAAGTGCAGCACAACACGAAAAATGCTTTTCGGCATCTTGATATGATTCTGTTCATGTAATCCTTTTTAAAGAATAAATAAAAAGTTTCCTCCGCAAAATTTACATTAATGACAATTTCTTTTCACCTGACTTTTTACAGTCCACCTGATGGTAAGTACTGTACATGGACACCTGTAGTCAACTTTTAAGGTTGCCCTAGTCGATGGCACGAATTAAGTGGTGGGCGGGGTAAAAATGCATGCTATCTCAGCCAACATCACGTGCGAAAGGGATAGACGCTGTGATGAGCAGTAAGAAGCTAGTGCGCACACACATACGCACTCGAGTGACGCAATGCGCGACGGCATCATCGCGTACCTACCTATGCGATTCATTTTAGAATAATAACATAAACTCAAACGGCAATTGTGAGCTTCGTGCCGCAGTGGCTTAGCAATGAGTAGCTGCGCTGGGTGCCGCGGGTTCGAACCCCGCACGGAACAAATATTTTGTATGGACTACAAATAGTTGTTCCGGGTCTGGATGTTTGTCCTTGTGCAATTTATATTTGTAAACTGCCTCCACGATACTGGAGAAAGTGCTACTGTGGGGGTAACGTATTTTAAAAAGAGAAAGGAGAGAGAAAGCAAATTGGTGTTATTGTAACTTAGGATCTGCTGTGTGAAACGTAATTATTATGAACCCAATTTATGTACTTAGTTGTTATTATGAAAGTTCTTATGTGAACTTAAGTAGATGTTGTTATTATATAATAATTCCATTGATTTGTTTTTACCTACTTTTTAACCGACTTCGAAAAAAGGAGGTGGTTCTCAATTCGTTGGTTTTTGTTTATGTATGTTCTGTCGAATATGCCCGAAGCCTGAACCAATTTAGATAATTATTTTTTTTGTTTGAAAGAATATATTTTCCAGATAATCCCACGGTAATCAATGATGATCAGATCAGGATCTGATGATGGGATCTTGGAAAAATCGGGGGCACTCTTTAATAAATGACAGCAAATCAACCGCGATTGCTGCTATCGCCTATCTATGCGTTCTTTACGCAATCACGCAATATAATATCACGCCTGTACCTACTAAAGGGCCATAACTCTCAACTAAAAACGGTAACATAAAAAAATTTTTTGAATAAAATATAACAATTTCTAAAACAAACACAAAAAAGTGTAACATAATTATGTTTTCTTTATGTTTTTGTATTTTACTGTAGGTTATACAAATATTACTGTAGGTACTATGTATTCTAAATAGGTATTTACTTTCCATAGCTAATTAGCTATAATAGCCCACAGGCAACTCCCCGAAGTATATGCCAGCCAGTGTCAGGATAACTGCTTTTTCGACATTTTATATAGGTTAATTAAATAAAAAAAATGTTAGTTTTTAAATTGTTTATCGATTGTTTGTGTTCAATAGCGGTTTGAAATATTCTCTTAGTACTTAGAAAGTTATCAACAATAGGCATTGTGTCACTGCAGGGACAATCACAAACGTCTATCAAAATAGTAACGTATATAAACGGAATACTAACAGCACAGACTTCCTTACAGAAGTCCAAAGAACACATCTAGGCAAGGTAAGTAATTAGAAGAAAACTACAATTTAGTTTTATTTTATTATAAATCAAATTCACAGTACAGACACAATTAGCGAAATATGAATAAAATTCTTATTTATTTTATGATAGATAACGCTAGTTGAAAACTAAACATGGGAATGGCATCACTGAACGAGTCAGGTGGTCAGTCCAAACAAATAAAAGGCGCGATTGTAGAAATAGATTCGTTACGAAACGTTTGTAGGCTAGGGGGCTTGGCCTGTTTATGCTATTCATAACGAAGGCTATAAAATATGTAGGTATAACTTAGAAACTAAATCCTATGTGTACTTATATCTGTATTCATAACCCAATATCTAAGGTAGGTTATTCTGTAATAAATTAAACCTAATCCAAAACACTATACTATAATACCATAGCAAAGCTACTACTATTTTATTTAGTAGTAGCATAAATAGTAGTATAGTAAATTATATATAAAAAAATATGAGTATGTCTGAGGTAAGGTTAAATATAAACAAATATTTTGCCAAGTGCGAATCGGACTTCCGAGCTTCCGAGACTACAAGATTTAAATACCTATACATATTACTATCGATCAAAAAAAGCCAAAAATACACGTTTCTTTTTCTAGTAGAAAATCCTTTAATTTCAAATTTATTTTTACCACTTGCTGTTATAGCGGCAACAGAAATACACGTTCTGTGAAAATTACAACCATCTACCTATTACGGATCATGAGATGCAGCCCGCTGACAGACAAACGGACAGCGGAGGCTCCGTAATAGGGCCCTGCTGGTTACCCTTCGGGTACAGAATCCTAAAAAGTACTAAGTTGTCCACTCACATCTGTATGATTCTTTCTTCAAAGGACCATATTAGCCTGGTTCTCGTATGACATGACCAATGTAATACCTGGACTGACCTTTCTGAGTTTGTTTCGGCAGATCGGGTGCTTCTTCTCAGTTTCATGTTTTTGTTGTGTTAGTGTTTTTAAAAAAAAAAAACAAATTACAAAACACATTTTATTTATCATTGACTGCCCTTCTTAGATTATTACGTACTTACATAAATTACATTAGGTATATTAGGACATGAGATTCCTATACGTAAGCACGATTATCGAAAATTTAAAAATTACCTATTCTAATTACATTAATAGATAATTTTAAGATTTTCGATAATCGTGCTTATCTATGAGATGTTTTCGTTAGTTAGCAAATTAAAGTAGTTAAGTACCTAATGTACTACCTGTATCGAAAGTTCATTATTATGTACCTACCTGTTTTCAATTTTAACTAAATGTGCTTCAACAAACTTACGGGCACATTTTACCCGCTATATTCATCCCGGCTTTAGCAATGGACACGAACAAAAAGAAGCAATTTTTCTAAAGATGTAGATATGTAGGTATTACAACCATAAATAGATAGCAGCGGCTAACCTAGTGAGTATGTGTGAGTGCGCGCTGCGTCCCCCCTCCATCCGTCCCACTGATCGGGGAAACAATTTGTAGCGAAAGGCAAGATGTTTTATAACAAAAACGGGCGCGCGAAATTTTATAAACAGACCTTTGGTAGTCTGGATGTCACGAAAAATTTATTGAACGTATCTGTTTAAAATAAAATTATTTGCATTTTTGAACAACTAATCTATCCCTGTATGATAACTGTTTTGCAATTATCGTTCTTCTTATGGTATTTATTTCCGCCCAAAGATGTGTTAAAAATAGTGTCGAAATTCGGAATTTTCGACGCTTATAACTTTTAAACATACTCTTTTTTTACGTTTTTGTTTCCATACAGGGCTAGATAATGATGAGACAAATTGAAATCATTTTTTATTTTGAACGTACACCATCAAACATTGGAGTAATCGCCGGACTAAGTTTGTATGGAAGAATAAGCGACTAGTGTACCCTTAACAAAGAAAGCTGGAAATGCATTGTCACTTCTTTTTTTAATTTAAAAGAATATTAACAATGCTATAAACATTACTAATATTCCCTTTAACCACTCATGGTAGGCTTAAATTGCTTGTGTTACGAGTGGTTCACGCCAGTCGTCGAATGGCAGACTCGATCCCACGATCTTTTTGAGTTCACGGTCCGCGCCCTGCCATTAGGCTACTGTCGCTTCTGAACTTCTGAAGACTAAGATGGACTGTCTCACAGCCTGTAATTAGACTGACTGTCTATAACTTTCAGACCGCAACACAACAGTGCAACTGTCATAGAAATAGGTAAGATGGTGGCACCTAGACAGACTCCTAAGATATTATAAGTTTTTTTTTAAACTGTTCAAAACAAACACCTTTTGTTCCTAACCTAAACTAACCTAGAGCAGTCTGTCCTTAGATATTTTAAGTTTTTATTAAAATAAATTGTTCGAAACAAACACCTTTTGTTCCTCTTGGTATTAAGTGCACAATATCTACGATTTCTTTTTTAGATTTGTTGAAGTCCCTTTTGTTAACAAATTTCTACTAATAATATTGTCTAAAAATCTTACCTGAGAAAACGATCTTCTTTTTCTTTTTCCATCTCAACAATTTTTTCGGCAAGTGCTTGTTTGGCTTTTTCTACATTTGCAGGAGTGCCCGTTACCTACAGACAAATAATAATTGCACTAAAAAAGCTAATTTATTGGTACATTACAACACAAGGGATTTAAGTAGACGATTATTGAACGATGTGAAGTTAGCGCACGAGCGAAGTCAGTTAACAAATGGCAGACAGATGTTGGCTTTTTTTTATAGAAGAGGGGCCAAACGAATATTTTTTTTTATAGAATAGGGTGACAAACGAGCACACAGTCCACCTGATGGTAAGTGGTTGCTGTGGCCCATAGACATCTACATCTGTCCTCGATTACGAAACAAAATGCGGATACGTTGTCACCCGTGAGGACTTAGGAGGATTGCCTCGTTTCCAGTAAAAAGGGTCTCCGGTTCTCTACACTCACCATACGAAACACAGCAGCGTTAAGCTACTATTTGACGCTGGTATTCTGTGAGAGCGTGGTACTTCCCCGGTCGAGCCGACCCATTCGTGCTACAACTATACTATTAATATATTTGCAGCATGGCTCTACCACGTAAAATGCGGTATGCGGCTCACCTGATGTTAAGTGACTACCGCCGCCCATGATCAACCGCAACACCAGGGGAATCGTAGGTGCGTTGCCGGCCCTTTAGAAAGGAGTAAGCTCTTTTCTTGAAGGTCCCCAGGTCGTGTCGGTCCGGAAAAATCGCCGGTGGTAAACTATTCCACAGAGAGGTTGTACGCGGAAGAAAACTCCTCTTGAAACGTACAGTGGTGGACCGCCAAGCATCCAGATGGTGTGGATGGTATCGGGGCGTTTGCGGCGTATTGCGTTCACGAAATTTGGCGGCTGGGATTAATCCGAACAATTCCTCAGAGCACTCTCCATGGTATATGCGAAAGAAAACGCAAAGAGATGCAACATCTCTTCGCAGTGCCAGTGAATCGAGCCGATCGGAAAGCACTCGGTCGTCGACGATTCGAGCAGCTCTGCGCTGGATGCAGTCAAGTGGAAGGAGCTGGTACTGGGGAGCCCCAGCCCAGAGATGGGAAACAGTATTCCATGTGCGGCCGAACCTGCGCCTTGTAAAGTTGCAGGCGGTGTGCCGGCATGAAATACCGTCCCGCTCTGCTGAGCACGCCAAGCTTTTTAGAGGCCAATTTGGCCTTCTCTTCCAAGTAACCACGAAACTGCACGTCACTCGATATGTCGACGCCGAGGATTCTGATACTGGCTGAGGCAACAAGGGGAGTGCCTTGAAACTGAGGAGATACGACAAAGGGGTTCTTTTTAGCGGTTAACGCGCAAACTTGTGTCTTCTGGGGGTTAAACTGGACTAGATTTAGTCGCCCCCAATCCGAGACTCTGTTCAGCATAGACTCGACTTCAGACACAAGTTTGTCCCGGTACTCGGAGACGTTTTCCCGAGAAATATTGGCACGGCCGGTGTAAAGAGCATCACCAGTGCTGTCATCTGCATAGCAATGAATGTTACGAGTTTGCAACATATCATTGATATGCAGAAGAAACAGCGTTGGCGATAGCACGCAGCCTTGTGGAACACCAACATTAATTGGCCTGTAATCGAAGCTTGAAACGTCTACAACGACCTTGATGTTCCGATCTGCAAGAAAGCTGGTGATCCAATCGCACAATTTCTCGGGAAGCCCATAGGAAGGGAGCTTCGAAAGTAGCGCTTTGTGCCAAACCCGATCGAAGGCCTTCGCAATGTCCAAACTAACGGCCAATGCCTCCCCCTTGGACTCTACTGCCTCCACCCATCTGTGAGTTAGGTAGACCAGAAGATCACCAGCTGACCGACCACGGCGAAAACCGTATTGGCGGTCACTAATCAGCTGGTGATCCTCAAGGTACCTCATGAGCTGGCAGTTTACAATGGACTCCATTGTTTTGGAGAACAAGGAGGAGATGGCGATAGGCCGGTAGTTGGACGGGTCTGAGCGGTCGCCTTTTTTAGGGATCGGGTGGACGAAAGCCGTCTTCCATGATTTTGAGACTACGCTAGGGATTAGGAGTATCGGAAAAGACGCGTTAAAACTGGTGCCAACTCTGGAGCACACGTCCTCAGTACAATTGGGGGGATTCCGTCAGGCCCACTCGACTTGTGGATGTCCAGGGAGAGGTGTGCTTTCCGAACCGAGCGCTGTGTTAACTGCACTTCCGGCATGGTGCACTCACACCGCGGGATGGTCGGCGGCGTACTCCCCACGTCATCGAGAATCAAGTTGGACGCAAAGAAAGAGCCTAGAAGATCGGCTTTCTCCTTTGCGGTATTGGCCAGTGAGTCGTCCTCCCTGTGCAGAGATGGAAGAGATGGCTGACAGTAACTCCCCTGGACAGCCTTGGCGAGAGACCAGAATGCACGGATTCCAGAAGGAAGGCGAACTAGTTTCTCGCCAATTCTGCCTATGTGCTCGGACTTTGCCTTGGCAATGACTCTTTCGAAAGACCTAGAGGCGGAATTATACTTCTTTTTTTGAGTGCTGGTGTTTACATCCCGGGACGCTGATGCGTCAGCCCAGGCTTGGTAGCCACTCCTGTTTATAGCATCATGTTATTTTACAGGAGCGACCAAACCATGGCTGAGATTTGCCTCCAATGGGCACCACAGAGGAAGGAATAAAAAGTTCCATACCCTGAAGTACCACATCAGCGACAGAATCCGCAACAACATTGGGATCGTCCGGCGAGAAGCAAACCCGCCCCCAAGGGTAGGATGCAAAGAAAGACCGCATCCCATCCCAATCGGCTGACTTATAGTGCCAAACACGGCGGCAGCCTGCAGAATGCAACTGCGATTTCAGCGTGAGTGGCACCACACTCCGGACAAGACAATGGTCCGAGGAGCCTAAAGGGGCGTCGACGGAAATCCGATATCCGTCCGGGTGAGAGGTCAGCAGAAGGTCCAACAGGGAAGGTGCATGATCCTCCACATCTGGAATCCGCGTAGGCGAAGTAACCAGTTGTGTCAGACCATATGCCAAGGCAAAATCATGAACAGATCTCCCCGCATGATCGGTTAAACGTGAACCAAGCCATTCGGCGTGATGGGTGTTAAAGTCGCCGAGGATCACGATCTCTGCGGAGGGGATCTGATGTAGCAACGAATCTGTAGCCATTTGGACATGGTCGAAGAGTCGGTCTGTTTCGGCATTACCGCTATGGGACCTATAGAGGCACCCGTAGACGCGCGGATGGTCATCGCTGTCTACGCGTAGCCAAAGGATGGACAGGTCCGAAACTTCAAGTCTGCCGAGGCGTCGAGAACAGATGTCCTCTCTGACGTAAACGCAAACTCCAGCCCGAGGCACAAAGGAGTGTTACAGTTTGTATCCCGGGTAGGAGAGATACGAGACATCAGCCGGAAAGGACACCTGCGTCTCGGTCAGAAAAAGCAGAGCCGGCCTCTCTGTCCTGTCTCTCTGGCCTCCTGTTTAGGTTAGAGTGAAGTCCCCTGATATTGCAGAAATTCACGGACAGCGTGGAAGGGGTCGCCTTGGTCTTGTTGCTCCGTTTGCCCCGAGCAGTTGTAGTCTTGAGCGGAATTTTGCCCCCCCCCCCCACCCTCCCCAGGATACGCGAGGCAGCCTGAGCACCCACGCTCAGAAGTGGAGAAACATGGTCGTGGATGCTCAGCGAGGGATTCTCCAGGGGTGCTGGTACCCTCCTGGGGTAGTCTATCATCATTTAATTTCGCTACCATGTTGATGGGGGGGGGGGTATATGGGCCTCCGGCCACCTGCACTCACCAGACGAAACGCGGAAACAGAGCTTCCACTTCACGCCGGTATTCTGTGAGGTCGTGGTACCACCCCGGTTTGAGCCGGCCCATACGTGCAACAGCAAAACTGCCGCGTGGCTCTACCACTGTTAAATGGTATACCACTGTTATATGGCTTATGTGTAAATGATTTATCAAACTGAATTCTTAACGATTTTATTTTTTTAGCAATTGTTAATGTGATGGTAAATGGTAGTAATAGTAATTGTGCTTTTAATAATTGTACTTTAAAATACAGTTCAATCTAAAAATGTACAAAAAATTTAAAGGACTGCCAATTTTTTTTTTATATTTCATGATCAAATGATTTATGTTTTGATTGTAATTTAAAGTATTCTAATAGATGTTACTAATTAAAGTTCTATTGTTCTGTACTTTTTGAATAGTTAAAATTTTTAAAAAATTATAAAATATTATAAATTTTATGTTGACTTAAGAGCCTATTTCCCCCCACTTCCCCGCGCTTCGTATGCTATCTACGTAGATGTTTGTAATCTCTAATACTGTAAGTAGATAGGCCGGTAGATACATAATTCATTACGTTTATCATATATTTGCCTGTTTCTTTACGCCAACCCAGTCGCTCGCTTCTATTTTTATTACGTCTATTTCCTATTCTAATTTTACGTCGTCCTGTTGCGCTAATGTGTGTTCTGAGTGCAAGTGACACAGCTCTCCCGTTTGAAAGCCGAAGCGAAACTGAGCGGGGGTGTTGGGTAGCAGGAAACAAGCTTCAAGATGCCGATAATTTAGGTAATTTTTTTTACGATGAAAATAATAATAATTAAAAAACACAAGACCTGCTTTTTTGTATTTTCGGCATAACGGAGGATCATGCTAACCCATTTGAGGTAGTATAAGCTCTTAAGTAAAACATACCGTACATTAATCGGCTAGTTAAGTTCAGCATGAGCGTGAGTTAAGTCACGTGGTTTTAAGTCACCGTGTACCATAAAAGTACTATCTGCACCAGTTTTTTATTACAAGCAAAATGTGGCCATCCATTCAAAAAAAGCCTGTAATATGTATATTTTTATTATGTTTATTATTAAGTGCATGTGTTTTATTATCTAAACTGACCTTAACCACATCACTGCTTTCTTCACTCGGTGGCATGAGGATGTGAACATCATATGTTTGCATCAATTCCCTCCTCTTTTGGCCAGCAAGTAATCGGTGAAGATCAAAAGGCACCTCAACATCTATTGTTATTGGAACCTATAAAAAAATTTTTCAAGCATTAACATAACTATTAATTGGACCAGCATAATAATAAGTTAAAAGCTTTAAATTAAGTACGAAATTCACAATTAATATTACATAAAGAAATTAAGTCACCTGTTCCAAAAGTGCTTTTTTTGCAGCTTCACAGTTTTCGGGACGACCTGTTATTTTTATGATATCGTTCAAACCAGGTTCAGAGCTCTCTTCATTCCTCACAGGTATATCGGCACCTTCAGTGTTATCACGTTCCGGGAACTTAATTTGAACATCAAACTCTGCAGTAATGTCCTTTACTTTGGCACCTCGGGCACCCATTACTGTACGATGGTGCTTTTGCTGTATCACACATTCTATGGTGACCTGCCAATTACAACTTTATTAGATAAATTTGAAATCCACAGGTTGCACAAAGTGCATAAGTTGACATGTTATTTAATTTATCAAGGTCTATATACATAATGCAATCTAAAGCTAGGCGTCCATTAGAGAGAGTACAATCTGCCACTTTGCCTGGCATATGTGTACTATGAGAAAGCCTTTGATTCCGTCGAAATTTGGGTGGTGCTACAGTCCCTTCAGCGGTGCCAAGTTGACTCTCGTTATATCGAAGTGCTGAAGTGTTTGTACAGTAGGGCTACGATGGCTATCCGAGTACAGAACCAGAGTTCGAAACCTATCCGACGTTATATCCCCGAAACTCTCCACCGCTGCATTGGAAGACTTTTCAAGCTACTGGACTGGAAAGGATACGGTATTAACATCAATGGCGAGTACATCACTCACCTTCGATTTGCCGACGACATAGTCCTTATGGCAGAATCGCTGGAGGACCTAAGCACTATGCTCAATGACCTCAATGGTGTCTCCCAACGGTCTTAAGATGAACATGGACAAAACAAAGATCATATTTAATGCCCATGTCACACGCCGGTAGTTGGGAACACTATGCTCGAAGTTGTTGACGACTACGTTTACCTGGGACAAATAGTCCGATCAAGTAAGTCCAACTTCGACCGAGAGGTCAATCGACGGATTCAACTCGGCTGGGCAGGGTTTGGGAAATTACGACACATCTTCTCGTCAGGTATACCTCAAACTCTGAAAACTAGATTGTACAACCAGTGCGTGTTGTCAGTGATGACTTACGGATCTGAGACGTTGTCCTTCACTGCTGGCCGTATGACGCTCAAGGTCGCTCAGCGAGCTATGGACAGGGCTATGCTCGGAGTTTCTCTGCGTGATAGACTCAGAAATGAGTAAAACCAGAGTGACCGACATAGCCCAACGGATTAGTAAGCTGAAGTGGCAATGGGCCGGCCATATAGCTCGAAGAACCGATAACCGATGGGGAAGAAAGGTTCTCGAGTGGCAGCCTCGTACCGGTAGGCGTAGTGTAGGGCGACCCCCCCACGAGATGGAGTGACGACCTGGTAATACATGCAGGAAGTCGATGGATGCAGTTGGCTCAGGACCGTGCTTTGTGGCATTACTTGGGGGAGGCCTATGTTCAGCAGTGGACTTGTGAAGGGCTGTAATGATGATGATGATGAATAAAATCGTGTTATAAGAATCTGAACCAGCAAGATTGTGTTCCTATTACCTATTCACTATTCATAACTTTTAAAAAGTATTTAACATATTAACATATACAAATTTATTTAACATATTACTTCCTTTACATGTGTGCATAATATTTGTTTTTATAATAAATATTATTTCACCAAGCAGCAATATAAAATAAACAAATCAGTTAATGACATCTCTTAGCACTTCTCAACTACCTAATTGTAATGTTCCACCTTGAAGTTAGTACATTATGTACCTATATTGATTATTGTAAAAATGAAGCCATAAGAACTAATTTATTCTTTACTCTAATCTAAAACAGTATACTCGTCATGTAAGATTCTTATAAAGTAAAGTACATATCTCAGTCATATCACGTCATAAGCCTTTTGGAGAAAGAAAATCGGTACCAATGAAAAAAAAATCATCATTTCACGTTTTATTAGCTTTATTCACGCTTCATCATGTTAGTTCAGCTAAATGAAACGATGTCATTAAAATACTTAAACATAAAACCAGCAGTGGAAGTTAAATGAATAAATCAGCTGACAATAGGGCCAATATTCGCGGGGACGCCGAATTCACGCGACCCGAAGCTAGCGATCATACCAATACCTAATAATTTACGAGACTTGTCTAAATATCTAACTTATCTACTTAACCTACTATTTTGCCACTGTACTAGTCTCCTTCCTAGCTACTTTAATTCAAATTCACAGGTTAATTAATCAAATACGTGGTTCGATTTCCCGCTATTGAAAAATTTACTTAAACGCAATTTTAACAAGGATAGTCATGCTTTTTTATCCATCGTGTAGGTATGTTTATTATTCTAATATATTCAGTTATGTACCTATTCAGATCAGTTCAGTACTAAGTTATTTAAAAAAGTTAGGTATTAAACAGCTTACCAATCTAAATCCTTAAATAAACCTGCCCATACTTTAACCGATCATCGGACTTGGTGCCCGGTTTGTCGAACAGCGTTTGGGTTAACCTCGGAATATATAGTTGCCGACACGAGTCGTGAGCACAGATAAACTGTGGTGGGAGGTAGGTACACTGTCGGGCAAAATTATTGGGTGCCTTTATTATTTCAATTCGTAATTGAATTTTTGCGCCGACTTTTCTGAAAATGTTTACTTGTACACATCAACTTTTATTTTGATACAGTAATGTTGCAGATATTCGTGTCCGTTATTTTATTATCTGCCATAAAGTATTTAGGTTAGTATTGATTATTTTATTAAGAAGGAAGAGGTGATATGCCTTCCATAAAATCTGGTGTTGCGGTGCGCCGTACAGTAGCTACTGAGACATTAGTCGCCTCAGCAGTCGTATATACGCCTATGATGTTTTCCGCAGTACCTAATTTTTTTCATGTAACTAAACACTGAATAGACCATTTGTCGGGATTGTCTATTTAACACCGTATTCTTTCTTCGTTCCTTGTTGTGTAAAGCAGTTATAGTACCAATATATAAAGGAAAAGGGTCACAGCAGGACCGCAACAACTACCGTGGTATCAGCTTGCTTAGTATTGTGGGTAAACTGTATGCTAAGGTGTTAATTGAAAGAGTTATGAAAGAAACTGATGGAAAAATTTGGGATGTGCAAGCGGGTTTTAGAAAGGGAATGGGGTGTACAGATCAAGTCTTTTCCATGCGCATGATTGCGGAGAAGTCTTTGGCCAAAAACCAGAAAGTTTCTTGTGCGTTCATGGACTTGGAGGCTTATGACAGATTGGACAGGAATGTGTTATGGCAAACTCTGAACTCATATGGGTTGAGCGCTGGTTTGATACAGGCATTAAGGTCTCTTTATAGGGACTCTAGTGCTTGTGTTAGGATCAATGGGGTCTACTCGGACTGGTTTGGCATCCAAAAAGGTGTCAGACAGGGCTGTGTAGCTTCCCCTTGGCTGTTCAACCTATTTATGGACAGGTGTTTGCAAACTTTGAAAGATGAAGAATGTGGGTTAAGAATGGGCGAGTTAACCGTCAAATGCCTTTTGTATGCCGATGATCAAGTCATATTTGCGTCATCGGCGGCTGAGTTGCAAATGATGGTTACATTAATGAACTGGGAATTAAAAGAAATGGGAATGAAAGTGAACGCAAGTAAGACGAAAGTGATGGTTTTTGAAAGAGAAGAAAGCAAAACGGTATGTGAAATAAGAATAGAAGGAGAGTTAATTGAGCAAGTGGATGAGTTTGTGTATTTGGAATGTGTATTTAGCAGGGATTGTAGGTATGATAGGGATATAGAACGACGAGTAAATGCAGGGTGGTTGCGCGGAAAAAACCATTGGATTATTATATTTGACGGTAGAGGTGCCAAGCCGCTTGTTCCTTTCCGACAAAACGATATCATTCATACCCTCCTCGATCCTCCATCGACACATCGGGGTGGTGGGGTGGGAGGGGCAAGAAGATGATTCTAGAATGTCACGTAATCATCGGGGCCGAGGACATATAAGGCACGCGCGACCGTTGCGCGGCCTCTTTCCTACCGCGCCAGTCATTGGAACAACAGCTCTTTCCACCGCAGTCGTCGTTGAAACCACACCGCTAGTAGAAACCGCTTTAGCCTGGAAGCAGTCGAGCTCCAGGAAACCCGCCTCACCTCGTGTGAGATATAGTCGCGCACCGCCTCTCCCCAGAGTGTCTGTCTAGAAGAAGTTCCCTCACCTCGGGTGAGATATAGCCGCGCACCGCCTCTCTCCGGAGTGTTCCAGAAGAAGTTCCAGAAGTTGCAGCTATAGTGCTCAACAGGATAGAAGAAACCCCGGTGAGTCAACACTCCTTTATTTACTGCCTTATATAGTTTAACCCGCTCCAATTTTGTTGTTCTCCTAATAAGGCAGGATTCCCTTTCAGCGATTCGGCACCATAATAGTTTAGTTTTAGGGAAGAGCGAGTGCATTATACCGCATTTTATAGTAGTCGCTTTTACGTAAGCGTAGAAGCAACCGCATATACAGTCCACTTTAGTTACTATCTCGCGTAATAGGTTTAAGGTTCGACCGGGGAACTAGACTTCGGCAGCCCTTAAACACGTGGCTCCACCATTTTATGGTCACTTCGAGCAGGATTTTGGTCGAATTGTTGAATTAATTAATTAGATAATGCACTCCAATTTATAGAATAGACTTAAATAGTGTTCGTTTAAATTTAAATTTTGATTAGGTACTCGCAAACAGAATTATTCGTTTTATAGCGCTCGTATTTGATTAAATTTAAAGCCTATTAAATAATTGAAACAGTGTAATAGGAACCGTTTGATACGCTTACCCACAATCTTGATAAAATTATTGAATGCAAATGACGCGTCACCTCGACTCGCTGCGCAGGTGTTTGATTTAATTACGTAATACGGCATACCGAGTGTCCATCCTTTATTGTTTGTGCGTTGTGAGATTAATTGTGATTGATATAACTTTATTATAATAGTTTAAAATGACAGTTAGTGGAAGTGAAATCAAAATTAAAACGCTTTATGCTAAGAGGGACATACTCTTTTCGCGTATGCAGAATATAAGTGATTATATAAAGAACATTCATATAGAAGCAGTGCGGGAAACTTTTTTGACCGAAATTGAAACGATAGATTCTCTACGAATAGATTACGAAAAAATATTAGACCAAATTAATCATTTGGAATTACAAATCGACCCGAAATACATAGTGAACTACCAACCGCTGCTGGCATTCGAAGATATGTTGTGTCGCGTGAAAAAAATAGCGAGATCCCTATCTCAAAACGAAGCAAAGCCGGAAAAACAGGTACGTCCAAGCGACTCGATTAGGTTGCCGCCAATAGATATTCCGGTATTTAATGGTGATATTAAGACGTGGCCCTTCTTCTTCAGTAGTTTTCAAAACAATATACACAATAACCCATCGTTATCGGACGCCGAAAAATTATATTACTTAATCAGTAAACTTAGTGGCAGGGCACAGTCGATCTGCTCTGGTTTTACACCTACAGCAAACAATTACTTATTAATATTCGAAACGCTTAAAACTAAATATGAAGATAGGAGAATGTTAGCTTCCGAATATTTGAACCAGATATTCGATCTTAAACCTATATCATCCGCGAACATCAACGGCTTAGAGCAATTTCTAGATAAATTTGTGGCATCGGTGGCTGCACTTAAGAATTTGAAATTTAATGACCTTATGGTCGTGGTGTTTCTCCCTATTGCACTGAAGAAGTTGGACCCCGACACCGTGCGTGCGTTTGAAATGGAGCATCGTAGCTCGGAGATGCCTTCCTTTCATTCATTAGCATCGTTCGTGCGAGATCAAATAAAGGTGATGCAGCGCTCTCCGAACGTTAAACAGGAGAATAAAAGGTGCGTCGACCGTAGACAGACTCAACCATCTAAAATAGCAGGGTCGTTAACTTACGTAACCGCTACGCCAACATCACTCCAGCATACTTGTTTAGTATGTAAAGATAGACACGGTAATTTATATAATTGTGCGACTTTTCGTAAATATTCACCAAGCGAGCGTTATAAATTAGTAAAGACAAACAACCTATGTTTGAACTGCTTAAGCGAAAAGCATTTAGTTGCAAAATGCAATTCGAGTTCCGTATGTAGCAAGTGCGCCAGGAAACATCACACGCTATTACATTTTGAAAATAGCAACATAGCGGCGTCAAGTAAAGCGGATAAGGAATTCGCTCCTACTAAGGTCAACGATTCTAGCGGTCGACCTGGTGATGTCGCTCTGTGCTCATTGGCAAATATGGGAGCACAACCTCCTTCAACCGTGTTGCTGGGTACGGCACGTATTTTGGTTAGGGATTCGCGTGGAAACGAACAAAGCGTCCGTGCACTGCTGGACAGCGGAGCCCAAAATAGCTTTATAACGCGACAATGTTGTCAGCGCTTAGGCTTAGTAATAAATAGGTCACTTTCATGTCCTGTAATTAAAGGCATCGGAGGCACTAGTAAATCGACACAGGGATATATAAATTTAAAAATTTATTCTCGGATAGATCGTAATGTTAACTTTGATATAAATGCACTAGTAGTAGATAGGGTCACTGAACGGTTGCCAACCGTTTCGGTTGACACCTCGGCAATGATTGAATTTAAGAATTTGAGTCTGGCGGACGACACTTACGCCGTTCCTGGAAACATAGACATGCTCATTGGAGCATCGCTTTTCCCTTATCTTTTGTTAAACAATAAGGTCAGGGGCAACTCCTCGCATACCGCGCCTTACGCACTGGAAACCGTATTGGGCTATGTGATCCTTGGCTCCGCCCCCATCATAGATAGTATTTCGGCAGCCTCTTATTGTGGTATGGCTGTCGAACCGCTCGAGTCGTTGGTCCGCAAATTTTGGGAGATGGAGGAGGTGAACGTCCCACCCATAGCTAGCTCAGATGACAGGTTATGCGAGGAAATTTACGTCCGCACGACCATTCGTGATCGCGACGGTAGATATAGTGTAGCGCTACCCTTTAAAGGAGATGTTTTATCCCTCGGCGATTCGCGTCAAATGGCGGAAAAACGTTTCTACAGCTTGGAGCGTAGGATGCTCGCTTCACCCCAGTTAAAGGAAGCTTACGACTGCGTCATTAACGAATATATAAGAGAAGGTTACATATCACTTGTGGCTTCGAAATTAGATAACTACGAAGACACACCGTCGTATTTCATACCACACCACGGAGTCATTAGAGTGGACAAACTTACATCTAAGTTACGTGTAGTGCTCGACGCTAGTGCTAAAACTAGCACTCACCTGTCGCTTAACGATATCCTCTATAGTGGGCAAAATTTACAGGGCAGTTTATTTAATATAATAGTCAATTTTCGTTTGTTTAGTATAGCACTATCCGCCGATATTCGTCAAATGTTTCTTTGCATAGGGGTCCGTGAATGCGACCGTAGATTCCAACGCATTTTATATCGTTTCAACCCAAAGGAACCTCTAATGGTGTTTGAATTTAACCGCGTTTGTTTTGGTCTAAAGTCGAGCCCATTTCATGCGTTACGCACGGTGGACAGCTCGCTCACGATGAAGGTCCCTCTTATCCTAAAGCTAAGAGGGCAATTGAAAGCGGATTATATATGGATGATTTTGTGTACTCGGTCGATAGCGTGGAGGAGGCAACCCTAACCACCGCCGAGGTTATAAGGCTCATGAAATCGGGTCAATTCGATCTTGTGAAGTGGACAAGTAATTCGCGTCCGGTTTTGGATACAGTCCCACTATCACACCGTCTTTCGGCGATAAAGGAATTCGACGATTCCGATACACACAAGGTGCTCGGTCTATGTTGGTCACCAGAGTCCGACGTGTTTAGCCTTAAGGTAAATCCGCCCGTAGAGAAATGCACAAAGCGCACAATACTGTCATGCGTTGCTAGATTATGGGACGTCATGGGTTTCGTAGCTCCAGTGGTATTATACGCTAAGCTTTTAATTAAACAACTTTGGTTATTGGAATGCGACTGCGATGACTCGCCGCCTGACAGCATTGTTCGGTTGTGGCAGCGCTTTAGAGAGGAACTTCCTTTATTAAGAGAAATTAAAATACCGCGTCATATAAACGTAGATAGGAATAGCGCCATAAAGGTCGTTGGGTTTGCAGACGCCAGCGAGAAGGCTTACGGGGGCGTTGTATATTTCCACGTCCAGAATAATGGTAGAAATTCGATTAGCCTCATTAGTTCTAAGTCGAGAGTCTCCCCCCGTAAGGTTGTCTCTCTGGCGCGCTTAGAGCTTTGCGCAATATTAGTACTCGCCAAGCTTATTACCGCAGTTATCAGCGCATGTAGGGATAGAGTTCACATAGAAAGGATATTTGCCTTTTCCGACTCCACCGTCGCCTTATGCTGGGTTCATTCTTCACCCCGCCGTTGGGATACGTTTGTTGCGAACCGAGTGGCCAAGATACAAGACGAGTTAGAAACGCGGAACTTTTATCACGTGTCCGGTACGGAAAACCCCGCCGATTGTCTATCCCGTGGACTCACCCCGATGCAAATAATGGACCACCCGCTTTGGTTCCACGGACCTGCTTGGGTTCACTTGGATCCCTCGCAATGGCCAATAACCGATTTCGAACCTTCGTCAGTGTCACAACCGCCGGAAGAGAAGAGACACGCTCTAGTGGCGAACGTTTCGAGCGAGGTTTCTCCAATAATTGCTTTGGCGAACCGCTTGTCCTCTTGGTCGAAATTATTGCGTAGCGTAATTTACGTTTGTCGATTCGCGAAGCTGTTACCGCGACGTTCGTATGTCTTAGCATCCGATTACAACTATGCCGAGTCGCTAGTATTGCGTGAACTTCAACGTGCGCACTTCTCTGAAGAAATTAGAAGATTACAATCGAATAGAGCTTGTAGTCGCGCCTTTCAACGCCTTAAGCCATTTTTACAGGATGGGATTGTAAGGGTAGGTGGACGCTTGTCCAACTCGCAATTGAGTTTCGACCAACGGCACCCTATTGTTTTACCGCGTAAAAACCATATCATGAACTTATTAGTCGACTACCATCATAAATTGAACTCGCACGCTGGCCCCGACTTGTAGATGTCGATTTTGCGTCAGAATTATTGGATTCTTTCTGCACGTAGTTTAATACGCAATCGGGTGCACAGATGTATAGCTTGCTTTCGGGCACGCCCCAAGCCGTCATTTCCGGAAATGGCGGAACTTAGATCTTGTAGAGTAATACAATCAGTGAAGCCCTTCACGCACACCGGGTCTGATTTCGCTGGTCCGTTTAAGGTCACGCTCACTCGCGGGCGTGGTATAAGATCCACAAAGGCTTACGTCTGCATTTTCGTATGTCTAACTACTCGAGCGGTGCATATAGAACTCGTTGGTGATCTAAGCACAGCAGGCTTTATGGGTGCATTTAAAAGATTTCTTTCCCGCCGTGGCCCTGTAAGTAGATTGTATTCGGATAACGGTACGAACTACGTCGGTGCAAAACGTATTCTATCGGAACTACATGAGCTCTTAGCTAGCAAATATTATAATTCGGAGTTCGCTCACATTCTAGCCGAGAACCGCATTGAGTGGTCTCTGAACGTCCCAGCCGCGAGCCATTTTGGGGGCAATTGGGAGACTAATATCAAGAGTCTAAAGAGTCATTTATACCGAGTAATAGGAGATCAAATTTTGTCCTTCGAAGAGCTAAGTACGGTGCTCGCCCAAATTGAATGCGTAATGAATAGTCGCCCACTTTGTCGTACGTTGTCTAGTGACCCCTCGAAACCGCTGGCTCTAACTCCAGCACATTTTTTGAATTTAACGCCTTTAAAGTATTTGCCAGCCGCAGGTATGGATGAGAACAGACTTAGCATTTCCGCACGCCACAAATTATTAGATCGGTTAGTGCAATCGTTTTGGAAACGATGGAGGATGGAATACTTGCATACTTTGCAGTCTCGGCAAAAATGGAACACAGCAACTGAGCCTTTAGCTGTAGGAACTGTAGTTGTGCTCACCAAAGAGAATACGCCGCCTCTCCACTGGCCGTTAGGAATTGTCGAAGAGGTCTTTCCCGGTTCCGACGGAGTAGTTAGGATAGCTCGCGTTAAGACCACGGTTGGGTCTTACTTGCGTCCGGTTGTCCGTTTGTGCCCCCTGCCTCTTCCATAATTTAAATTAGCTTTCTAGATTAAATTGTAGTTGAATTTAAGTAATCTTAGCGTTAGTTAGTTATTTGTTAGTTGATCTTAGCTCTAGTTGTATTAGTTAATTTGAAGGAAATCCTTCAAGGGCGGGGGAGATGGTTGCGCGGAAAAAACCATTGGATTATTATATTTGACGGTAGAGGTGCCAAGCCGCTTGTTCCTTTCCGACAAAACGATATCATTCATACCCTCCTCGATCCTCCATCGACACATCGGGGTGGTGGGGTGGGAGGGGCAAGAAGATGATTCTAGAATGTCACGTAATCATCGGGGCCGAGGACATATAAGGCACGCGCGACCGTTGCGCGGCCTCTTTCCTACCGCGCCAGTCATTGGAACAACAGCTCTTTCCACCGCAGTCGTCGTTGAAACCACACCGCTAGTAGAAACCGCTTTAGCCTGGAAGCAGTCGAGCTCCAGGAAACCCGCCTCACCTCGTGTGAGATATAGTCGCGCACCGCCTCTCCCCAGAGTGTCTGTGTAGAAGAAGTTCCCTCACCTCGGGTGAGATATAGCCGCGCACCGCCTCTCTCCGGAGTGTTCCAGAAGAAGTTCCAGAAGTTGCAGCTATAGTGCTCAACAGGATAGAAGAAACCCCGGTGAGTCAACACTCCTTTATTTACTGCCTTATATAGTTTGACCCGCTCCAATTTTGTTGTTCTCCTAATAAGGCAGGATTCCCTTTCAGCGATTCGGCACCATAATAGTTTAGTTTTAGGGAAGAGCGAGTGCATTATACCGCATTCTATAGTAGTCGCTTTTACGTAAGCGTAGAAGCAACCGCATATACAGTCCACTTTAGTTAATATCTCGCGTAATAGGTTTAAGGTTCGACCGGGGAACTAGACTTCGGCAGCCCTAAAACACGTGGCTCCACCACAGGGAATAGAGTGAATTGGGCACTACACTTATGAAGAACCAGAATGTGTCAAAGAAAGCACGTATGGTAATTCATAATGCTGTGTTAGTCCCTACTTTAATGTATGGTAGTGAAAGCTGGGTGTGGCAGAAGAAGCACGAAAGTAGAATAAATGCTGTAGAAATGCGGTCTTTAAGGAATATGCTAGGGTTGAATCTGAATGATAGGGTGAGAAATTGCGTGATAAGAGATAAATGTGGTATGAAAGATGATGTCGTGGAAAGGTGGTTTGGTCATGTAGAAAGAATGAATGTGAATGAGGAAAGAGTGACGCAAATTTATATGGCAGACGTCAACGGCCGAGTCGGGAAGGGACGCCCTAGATAAAAGTTTATCGACCAAGTTGGCGATATTTTGAAAATGGGCCACGTTAGAAGTACCCTTAACCGACGAGCATGTATGCGTAGATATATGGATGTAAAGGAGGCGAAAGAGGTATGTCAGGATCGTGCCAAATGGAAGTCCGTAGTCTCTGCCTACCCCTCTGGGTGACAAGCGTGAGTGTTTATGTTTATGTATGTATTCTTCCTTCTCTGCATATTTAAACCAAAATCTGAACACTCAAATTATAACAACAAAAATAATTAAAAACAAGTAATAACAAAAACAATTAATAACAAGGAATACACAAAAAACAATTAACAACGAGGTAACAAAAACAATTAACGAAAATAAACTAATTAAAAAAGTTATCACTAAAATTATTGCTCTGAAGTGTACGGAAGCCGAATGATACGTTCGAAACCAATAGACGACGAGAATCGACTGATGAACCAATCACGTTGAACGTCCGCGTGGTCAACGTCGTATCGACCAATAAAAAGTGTGCTCACGACTTATGTCGGCAAAAATACGTGTGTATTTGTTCGGTTCCACAGACCGGTTCTGGTAAATGTCGACTCGTCCCTCCGTGTGACGTGTTCAATGAAACCAGGCACACTTTGTTGCTAGTCTAATAACTAACGGCAGAAAATTCGCCGGCGGTGGTGATCGCCGGGAACAGCTTGAACTTCGTGCACTTTGTGTGGTTTTATTCGGTTACGCTTTGACACCTTATGAACTGTCCAGTATGACAAACTTGTTCCATTCCGACGCCTTAACAATTTTGAGATACTTCGTGTACTTAGGTTCGGATTCCGGCGAACGACATCTAAAATGCGCTCCTCGGAGTGAACAGCCACTTGACTTCCACCTGACGGAGCAATGGGGCGATTTTCCAACAATAACTGAAATGCTACTGTTATCAGACGAGTCAGCTGGGTGTCGAGGGGTCGGGAATTTCTCTCGGCAAATTCGTAATGCACGCGAAGCATTCCCGCGAACTTCTCCAAAGTACACTAACATGTTGCTGAATTCACGAGCACTATAAACGTACGCGTTATGCATTATTAAAACAAAATAAGAAACACAAAACATAACAACAAGAATAATAACTACAAGAATTTATTAAAAAAAACGATTGAACTGTCACTCACGCGCACGTGAACAAGGAACTGTCTCAAAAACTAAAAGCCAAAACAAACGCCTACTAAGATCGTACATCCTTGCGGTAAGCACTTTGTGCAACCTAACACCTAACCTAACCTGATCATTTCCACAGGTTGTTACTACATTTCAAATTTTATTTTATAGGTTTAGTTATCCCTACGACTAGTCTTCATATGGAGTTAGTTATAGTCGTAATTTTTTAATATAATTAAACAGTCAATTGTACCCTGACTCAACAAGCAGTTCTTTATTACAAAAATGATACTGAAATTAATAAACGTACCTATTTGGGTGCTCATTTACATAATTAATAACACTATTTCAACGTTATCTTTGATTTTGTACGAGAAAATAGAAATGAAATGGTACTGTATAATTTAATAGTTAAAATCAACTGTAATTATGATCGACAGTTAATTAATCTATCGGAATTAATCTAAAAAATAATTTTTTTACTTCATTTTAATTGACTTTCCGTTTTTTAGTCGTCCAATACTTTGAATTTAAAAAGAGGTACATACGTCAAAACTACTAAAAATTACTTGAAGTTTTATTGTGATTGCCGCCTCTAATTCTTATGTCGCCAGCAAATCTTAGTAGGTAAACTTCAGTGCAATATATGCAGCGTTGCTAACATCAATTCGTCAAATTCCCCGATAATCCATGTCAAATTTCCCAATTTAGGGACAAAACTTCAACAGATTCAACACAATTTCGCGTCAATTTTATTTTAAGAAATGAAATGACACGAATCGGCTGGGCTCCGGCAGAGCGTTAGTGAAAGGGAAGGATAGAGTGAGTGTAAGTGCAGTACCGAAAAACCTAATGCATTGTTTCGTACCGCGCTAGATAAAAGAGTGCAGCGTCCGCGCGAATATTGACTCTATTGTCAGGTGGTTTTATTTAAGTTCTACTGCTGGTTTTATGTTTAAGTATTTTCATGATCTTTTAAACTAAATTATCATTTAATTTAGCTGTACTAACATGATGGAGCGTGAATATAGCTAAATATAATAATAGCATTGTGAAAAGATTTTTTTCATCGGGATCGATTTTCTTTCTCACCCATCATCAAAGGTATCGTAAATACTGTTGTCTGTCTTCGTTTTCGGGAGCATTTCACAATCACCGGGTATAAACCTAAATAATATCATAACATCTTTGAAATTAAATAAAGTGTAATAATTAATATCACTCAATGTTATTAGTATCATAATAAAGAATTACATACCTTCGCCTCCAAATCCTCAATGATTTCATTTATACGGGCTTTAGCAGCTTCAATACATTCTTTTGGTCCTTTCAGAACGACTCTGTCACTACTGACGCCTTGACGCGGGAAGGAAATCTGTACACCTCCACAATCATCTGCGATCCGACGCAAAACTTCACCTCGTCTAGCTACGAAGTGCCGATGGTGGCGCGGAGGGACCGTCATCTCACCTTCGGACACATTGCTAATTTCCGCTACTGCAGTTTCGAGTTGTTTGCGAGCTGCCTCTACTTGCTCCTCACGTCCTGTATACAATTGTTCAAATAAAATAAGTTTTATACTACATAAATTCAAAAACGGTCTTTTATTCTAGCTACTGCTAAAATATTTTGAAGAGATATCAAACACAATAGAATCAGGTGTTTTTTACTTTGAGATCCATTATTTTAAAGGTGTTAACATTAGTTAAGATCCGCGTAAAAAATAAAAATGTGTAGATGTGTCTGTGTGTGTGCGTCAACTAACCAATTTTGAAGAGCACCTCCCACCCTGAGATGAAAATAGGTAGACACAATTTTTTATACTGAGATCTTTGAGAGTCATGTAGTGAAAATCAAATTTTACTGGGATATTATATACAAAACAAACATACAACAATTCTTACCAATAATGAAAATAGCTTCTTTATCTTCATCTTTTTCAGTAGGAAACACGATTCTTGCACCTGTCTGCTCTCTGATCTTTTTAATGTTAGCACCATTCTTTCCAATAAGAAACTTGTGATGTTCAGGTTTAGCACGTACAGTAGCTGTATGGGATGTCAATTCACGCTCTGAAGCATGCGCCAGGAGCTGCTGCTTAGCTTTTTCTACATCCTCAATGGGTCCTTTAATTACAACCTTGTCACTATCACTGTCTGCTGGTGGAAACTTAATCAAAACTCCTCCGCACTCCTCCATTATGGAATGAATCAGTTTTCCACCAGCTCCAATTAATGAATTGTAATACTTAGGTGCAATTGTTACCTCTTCTGTAACTATATTGGCCTTCTCATTGTGTATTTGTTGAATTCTGCGGACAGCTTCTTCAACATTGTCGCGTTTTCCTCGCACTGTGATAACATCACTTTCATCACCCTCTGCAGGAAGATCAATAACAGTTTGTGTTTCATCTCGAATTTTCCTCAAATTTGCGCCACCCTTACCAATAATAAATTTATGGAATTGCTTGAAAATAGGTACTTCTTGTACATATGATGATTCTGCAATTTCTTTTATAACTTTATGTAAGTACTTTTCACATTTTTCAATGTCCTCCTGTGGTCCTCTCAGTTTTATAGGGCTTCTTTTCTGACCCTGATCTGGTAGTGTGATAAGGACACGTTCAAATTTTTCGCGAATTTCCTTAATCTTATCGCCTCTAACGCCTATCAGAGACTTTATGTATCTGTGATCAACATATACCTCCTTCGTTCTTTCGTTTTCCAATTTCATAACCATCTCCCTAAGTTCCCTCTCAGCATCGGCTACACCTTTGTGGCTGCCTTCAATACGAATAATGTTATTGCCTTCATTTTCAATAATATTAATAACTACACCAGTCTCATCCTTCAGTCTATTAACTAAAAAGCAGAAAAAAGGATTATGAATTAATAAGTTAAACATTAAACACAAAATACTACTGTAAGGCCTCTCAGTAAATACTATAACTTACTGTTAGTTCCATTTTTACCAATGATGTGTTTGAAAAATTTCGGGTCAACCGTAAGTTCGACATATGTAAGAGTAGCAAGCAAATTTTTAACAAAGTCATCTAATTCTATTTGGGCCCGCTCCACTTCCTCTGGAGGTCCATCAATTTTAACTTTATCTTCTGAATGTGTTATGTCTATATGTACCTTAAATAAATAATAAGAAATACAATAAATTTAGTTTTACCTACACATAATTTTTTTAATGCAATGTTAAAGGAAAAACTAAAAACTCATGTTCATCTTGCCATCTAGATTTTCGAGCGGTATACGATTTTAGTAGAAATATTTTAACCAATTATAATAATAATATTTAACCTCTCAACAGTATCTTTCTAAATGTCGTCATTTATTATACATTGTTGCAAACATTGCGGCTTTTATTTACAGCCCGGGAGAAATAATTTACTTAACTTCGTAGTTTCTTTAAATATCCCATATACCAAATGGTACACATAATGTTAGTGTTTATACAATAAAATATAATAAACATGTTTTTCTCATATAAATTTATATATTATAACATTAGTGCCACAAGCGAAGTATAATAGTAATTTCAAAACAACATTATAACACAAAATGGCGGAAAATTGCGGGAATTGAATCGCAGCAACGGATAACAGTTACTGACAATAGATATTTTACACATAGCCGGGAAGAATGTTTTGATTGTTGAGCGGTTATTTATTTCCCACAATTTGATTGTACACAGCTTAAAGAAATAAACAAATGTTGTGCTGGGGACTGGTGTCCAAACTAGGTACAAACCTGTATTATGATTATGTATCACCAGGCCTCCACTTCTTGGATAAATACAATTTTGTATTATAGAAATACAGATAGAAAGAATGGTTGAATCGGTAATAAATTGTTTCTGTGTGAGTGCGTGCGTGCGCGTGTTGTACGTGTGTGTGCTCGTTCTTTTTGCCTTACGCCAATGAAATTAAAAATTATTAAATACTAGGAATAGACACAAGCTAGTAGTACCAGTTACTTGACTCCACCGAGTAAGTAATTCATTCTTGGGGCGATGTATACGCTTTTATAACAAATCCCAGAAAAATATACAAAATTTGACCTGCGCAAAGTTCAAAAACTTTATTAAACTAAGTTTGTATAAAAAGAGTTATTATTAAGGAATTTATGGATGATAATAACGCCTTGGAAGGGTGATACAGCTACCAAGCTATTCCAAATTTGTTGTGTTGTTAATTGTAACATATGTGATTGTAAACTGTTTTTTTATAGTCCTGCGGGTTCTTCCGAGGATAGAGGGAAGGACACAGCTAGTTTTTTCTGAACCAGCGCTTAATTAAAAAAAGTGACTTTCAATAAGTATTATTTATAATCTATATTGAATAAAAAGTTTCTGTGTCTGTTTAAATGACTTGGGATTAATTTATCAAATTTTTTGCCAAAACACTTTTGTATGATTTAGCAATTTACACCTAGCAACTTTTCTGTCGTATCCTAATCCAACATCTTCAACCATTTGGAGACACTAATTTTACAGTTTTTTGTTTGTGGGAGATTAAAAATTTTATTAAGTTTACTATATAAATAACCTCTCATGAATCTAGAAGATTTTTTGTGAATCTCAAATGAGGTTTAATTTACATATAGCATCTTTACGTACTTTTTCCTTTTAGTTGGATCATAAGGTAATAGAGAATTTTGCCTATTTACAGTGTATAAAATATAAAGCTGCAAAATCGAATTACCTACATGATTATATACTCTAACTTATCGTGTTTATACTAGAGATGGGCCGAATATTCGTTTTATATTCGGTATTCGGCATATTCGGCAGGTTTACCGAAGGCTAAATTACCGAACATTCGAACCGAACATTTTCATGGTGTCCAATGTATTGAAATGTACGAATTAAGTAATGCGATGTACTTTACTGTTGAAAGTATATTTTATTTATGGGTTAAATCTACTTACTCTAAGAGTGCCTCAAATGCATAAGTCTGTTTGTGCATTTATGTTTTTGAGGCACTGTAGATTTATTTCTGATTATGGCAAATAGAAACTTGATAAAATATTTTTGGAATCAAACAAAGAAACATTAAATTACATTAGTACATTTCACTTCACTTTCGTCGTCAGTTTCTCTAAAATAAGTCCAAATAGTAAATTTCCTGCCGCTCATTTTTATCATATCAATCATCAATTTTCACTAAGAATAAAATTCTTACGGCTCTTTACCTTATTCACTAAGAATAAAGAGCCATGGTAGCTCAGATGGTTAGTGCTCGCTGTAAATTTCACAGTGCATGACCAAACCGAGTTCGATCCCCGCTGGCACCAATGAAATTATTAATTGCAATTTTAAGTGCTGATTTACAAAAATTTTGAAAACATCGTGAGAAAACCTGCATGTCTGAGAAATAAGAAAAAAATTATTTCGAAGACATGTAAAGTTCACCAACAAGCATATTGGGGCAGTGCGGTGGACAATTCCTTGCCCTATAACCCTCTCAGAAATGGGCGGAGGCCTTTGACCAGGAGTGGGACGTATATAGGCTATAACTTTAACTTTAATTAAGAATAAAACAACGAAATACTTTTTTATCACAAGAATACTCAAAACATAAACATGTGCCGGCAATTTGCTCAGTACTAGATAATGCAATAACATGTGAGGTGTGGCGGGAAGCGAGAGGCAGGGTTCGGCGCTAATCCCGTGTGCTTTACGGTAACAAGTTTCGACATAAATTGGTTAAGTCCCAAAGTTATCCTGCCGAATAATGTTCGGCCGAATATTCAGTTCGGTAAAAATTTTACCGAATATTCGTATTCGGTGAAATCCATATTCGGCCCATCCCTAGTTTATACTAATCACTGCATGAATAATGGCGTCCTTCAAGCTGGAACCCTCTTCAACAATATCCTAAATTTTATTAGGTCAAAATTTAGTGAGGAATTGATGACAATTAGTCACTTATGAAGAAAAAGATAAGAAAAAACATTAGTGACTTACTTAATACTTTAGGAAATATAGCCCTTCTTTGAGAGGATTCTTGCTTGAATTCAGATGCCTTTCCTCGAAAGCAAATTGCATCTGAGATGTGATTCCTATCTTAAGATTTAGTGACCAATTGGTGATTTTCTATTTTGGAAAAAATAGACATTGAAACATATTACTCCCAACGGAACCAAAGATATTCATATGTCTTAGTGAGAATTAAAGCTTATTCATTAATTAAATCACTAGTTTTCACTATCATCCTTACAATCTTGACCTAATAAAATGTAGGATATCGTTGGAGAGAATTTCAGCTTGAAGGACGCGAATAATGAACTCCTTAACTCCTCATGCTTCCAGACCAAGAATTAATTAATGTACTAGAATTATTTCAGCCCTCTTGGTCTGCACTTTTTATACATTTAATAAACATACCTTTGAAAGGTCCTGAGTAATCTTTTTAATGTTGGAACCATTCTTGCCAATTATGTACTTATGGATCCATGTTGGTGCATCAACTGTTGCAGTTTTTACTGAGTTGGCTTTGTCGCACACCATTGACAGTGCTATAAAAGAATATTTGGCTTTAGTAGTACATTTTATATGTTGAATATGATTTGATAGAATCTAGATATTTTACCCATGCCAATCTTATTATGGGGTCCATGTAATGTAATTGTTCCAGTAGGTGAATCAGGAGGAGGCATTTCAACAGATACACCAGTTTCTTTTAGAATTTCCTGAATAGTTGTTCCTCTAGCACCAATAACATACTTGTGCTGTGATTTTGGAACCTCTACTCTTACGGTTGAGCACTTGTTTACCTATAATAAAAACATCACCATTTACCCATATGGTATTAAATAGAAATTCAGAAATTTAAATTGTATGAGGTCATGACATAACATAATAGATAAAAATTACAAAGATGAGTTACAAAACCATATGAAAAATAAAAATCTGTCAGTTACCATTTCCTGATAAATTTGCTCTATCTGTGCTTTTGCTGCAAGAACTCCATTCTTTTCTCCTGCAATAACAATTTCGTCACTCTGAGTAGAGGCAGGTGGAATGTGTATACGGGCTCCAGTTTCTGCACTAAGAGCTTGTGCGCGCTCTCCAAATGGACCTTGGATGAATGGATGATATATCTTCGGTATGGATATACGCTCTAACGCCTTACGTGACTGAAATTGTTGTAATGCGTTAATTAGCTTTTATATTAAAAAAAAGGTAATAAAACAAATATATTTTATCTCATTAGATCAAAGGCTTTGAGCGACATAACAATATTTGTCAGTTAATATCAAAAATGTTTTGTATCTAGTTTTCCTCAAGATTTTATAGGTGTTGAATTTTGTCACGGTACAAAAGTGGACCTCTAAAAAAAGAACCGGAAAGAAACTTTGAAGTCTAACACATGACCGCACGCCCGTACGCACGACTGTACTCCCAAATGTACACTTTACATAATGCTAAGAAGCCAAATTTTTGGATTATATTTTATTTTACTATTTTAATGTATACCTGTTCTTCCGAGCAAACTCTTATTTCATGTTCAGCCTTCTCAATTCCTTCCTTAGTGCCAGTAATAGTAATTATCTCACTATTATCAGATATGCTAGGAACACTAATCTTGGTTGCAGTAACTTTTTCCAATTCACGTAGTTTTTGACCTTGTTTACCAAGAATCCAGCGATAGTGTTCTTTCGGGATAGATATTTGTTTGCTAGCCTGCAATAAGAATTAAAGTAAATATTAAAAATAAATGACTAATTAATACAAGAAAACAAAGTACCACACTGCAGTGATTTTCAATTTGAAATTTGATGCATATGTTATATACCTACATTAATGAACTTAGTATATATCCTCAGATCATGACAATGGTCAAGATCTGAGGATATATATCGACATAAATACATTGTGATAAATATTCTGATATATTTATTGATAATTATGGCTGGTTATATATTTTTAATATATAGGTATGCAAATTAAAATATACAGGGTTATTTTAAAAAGAAGCCAAATTTTAAACTTAAGTTCTAATATATAAATAATCATATATCATTATTGCAAAGTCAATAAAGTTTCTACTTTTATTTGAAATAATCCCAAATTGAATGTGATTTATAGGCCACAATGTTTTTGCCTATCGATCAAATGTGTGCATGTACAGTAAAATCAGTTAAAATAATACATTACCATGCATTTTGAATCTAAAAGATAAAAAGGACAGAATGTTTGAGATTTTTTGAAACTAGTTTTTCTGCAACATTTGCCTATATTACTTATTCTGACTGAACCTTCTCTGCAAATTTGGCTGGTTATTGCAAAATAACCCTGTATATACTATATACATACATATGTATATACGATTTTTCCATACTCTGGTAATCTCAGAAATAATCAGGAGGTTAATTATTTACAATAATACTAGTGTTAGAGCAGATGTTCAACTTGTAGTCTTTTTTACACGCTTTATACTTAAAAAGAGGAATATAAGAGAGAATATAAGAGATTCAAGGCCAATCCAGTTCATTCCACTGTTACGACTGGAAGGTACTAGAACATTCACAATTACACAACTATAATAATATGTCTAAAGGAGAAATAGCTTTTGGCCATGCCAGCAAGATATTGCATCTTGCTTGCATCAGTAGTTTAGGCGTTATCAGTATTTATGCCTTATAATAACTTGACAGATGCCATAGTTCTTATCTTCGGGAACATTCTCATACAACCTGATAATATTATCATGCAAAAATTAATATAAGCAAATAGTATGCATATTGTACTGCTTCAATTGAAATGAATGTCAAGCAGGTATATAGTTATCAATTGGGCTAATTTAAAATGTTCCTACTGCCATCTACACACCACCACATGCAATATATTACCAGCACATAATATTACCTCACATAATATGATTGGGTTTTGGGCTCTACCACAGTCTGGTAAAAAGCTTAACATATGAACAATTTATACAAATATGAAAGTAAGAAAATAAAAAAATTAAAAAGTATAAAATTACCCATTATACTATCTATTAAACCAGCCATACATAAAGCATTATTTGAATTATCGAATAAGGAGAAATTAGTTAAAAAATATAACAAATTTATAACTGAATACTTATTGGGCAAATCTATTATGTTCATCAATCAACTTGCCTGTTGTTGGAAATGGGTCAAGATTTGACGTCTTGCATCCAGAACAGTACTGTTTTTTCCAGTAATTAGAAAAGTAAGACTGCCATCCTTACTCGTTGTAATTTCTATATGTGCCCCGGTTTCTTTAGCAATCGCCTGGCAAGTTCTTAAAGATTCCCCCTCTCCGAATGTATTGGCATTATCCAGTTTCCTTTCTTCATATGGCACATGGAACACCTATGAAAACAAAAAATTAAGGAATTATCTATTCATTCTGACAGCATAAAAATTATAACAAACTTGTACTATCAAGTATATTATTTTAGTAGTATATTAGTGTATCAGTCTCAGTTGCTGAGAATACTATTAGATATTGAGTTGCATATCCTGTGTTCAAACCTCAACCTAATTAAGCCAGAACAAAATACTGGTTTAGGATTTGAATGTCATATTTTTCCCTCATGTACTGATGTTGCATTCTAACCTTCAATCTTACTGAACTAATATTACATAGATTGGTCACAAAGAGTGTTTTCCAATTTCTTTCAACATTTTCGGCATTATTGATATTAGATATAAAGGGAAAAGTAACAGAAAATACCTGAGTATGCAAAGATGATCCAACTCGCAACTTATTAGTGACTTGTTGTATATTACGTTGTACAGGAGGTTGAGAGTGGGGTAGAGCAGGAAATAAATCATCGTAAGCATAGGAGCCACTATTATCATAGCCCACATTATTCACGTCCTCAGTATGCACAGGTATGTCAGTATGCACAGGTATGTCAGTATGCACAGGTATGTCAGAATGAACGGGTATCATTTCTCCAACCATCATGGGTTGCTGATGCATCATTTTTGTCTCCTCCAGCAGTCCTTGTCCGCGCCAAGTCGTTACAGTACTATACAATGAAAAGAAAAATACCCTCACCAACATCAAATTGTCATATTTTGTTTTTCACACTTAACCAAGTCCGAAAAATAAACATTATTTACTACATAAATAAACAATGATAAATATAGAAGCAATAATGATACTAAGCTTTTCATTCATTAAGAACACCTCCTTATTACTATACTCCTTATTATCATTTATTATTGCTCCTTTTTAAAAAAAAATTAATAAATATATATATTACTGAGTATTTAGAGCTGATTAATTTTGAAAATATTTCTCTGCCACACAAGGATAGCTTATGTTATGTATTGAGTGAAAATTAGAATTAAAGCTTGATAATGGCATTTCAATTAATCCCATTATCCAATATCAAGTATTAAAGTATATTTCTATTATTATATTTTCCTATTAATAAATCATGCACATAATATCAAGATGCAATAAGGTAAAACCATGGTTTAAATATTAAATAAAGAATCAAATGACATAACTTGTAAGTGTTAAATATATTAATCAAAAAATTATATGAATGAAGTTAAAAATCTTCAGAGAATTCTTGAAAAAATGAGTGTTCAATACAACATTTACAAAAATTAAAGAAAGAAAGAAAGACTTCATAGAGAACTTAACTGCTCATAAGGTATTATGTTGTCTGATCTATATATTATTATATTATATAAAAATCTGTCCACCACACTTGACAGACAAATGGAATAATAGTTCATTTTACCAGAAATCATGCATGTTTACTACACTTCTACTTGACTGTCTTACTTTTATATTTGGTTTATAAGAGAGTTACAATTAGGGATGGGCGGAATATTCGTTTCATATTCGGTATTCGGGATATTCGGCAGCTTTACCGAATATTCGTATTCGGCCGAATATTCGGCTAGATCACCGAACATTCGTTAAAGTGCTTACTCAAGGTGTCCATTGTATTAAAATGTATGAATTGAGTAATGCCATGTCTTTCATAATTTTACTATTGAAATACATTTTATTTACGGGTTAAATCTGCTTATATAGCGTTGTGTTTTTAGGCACTGTAGATTTATTTCCAAATATAGCAAATATAAAGCTTGGTAAAATGTTTTAAGAATCTAACAAAAAAAACATTACATTAGTAAAATTTTATTTTACTTAGGTCGTCAATCTCTCTAAAATAAGTCCAAATAGTAGATCTCCTGCCACTCATTATTATCACATAATTATCAATTTTCATTAAGAATAACACAACGAAATACTTTTTTCTCACAAAAATTGTCAAAAAATAAGCATGTGCCGGCAATTTACACAGTACTAGTTGATGCAATAATATGTCAGGTGTGGCCGGGAAGCGAGGGGCAGGATCCGGCGCCAATCCCGAGCACTTTGTGGTAACAAGTTTCGACATAAATTGGTTAGGTACCGAGATGATCCTGCCAAATAATGTTCGGGCGAATATTCGGTTCGGTAAAATTTTTACCGAACGTTCGGCCGAATATTCATATTTGGTAAAATCCATATTCGGCCCATCTCTAGTTCTAATCTATTCTGAACCTAACACAAGAAAGTAATATAATAAAATAATCAACTTTCTATACAGAATTAACTAGTTACAAAAATAAGCAGTTTCAAAAATTAATGATACCTACCAATTACTCTCAAAATATGTTACTACCTACAAATAAGTGGCTGATAATGGCATTCCTGTAATCATATCTACAGATAATTGAAGTAAAACCAGTGATACTGGTGTTGGACTCTTTCAAACCACCATCATTACCTTCAGGGAGTGTGTGTGAATTGATTTTAATGCAGATAAATACCAATCAATCAGTGGTACTATTGTTACCCACTATTACATATTTGTAGGTTTAAAAACTCACAAAACTGAATCACTCCAATTCACAGTTTTGTTGCTACAAACCCTGAAGTTTTTCGTAAACTAAAGCACTTCCATCCCAAGGTTATAACTAAGAATTTAAGCTGAATTTTTTTGTTTTGATTTCTTCAATTTGGGATAACCTTAAATATGTTTTAAAAATAAATTTAAAATGTATGTACAGTAGAACGTCGATTATCCGAACGTCGATTAATCGAACAACCGCTTAACCGAACTGCTACCTCGGTCCTCGGCATCTCATTGGGATGCGACCACCTTCTCGCTTCGCGCAGTGTCCCGTGTTGGCCTACGTTCCGTACCGACAAAATATAAATACGAGATTAACAAACGATTAGAGAAAGGCGAATCTGCAACCAAGTTATCTAAGTAGTAGTACAAAGTGGTTAAGCTGACAATTACGGTTATAAAAACCAAAAGACGACCATATCCATGATTTTACTAATGGGTTGACAAGTCGTAAAACTATGAAACTCGCCACGAACACCGATCTCGATGACGCTGTTTACAAGTGATTTACACAAAAAAATCGTAAGGAGAACGTATCTCTGATGTCATTCTATGTGAAAAGGCAAAACAGTAATAGAAAAACTTGGAGAACCGTTGAACTTTCAAGCAAACACGGGCTGGTTAAAATGGCTTAAGTCAAGACATGGCATTCGTGAGCTTCAAATACAAGGAAAAAAACTGTCTGCGGGTTCTTCAGCAGCTGATTCTTTCAAAACCATATTAAGCGACGTATTGAAATAAGAAAATTATGTTTTAGAAAACGTTTACAATTCTGACAAAACTGGACTCAATTGGAAGGCTTTGCCAAGAAAAACTCTTGCCTCGCGTCGTGAATAAGCAGCAACTGGTCTAAAGTAAATAATCGAATTACTGCTTTAGCTTGTATTACAACTGTCATAACTTAAATTTATATTACATATTATAAATATATTTTTATTAGTATATTGGTACATACAATTACACAGTTTGATTATCCGAACAAACCAGTTTTCCTAACACCTATGTCGTCCAATTAATTCGGATAATCGACGCTCTACTGTATATGCTTTCCTACACTTTGATTCTCTCTAAGAAGGATCTTCCCTCTTCCCATCATTGTCTCCTTTCCCTTGCATAATATTTGCTTTGATATAAGAGATTTTTTCACAGGCATAACGCCAAATATTATTTTTTTTTAAACTATGCTTCCCCTTCCTTCTACTTCTATCAAACATAACCTTATGAAAGCATAATGGAAGTTACCTTACACTCACTGAACCAACCCCTTCTCTGCACCCATTATACAGAACAGTAAAGAAATATGGATGCCATCATAGGCCAAATTTAATGTTTATTTAACTTTTGAGTGTAAGGTGGATTCTGATTCCAAATTTGGCAATTCGAATTTGGCAAATGGCAAAAAGGATTTTGATTCCAATGTATTCTGGCCAGTATTAAATACTTCATAAAAGGCCTTGTATCAGTAACAATGTCTTATATTTTAGTCTATGGTAACCGTGGTTAACTATGACATCTGGATGTTGAACATCTCAGTCCCTGCCCCCCTGTGCTGTAAAGTGCTCAAAACATTGGTTAAATAATTTTTTTTATATATGCGATAAAATCCACAAAAACTACTGAAACAGACTTGACTTTGCTATGAAGTTTCTACAGATGGGTAATTTAGTAAACATAAATGAGGAACTTTACATTAAGCAGTTACTAGTTATTTTCAGATGAATTTTAATAGTTTTACAAAATTACATATACAAGTATAATAATTAGTGAATGTAATTGACAAGTATGCTACAGTTTGATGTTATTAATGGATATGAAATCAAATACTTTGTACAAAAGCATTGTAACCTAAATGTAACAATGACTAAAGATTTATTGGACGAGAAGTGTGACTGAGAAAATAATATAGCGAATATGAGGTTAGGGCAGTTAAAATTACTGTGATTTACTGCACCTTCATCTCAGCCACACTCACAAATTGAGCTAATAAGTAAAATTAAATAATAATGCTAATATGTCGTTGTTTACAATGGATGTCTTGAAACAAAAAGCAAAATATCAAAACATAATAAAAATATTGTGACCATTACTTAAAATTACTAAGCCCTGTAATATTTAGATTTTTTTGGGCCAATCACAATTTTATTGAATGAATATTATTGGTAAGAACGGAATTTAATCAAATTAAAACAGAAAAATATTTTAAACATATTGTAGTCTAGAACCAAAAAATTTACTTACTTTATTCAAAAAATGCTTTGTACAAATATAAGTATATAATAGATGTTATACAAAAAAGTAAAAAATGACAATCATTTTTAGCCAAAAAGTACATTTCTATATTGTGATAGTACGTGTCACCTTCTTCCAACACATTTGACGTGGAACACGTCTTAATAAAAATATAACAAACTTACCTTATGTACTGTAGCTAATCAACCTGGAAATTTAAACTTTCGACGCCAGGATCAGATATATTCCCCCTGACGAAAAAAGATTTAGTTTAATAAGAATAATGCAGAAAATTTAATGAATATTTTCTTTAATCTCAATACACGTACCCAATGCTGCCGCGAGCAAGGAGAACTAGTGATGCGAATGCGATGGGTTGGTTAAATAATTATATGTAATACTTAACCGATTACAGGTATAGCATATGCGATTAAACTCGCTTAACGTGTTTGTATATCGTTTATAAACGTAACCATCACAAAACTTAAGGTGTTCAATCTGAGTCATCGATTTGACTGACTTCAAATTTAATTGACTAAACCATGCTTCAGCGACAACGTGTCTCCGAACTCGCCAACTCGAGACGTTTTTTAGCAATTTGAATTTATTAAAAAATATTACAAAGATCTTTCTGAAAAATATATGAAATATTAGTATTATGTAACTGAGCAACAACTGCTTGTTGATTGTCACGTTTTTATAAAATAAAACTTCTATTATCTTTTATATTGATTATTAAAACATGTACAAACTTTTAAATCTTAACATAGTTGCAGAGCAAAACAAAAAGCAATCAAACTTTGTGATATGAATGTTCTAAATTTAGGACATAAATTTGGTCGAAATCAAAAATTCCTATCACGTATTCTTAACGTTATTTAATACTTTTGAAGATGGATCCTTTTCTTTTGTTTTTTTTAAACATTACCTCCACACGAGGATTTTTTCCTGTATCGTGGTTTACACACATATAGGTTAGGAGGCTAACCTAACCCACACCACGGTTTGCAAACATAAATTTCACAAGGACAAACGTCCAGTCCCGGAACAATTACTTGTAGGCCACACAAATACTTGTTCCGTGCGGGATTCGAACCCGCATCCGATAGCGCTGTAACTCACTGCTAAGCCACTGTGCCACGGAGCCATCCAATAATAAATCAATAGTTGAAGCGTCAAAGATGCAGTTAACTAGATTCAAAGAACAGAAAGACGTGGAAGTTTAAGGTTCTCATCGCTCTAAGCAGAGCTATACCCGGAGCAAAAAATATCATTTGTATTTAATTATAAGGTAAACGATATAATTCCACAGCTACGGCTGAAGAGAATCAGAAATACGAGAATGAATTTAAAGAGTTTGTGAATGTAGACAGTACAATCCTAATAATATTTACTACGAATATATCTGAAGAAACACTGCAGCAAGTCATTCATTTCCCTTTTTTGAAAGAAATGTGAGATGAATAAACCATCTTTACAACGGATTTACAGAAGTGAAAAGTTACGAAATCTGTATTGATTTCTTTCAATATCAAAAGTAAATGAGTCACAATATGGTTCCCCATATTATATCGACAAAGAATATTTAGCTCGATTTGATCAAAAATTTTGTCAGTAGAAAATCTTGTAAAATATTTTGGAATCACAAGTAGTTGGCTCTTAATGGCAAAGAAAGCATAGAAAAATTGAAAGTTTAACTTGCCAGCTTCCTCATGGGCGGAAGCCTTGTTTGTCAGAGTAGATGTTGGAAATTGAGCTGAGGCGCTATACGCAAAAACAGAGAGGAAAATTAGTGGAAAAGATCAGAATTAGACAAAATTTTCAAATGTCATTACTGTGGTGAAGAAGGACAGAGTAAGAAAATAAAAAAAAGTGGCTCAGTGAAGGAAGAGCACCTAATAAATTAAGTGTGAATATAAATCAAACTAATCAAACGGTTTTATTGATGGACCATTTAGGCGATACGACTAATTGGTGAGTGGATAATGGTGCTACCAGTCACATAACCAATAGAGGGGATTTTTTTTAAACATTTTGAATATTTTAATAGTTCTCAAACCGTCACAGGGGCCAATGGGTAAAGTATCGAGGCTGATGGAATAGGTACTATCCGAGATGTGAAGCTTATGTTGAAGATGGACTGGAAAATATTTTACTTAAGGATGGATCTTCGATTGCACGAAATCTATTTTTGTGCTTGTTACACAAGATCGCTCAACAAATTGTACTTTTGAATCAAATACTGAGACCTGTTCATTGAGATACAACGGAAAAGTTGTATTAAATGAAAATAGACGAAGGCATGACGAAGGGTTTATTAACCTAAATTTGCAATGTGTGCCGCCTACGCTACATTTTAATCAGATAACAACTTCCAAATTACTACAATTTTATTGTGAAAGGATGTATGTATGATGATGTATGTATGATATGGAGTAATGGTCACAATATAACTTCTATTAATTTTTCAATATTGTTTATTTAAAACTAATGTGAATGTTTTAAATTTTCCGATGGACAATTTTTTATCCCTATCCACATTATTTCCAGTAATCCAAGGTAGAAAAAGGTAAATCTCAACTCGTTTATGAAACCGAATAATAGTTATTTATAGGTTGAAACTGAATGCCAGCTGGTGCTGGCTAGCGCCGTATAGTCTTTTATGTGAGTTAACTAACTCAATCATTCAATCTCATAACAAAATTTAATTTATGAATTAACCGGTAAAGTCTTGCTTCTTTAACCGTCCCAACACTAGGGAGAACCTAAATCAAAGACAATACCACAAGATAGTTGTGAACACAGGCTATTACGTAGACAGAGAAACCTATAGACAAATTGACGCCTTCTTTCGCATTCGCACACGAAAAAGATAGATTTATGCATACGTCTTCCATAGAAATGAGATAGAGCGGTGTGATTGCTTGTCCCTTTCTCCGTGCCGGTTTTTTTGTTTAGCAAACTCTACAGTTTGCTAAACAACTTTGACAGCGTAGCGATTTAAGGAGTTTACAAGTTGGTTTAAGTGAGAAAAAAGTGTTTTGTGCGCTTAAGATTGGTGAATCTTGTTCTGTTCAGTTCTTAAAACAATTAAAATTTTTATCTAAATGTATTTAAAAGTCATAAAGATTATTCTAAAACCTAAAAATTCGTTATCGTTCTTTCTCACTCAAGGCCACGCCGATCATTAGTCTATAGGTTTCTCTGTCCATTCAGTCATCTGCCATTGGGGCATAGTAGTAGTAGGTAGCATAATAGTCGGACGGGGCCATGTCTGGACTGTAAGGTGGATGTTGAACTTCTGTGAACCCACATTGACGAACTGCATCCTTCGAAACACCAGCGGTATGAACAGGGGCGTTGTCATGGAGCAACAGGACACCTTTAAACAGCTTACCTCTTCGTTTTTCCTTTATCTTGTCTCGTAATTTATATATTAAAGAAGCATAATATTCGCCGTTCACGACTGTATTACGTTCTTTAAAATCCACCATCAAAATGCCTTGAAAATCCCAAAATATTGTGCACATCAGTTTTTTAGTCGATTGTTGCACCTTTGCCTTTCTAGGGGGCTTTTCACCCTTATAACGCCATTCCATTGACTCGCGCTTGCTTTGTGGATCATAATACAAGATCATAGTTTCATCACCAGTTACTAGCCGCTCGATCACAGTCTTTGGATTTTCGCCACAAAGATCCAAAAACTCCGAAGCACAGCGCACTCTTTCCTGTCTCTGTACCGCTGAAAGAAGTTTCGGTACCCATCTTGCACTCACTTTTTTCATGTGAAGATGTTCATGGATCGTGCGATGAACGGTACTCTTAGAGAGCCCAAGCCTTGCTGCAATTTCTCTAATATTCAAACGGCGGTCACTCAGAACCTCCTCTTCGATAAGAGCAAGCGTTTCGGGAGTGAGCACTTCCACAGGTCGACCGTCGTGGCCAAAGTCTTCGACGGTTTCTCTCCTGAGGCGAAACTCTTTCACCCAATTTTTCACTGTGCTATAGGAGGGGGCAGACTCCTTATATACGCCATCCAATCGTTCTTTTATTTGGGCAGGGGATAAACCTTCTTTAAACAGAAACTTTATGACACTTCGATACTCAGTTTTCGACATTTTGAAAAAATACGCGACTCTCGTTATTCAAATGCCTGTTAAACTAAGACTAAGCATTTCTTATATTAAGTGCACGATAAACGTACTATTTAATGCAACACAACATGTAGCGACATGTCGCGTTGAACTATATCAGGCCAGTTCATTACGGGACCGCCTGGTACATATTTATCCTTAATTAATAATCAAAATGCAAATGCGTTGTCACCCCTGAGGACTAAGATGGAATGCCTCGATTCCAGTAGAAAGGGTCTCCGGTTCTCTACACTCACCATACGAAACACAGCAGCATTACGCTGCTTTTTGACGCTGGTGTTCTGTTAGAGCGTGGTCCTGCCTCAGCTGAGCCGACCCATTCGTGCTACAACTATAATATAGATGTAGTGTGGCTCTACCACGTACAAAAAGTTATTATAGAGGAAACAGTCCAAAAAGTTAAAGCCGAGTCACATGGGATTTGTTGTAAAAGTATATGATAAATCGCCGTAAAATACGTTGAGAGTGATTTTGAAAATAAAAATTTTGAAAGCAATAAAATAATTATTGTAAAAAGAATTATGGTGAAAGTCTGTGCAATAAAAAAATTATAAAATGTTCTTTAAAATTTAGACTGTAGCTACAGTGGCGCCATCCTTATTTCACGCTTTCCTACGGACACTTTTTATACAGAGTCTGTAATCCTTACCTCTACACTATAATCATACATAATTACTGTGTATATACAGTCTGTACACTTCTTATTTGTTTGTGCCATAGACAAAAAGAATATAGTTTGTGCGTATGTGTTTCTGCAAGTATAAAAAGAGTTAATCATAAACTATAGTCCGTTCGCGTTAAGCTGCGTAGAGACCGGCCAAACGAACGCCAACGAACGGGTTTCGTTGACCTTCGTTGCTGCAATCTGGACGGCTTAGCGAATGCCAACGATCGCTTGTTGGCGTGTGCCGGCGATCCGAAGCGTGGCGGTAACATCAAAGAAATCGAGCTATTTGATCGAACTCTGTTTGGACGGTCGCCGAAGGCCAACGAACGAACGCTCAGTTGAAGACAGAGCGCGTAGCGTGTAGACGTCCAATTTAATAATTACTTGGATATTTCCCGCTATTTAGATCATGGAGAAAAACAAAGAATGGAGTAACGACGATATGTTTTTATTAATAGATTTGTATAAAGAGAAGCCGTGTCTTTGGGATCCAACAAATAATGAATATAAATTGAAAGCGAAGAGAAGTGACTGCTGGCTAGAAATTGCTAACATTCTTACTATTTAACAACCATTAAAAATTTTGTGTAGACATTCTGCTAAAGTTGTCAAATAAACGATATTCGTTTTCTACTTGTAAATCTGCAATCATTTTACTTCCACTATACACAGTCATATTCTTAAAATATGTAGTTGTCCACCATCTTCGCTTACGTTTATTTTTTCTTGTTCTTGCTAACTCGTTTTGGTTATAGAACTAGCAATTATAATGATGTCGTCGTCGTCCATGATTAAATTGCGAATGAAAGAGAAAAGAACCGGAATCAAGTGCCAACGAACGTTCGTTCGAGCACTAAATGTATTTGGATGTATTAACGAACTCCAACGAGCGTGCGGAAGCCAACGCTAGCGAACGATAAATATCCATCGTTGGGCGTTCGTTGGGTCGGTCTGTACGCACCATTAAGAAAATAGTGAGTCATCAGTGCAACAACGGGGTAAAGGTGTATTCACAGTGGAATAAAAATTCTTTTTTTTTCAAACATATAATTAAGTTTAATGGAAACAAATTTTCTTAAAATTACTTAAATCACTAATCAGTATCGCTAGATTCTCCAGTTACATTAATTATGAAAGAATTTTGTTCTGCAAGTTCCATGATATCATCCAAATTCCGCATAGTATTTTCTTCGCGTATCACGTGGTCGCAGCACTTCTTCCAACGATTAGCGTCTATTAATGCTATTGCGTCATCTTATAATTTTTTTATGTCACTCATTTTGAAAGTGGAGATATTGGCACCAACATAGTTTTTTATTTGGGCCCAAACCAATTAAATTGGATTAAGTTTGCAATGGTAAGGCGGTAGGCGAAGAATTGTAATGCCATTACTTTTGGCAGCCTCATCTATTAAATCTACCTCTCCGCTATGGATTATTGATCCACTTTTATTCTTTCGAATAGGTGGGGTATTCATTTTCAAAATTTAATGTTGAACGAGTAACACGCAAAATACACAACCGTTTTGTTGGAAGACCTGACTTCAACTGGTCACTCTGAACTCGACTTTCTAATTTCTTGCATTTTATTTGGCTGGGGGGCGTGGCCAGGCCGGCGGACAACGATGACTCACTATTTTCTTAACGCGAACAGACTTTATAGTCAACCAAATCTAAGAAATAAGTTTTGACGTTTCACATTAATCATTCCGCAATAACCTTTTACGTATATCCGAAGAATTATAAAGTACTTTACAACGTGTATAGTTTTTTTATCACTAATTTAAATTTGAATTTTTCAAACAAAGCAAAATATTAAAAAATAATCAGTATTAATTTTTTTTAAATGTCGTTATTTCAATGATATGTAGCTATGTATACTATCGTAGTGTTTGGATGATTAAAATTCATTATTATATGAATAATCGGCAAAATATTGAAACAATCGGTAAAAATATTCAAATAATCGAATCATTAATTTTTTAATGTATTATTTAATTTTTAATGATTCAAACTCAGTTCGCGTAAATATATGAAATCATTAATTTTTATTTTCAAAATTCCTTAAATTACATGAATCGTGAATAAAACAATTTTATTTTTTACTTTGCAAAGTAAATTTGTGTAGGCAAAAAAACTCATAGGCAAGGCCGTGCTAAGATAACCACTACTACATAATTTCAATATCCCGCCATTTCAGTACCAGTTACTCGACTCCACAGAATCAGTAATTCATTCTTGGGGCGATGTACACGCTTTTACAAAAAAAAATCCCAGAATTTTCTGGGATATACAAAATTTGACGTAAGTACACAAAGTTCAAAAACTTTATTAAACTAAGTTTGTATAAAAAGGGTTATTTTAATATTAAGGAATTTATGGACGATAATAACCCCTGGGAAAGGTGATTTCTACCAAGCTATTTCTAATTTGTTTTGTGTTGTAAGTTGTAACACGCATGATTGTAAGCTCTTATTTTTTAAACTAGTTCCGTTGGGTTTCTTGCTGGGTCTTCCCAGGACATAGGTTTTTTTTGCGAACCAGTGGTAAATGAAAAAAGTTACTTTCAATAAGTATTATTCATAATCTATATTGAATAAAAAAGTTTCTGTTTCTGTTTCAAGAACTTACTATGCGTAATTTTGTGTATTTGTTATTATTTTGTGATTCGGCTTTTATTTTTTGGATTGTTTCTTCTATATTCGTTGAAACATGTGCCCACATCACAAAAGATGATTGGGAAAAGTGGTAGAAAAAATGAAACAAATTATTATGGATAGCTTTGAAAGAGACATTAATTTTGCTAACTGCGCTTTTGAAAATCAAATACTAGGTAATTGATATAAACGACACACGACGTACGACGACATCTCTACTAGTTGTACTGAAAGTGATTGAATAAATTTATTTTTAATCTAGTTTCAATCTCAAATTTTTATAACTTTGAAATAATCAGTAATAACAAATACAAAGAAACTGATAAATCTTGTGTTTTAAATTATCCGTTTTTAATTTATTTTGGTATTATTCAAACCAAACTGCAAATGTTTATCAACTCTAAATAATCGATATCGATTTTTTTCAAGAATCGAACATTGTACGTTTCCATTTTTTGGTTGACATGCTTGGTCCCTTTGAGCATAGAAAATATATTTTCTATGCTCAAAGCTTGGTCCAATAAGACAGCTGTCAAAAGGTATTTCTTAGATTTGGTTGACTATAGTAAGAAGTAGTACTGGCGAAGAGTTAACCATAGATAAATCGATACGTAGCAAGGAGTTATACCCCTATTACACCACCCTGAATCAGGGTGGTGCTTCGAGCATAGATTTTCTATGCTTGAATGGGTGGTGTAATAAGAGTAAGGGAGTCAATTTAAGTAAGGGAGATCAATTCTTTCAAACATCGATAAATCGTTCATTAACATGGTTCTTCGTGAGATATGCCCTTAGACCATTTACCCAATAACAAAAAATACTGTTACTTTTGGTGTGAAGAAGGAAACACTCCATAGACATTACTGCACACCTACTCAGCAGAATTTTGTGTCATTATAGCACACACAAATCTAAATCTCCAACACTATAAAATTTTACGCACACATGTTGTTTAAATAGATCAACATAGAAAAATTTATGAGTTAATGAGATTAAACATTAACCCTGCAGTCGTCGCGTGGATTACAATAACCACTAAACCGCTGCAAAATAATCTCAGAATCAAATGATTAGAAAAAAAAGATTATGTAAACTCATTTGTGATCTAACTTTGGAATTAATGTGATATTTTCATACATTTATATGTAAAAGATTTTTAAATATTATAATTTGAGTAAAAAAAGGACGTATAATTGGTTTTTGTTTATTAAATATGAGTAACTGTTGACTAAATATTACCCTATTTCATATGTATAATAAAATTAAAATACATTTTAATTGATATTTTAAAGCTTTCTTCTTATTTTAAATTGGACTACATACGGAAACCACGCGACCATTTACGTTATTTTATAAGGCGCGACCGCTACAGGGTTGAGTAGTCTCGTCACACTATATTATATATACACTACACACTATATATCGTGTATATGTTGCTTATATTAAACTAGTCTCGTTCAAAGATGTTTTATTCTAACAAGATTGCGCACTCACGACTGACAAACGAGCTGAGTGAGATAGCGCTTTTTAGGAGTGGGTCATACTCTATTAGGGTGACTACACGATTTGTTACTTTAAAGAAAAAAGGACAAAGTGATGCTAAGAGATTCTCCTATATTTTTTTAATTTACAATAATAAATAAGGATAACAATAATATATGTAATTTATCAAGAAATATGTATAATATACATCGTTATATATCTTAATATATAAAAACTTGTATCACCTACTTACTTTGTGTTAAGACAAAATAAAAGACTGTAGATAGTAAAGTTAATTTATTACCATAACTATATTAACTCTGTAGTTTGTGTAATATGGATAAGCGATGCGTATACATTGCTTAACAAAATTTTCTTGTGTAGCTTTTGACGCATGGTGGCTTTGTTTCCAATAAATTTTAATGTTTCACTTTTTCAATAAGCCCTTAATCTTAAATTAAAAAAAATTGTCGCTATATATTTAATAATTTCTGTCTCATGCCTATTTTCACACTTTATAAAGAGAACCGGATGGGGTGGAATGAATATATCATTTAATTTCGGACAGAAATATTTTTGTATTAAATTAATGTTTAAATTTGTATCAGAATTTTATTAACAAATACTTATTGAAAAACAACGAGTGAACGTAGGAAATAAGGTAAATGGGGCTCTAAATTCTATTGTGGAAAGTCAGAATGTATCAAAAAAGGCACATATGGCAATTCACAGTGCTGAGTTAGTCCCTACATTGACATGTGGTAGTGAAAGTTGGGTGAGGTGCTAAAAGCACGAGGGAGGAATAAAAGCAATAGAAATGTCTTCATTAGGGAGTTTGTTAGGGCGGAATTTGAGTGACAGGATGAGAAATTGTGTAATAAAAGTGTGGTTTGCAAGATGATGTCATCTGTATTAAAAAAGGTACGCTTCGGTGGTTTGGTCGTGTAAAGAAGTGAATGAGTAACACTGTGTGAAATTTATGGGGATATCTCAAGAGCCATGCATTCTTCCAAAACCCAATATACAGTGTTGATGGGAGATTTTAACGCAATACTAGGCACAAGTGAAAACGGTGAGCTGAAGTTAGGGAAATTTGGAATAGGGCAACGGAACCCAAGGGGCCAGTAGCTGGCCGACTTAATGGATAAAGAGGTAGTCTTTGTGATGAACTTTTTCTTCCAGAAGCAGCCCCGCAGGAAATGGACCTGGTCGAGCCCCAACGATTCGACAAAATTGAGATTGACTTCATTATGACCACCAGACGCCAACTGTTCAGTGATGTCTCAGTGATCGCGAGGGTGAAAACTGGCAGCGATCACCGAATGGTTAGAGGCTCACTGAACCTAAACGTTAAGTTGGAGAGGTCTCGTCTAATGAAGTCAACGCTCCGTCCTCCTAGTGCTCTAATCCAGAATCCCGAAACTTTCCAGCTCGAGTGTCCATGCAGTCGGAGCTAAATTCTACAAGAACCGGCGCAGAAGAACACAAAAACTCTCCGATCACACTCTTATTGTCATGGATGTTAAATGGGAGATGAAGCTGCAGTCGTCAGCAGATTTAACAACATACAGGCAACTGAACAGATAGATCTCCAAATGCATGCTACTGGACTTACGCAACTTCGATACAGCTCGTATTGAAGAAGAGATTGAGTGGAACCAAGCCTCCAAAGTCTTTGCCAGAGATCTGTCTGCCAGAAAGAGCCAACTGTCAAAGCTGAAGACTTAGTGTGGCGGCATTGTTTCTGGGATACCTGAGATTTTGAGTGAGATTGAGAGGTTCTATGGGCAGCTGTACACATCATCGTTGGAGCTACACGCAAGTGTGAGTAACGATCCAAGAGCAAGTTTTATCCGACACTATTCTGATGATATCCTGGACGTCAGTCTGAGCGAGATTAGAATGACTCTTCAGCACCTTAAAAACGGAAAGTCCCCTGGTGAGGATGGAATTACAGCGGAGCTTCTGAAAGCGGGTGGAAGACCGGTGCTTGAAATCCTTCAGAAGCTCTTTAATGCCATGCTCCATTGTGACACTACCCCCAGGGCATGGAGCAGAAGTTGTTCTTCAAGATAGGTGACAACGCTCTCTTGAAGAACTACAGACCAATATCCCTTCTGAGCCACGTCTACATGCTGTTTTCGAGAGTCATTACGAATCGTCTCGCACGCAGACCCGAACAAGCCGGTTCCCGAAAAGGCTTTAGGACCATATACCACATGAATACCCTTGAGAAAATTGTACAGAAGTCCAAAGATTACAATCTGCCATTTTGCCTGGCGTATGTGAATTATGAGAAAGCGTTTGATTCCGTCAAAATTTGGGCGGTGCTACAGTCTCTTCAGCGGTGCCAAGCTAACTGTCGGTATATCGAAGTGCTGAAGTGTTTATACAGCAGGGCTACGATGGCTATCCGAGTACATAACCAAAGTACGAAACCTAACCAACAGAGAGGTGTAAGACAGGGTTACTTTATATCCCCGAAACTCTTCACCGCTGCATTGGAAGACGTTTTCAAGCTACTGGACTGCAAAGGATACGGTATTAACATCAATGGCGAGTACATCACTCACCTTCGATTTGCCGACGATAAGGTCCTTATGGCAGAATCGCTGAAGGACCTAAGCGTTAAGCTCGAAGTTGTTGACGAGTACGTTTATCTAGGACAAATAGTCTGACTACGTAAGTCCAACTTCGACTGAGAGGTCAATCGGCGGATTCAACTTGCTTGTACCTGATTAGTGATCGCCAATACGGCTTTCGTCGTGGTCAATCAGCTGGTGATCTTCTGGTCTATCTGATTCATAGATGGGCGGCAGTAGAGTCCATGGGTGGGCATTGGCCGTTAGTTTGGACATTGCGAAGGCCTTCGATCGGGTTTGGCACAAAGCGTTTCTTTCGAAGCTCCCTTCCTATGGGCTTCCCGAGAAATTGTGCAATTGGATCACCACACTTAGGGCAGTTAGGGCACTTATTCGATGTGCGACTAGGAATGAAAACGATACATCAATTCTTTCAAACATCGATATATCGTTCGTAAACATTGTTCTTCAAGATCGGCATAAAATATAAGAAAATTTAATTTTAAAGTAAATGTATGTAACAATCCTTTTTATATACGTAGTACATATTAGACACATAGATATTATATTTTCTTTCGAGTAAAATTATAATAGCGCTACCTACTTCATTCTATAGGTAGTCACTTTATCGAACAATTGATAGATACCCAAGGTGGTACGTAAAATAGACGCTAGATGGCCTGCATTTATGAAGTCATGAATTTATAATGGCTTTTGTTTTTCAATATGGTTAATTGTATTTGTTAATTTTTTACTGTTTACTGCCGTTGGCACGTGGCTGCCATTTACATATGAAAATCATAGATTATGAAAAGTGAACCATACAGATGGGAAACGCACAAAACTACCTACTACCAGTTTTGATGGTTCTTTTTTTTATTCAAATTAGTATTACTTGGAGTATTTTATTTTATATAAACGACATATTTTAATCCGACCATTACATGACCTTGTAGATTAATTTCCCTTTGAATATTTAATACTCTTTTCGATATATCTTATATAATACTTACTAATTACAAAAAGATGTATATCAATTTTACCTATTACGAAGTAGAGGCTTGGCTGTTTTTCACTGCTTATTTATTCCGTAGGCTCACGACACCTTCGTACCTTGTTGAACAAAACGCGTAAGCGCCGCCGTTTTGGCGGCATTTACGACATTTTTCTCAAGAGTATTGATCCATGATGCTCCTATCTCATTTTCTCCTACGTCAAATCTTATGAATTTATGTTTATGTCTCCTTTTACTGTCGCTTTTTCGTTTCGTAGACTTTCAAATCACAACGATGCTAAAGTCTTGTTTTATAATAATTATTCGATAACATTAAATGTGTAAAAATAAATAGTGTAAAATTTCCTAAAAAACATAAATATAATGTTTGATTATTATACTTCTTTTTTCATTTCTGTTCAAAATGATTATTTATTCCATATATATGTATGTATATATTAAAATGGTGATAAAATACATCGAAGAAATCGATATATCGTACATAAGTTTCGATGTTTTTGATGAGCGATGTTGCATCCTATATAATGTGCTTACTCGGAAAAATTACGCTCCTACGCGGGCCCCGTCTTTGCCCACGCAAACCCCAAAATTATTAATGAACTCCAAATAGTTCAAAACCTTTTCTGTCGTCGAGCTGCGAACGCACCTTGGTACGTCCGTAATGCCGACCTTCATCGGAACCTAGAGCTCCCAACAATTCAACAATTTCTCGAAAAACTCTCTGAGAACTTCTTCAAAGCCTCAGAGTCGCATCCAAACCATTTAATTCGTGAGGCAGCTACTTATGCAGCCCCACCCCCTCTCGCTATCGAGTCCGCAGGCCGAGAAACTCTCTCTCGGACCCGCCTAATAAACTGACAAACGACCTGAACTGCCTCCTGGCGGCTCAGGATAATTCTAATTAAATTAATTATATTATATTAACTAATATTATTTTGCCTTCTTAGGCACTCCCTCAGCGGCTCTTAGCCGCCTGCGCCCTCTTTTCCCAAAAGAGGGTCGCTCATGATAAGGCACAATACAGCTTAATCAGCCAGTTGCCTGTCCCCAAAGGCGGTTTTTAGAGGGTATCACTTAGGGTCCCCGGTAGGACAGTGAGTCCCTCATAACCACGATAGACCGGCTATCGTGGTATGCGTAATGCATTTTCCGCCTCCCTACGTATAGGGTAGCCCTTTAATTGCTTCGGGCGCAAAAAAATAAACGACTTACGACTTACGACTTACGACTCAAGTTAACTCGAGTTGAAATTCACACAACTCTAACTAGAGTTAGCAACTACTGACGCAACTAGAGTTAGCAGGACGAAACACAATAAATGATTTGTTACAATTACGTTTTATAAATTTGTTTTTCTAACTCTGGTGGGTTGGGTAAACTATCATTACTTAACTTAGTGGGTAGGATTGAAATAAAAAGGTATATTTAGTATCTATTATATACTTATGTATTTTTGGTTTTAATTAATTAGTAAGTACATATATTTAACAACAAAATTAGCATTATAGCGGCCTTCACAAAACAACATTAGTCTAGTTTTAAGATGTAAGTGAATGTGCTATTTAATAGTTCAAATATTCTTTAATAACTTAGATATCATAAAATTCTAAATAACAAATTATTTTGGTAGAAGCTAACACTCTTTGAAACAAACAATATACGCACATAAATCTAGAAATCATAAAGTCACAAATAATCTTTGCCTAACACTTGCACTCTGTCTTTAAACCGTATTTTGTTTTTCAATATAAGGAACTAAACTTAATAGCTCCTCAAACTCCTCTTCTATTCTATTCTATCTATCATTTCGTCTATAATAATAATAATAATAATGATAATAATAATATTCCACAACTATCACACAACGCCATTTAGTCCCAAGCTGAGCAGAGCTTGTGTTATGGGTACTAGACAACTGATAAACATACTTATATATTTCTAAATACATAAATATTATAGATAAATTACACCCAGACACAGAACAAATGATCGTGCTCATGACACAAACATTTGTCCTGGGTGGGAATCGAACCCACGACCTCCGGCATAGCAGTCAGGGTCACTAACCACTAGACCAACAGGCCTATCAAAAGATAACACAACATTACAATTATAAAAGCACAAATTAGTTTTTCTCCATTTTATTTTGCTTGGTTACTTTTAAGTTGCAAAGCATTAAAACTTTCAATTAAGAACCCTGGTGGATGTGATGTAATGCCATATTATACTTTTTTCTGACAAAAGCGTATACTTTTAGTCAGTAACAAAGGAGGGTTATTGTTAAAGATCTTAATGGCGAGGGATACTTAGCACGGCTTACATTTTTATCAGTATTTAATATCATCCTTTTAAGCAATTGTGGCTTGAAGTCGTCATACTCATTTAATAGATTTGCACATTATCATCATCAGACTGCGGCAGTCTACTGCTGGACAAGGCGCGCAACTACTAGCCACCTTGCGCAAATCGTCGCTCCATCTGGTCAGGGGGCGTCCCACACTACATTTGCCTAGACGCGGTCTCCACTCCGTAACACGTCTACTCCACCGGTTGTCACCTCTGCGACAGACATGACCAACTCATTGCCACTTCAGCTTACAAACACGGAAAGCTATGTCAGTAACTTTGGTTCTCCGGCGGATTGCTTCATTTCGAATTTTGTCTACCAGAGAAACTCCGAGCATAGCTCTTTCCATTGCTCGCTGAGCGACTTTAAGCTTTTGGAGCAGACGTATCGTCAGTGTCCACGTTTCGGCACCATAAGTGAGTACGGGCAGAACCCACTGGTTGAAGACTTTTGTCTTCCGACTTTGCGGTTTGGGCGTCTAGAAAACCCCACGGAGCTTTTTAAATGCTGCCCAGCCCAACTGAATCCTCCGATCGGCTTCCTTCTCGAAGTTATTCTTACCTAGTTGTAATATCTGCCCGAGGTAAGTATATTCCTGGACAACTTCGAGAATTTCACCGTCAACGTCAAGTAATTGGAACTAACATGACGTAATTAAATTAAAATAAAAAAGATTTGCACAGTCATAGTTAATTAATTTTCTTATCTTTAATTCAATAATTACATTTCTTAAACAAGTAATGCTGACTTTTAATCGTTTCACAGGTTGTGATAAAATTTTTACACGAGCTCGTATGTTTCTTAAAGATTTATGAACTCGCTACAATGCCTTCTCGAATGATCTATGGGAGTATTCATAACGATGCTCATATTTGATTTTATCACAGACTTCAGAAATAGACCAAACCTTCAAATTCGTTGAAGTGACAGTCTCTTCCCAGTAGCAACGTGTGTTCCGACCTATATACCAAATTTGTATTGATAAACATCCATTATACAACAATCAAGAAAACTATACATCACATTTGCAATGTTTTTCTACTAATAAAAAAGAAAATAAAAATCAAGATACCAACATAAACAAGAAGAATCTCTTACCAGGTTCTCAGTCTCGGGCAGCTCCATGTATCCTGGAGGCAGCAACGTACCACCTTCCATGGATTCGAGATCAACATCCGGATCACCTTTGTCGATGCATATTGCACTAGCTCCTAAGCTTTCCAGCTTCGGCAGTGCCACGTACTCTGGGGGCGGGGGCTTGACATATCGCAATCCATGGGTTCTTGATCGAAGACTTGATTGCCTTAGTCGGTGGATGTTACGTTAACAGCTTCGCTGCCAACTGGAATATGGTGACGTCATAGGAAAATCCGTTGTTTTTTTTGTAAAATATGCATGAAGGACGTTTCAATATTGTTATTTTGGAAATATTTAACTATTTTTAGAAGTTTTTGGTAAGAAAATGCTAAATAAAAAAAATCCGCGAATTTACGGACCTGGCACTAAGATTGACATTTTCAACCCCAGTGCCAAGTCCGCAAATTTGCGGAGTAGTTTCTTTTATGTATTATGGTTTATTTAAAATTATCTGTGGTATTTAAACACAAAGAAAATAGTAGTTTGCTTAAATTCTAATACCTATGGTAAGTGTAAGCAGTGCCGGGCGCATACTAATTCGTAGAAACCAAGCGGCGCTACTCCACATACTCGTATTAGCGGGGCCGGCACCCCGCGCTCACCCCGCACTCCGCTATTTCGCAGAGCTAGCAGCGAAGTTGTTAAAGCTTAAATTAAATCTCGAGACTCGGGAGTGAATGATATCTCTAGACACGTATTTATTAAATATCAAACCCCCCATGGTGTTCTACATCTACCGCAAATTGGCAGAGCCATGGAAATGCTTTCACGCGTCCCACTTAAATACACACAAAAAATTTCATCAAAATCGGTCAGTTTTAGCGAGACTATCGGACTGCACTTGGTTTTTATATTTACAAATTACGATAATATGCATGTTTTATATATATATATATACATATATATATATATATATATATATATATATATATATATATATATATATATATATATATATACTTTCATATTGAGAAAATTTCATATTGATTCTATAATGCCAAACTTCTTCATAGAATAGTAGTCTCTAAATATAAGTTTTAACTGTTTAATGTGCTGTGGATCTGCGCGGTCGAATCCCATCGCTTGGGAGTTTGACGGAATAGCGCCGCGGTCGAATTCGACCGCTTAGGGATTGAGAGGTTAAATATAATGCTACCGAATACTTTTTCTTGCAGAAACAAAAACTTGAAATATCCAGCCATTATCGGGATGATTTACTGTAATTGCCACGTTTAGCAAAATAACTAACTGAACTGTTATACTGGATACTGTGTGTACTGTGATTAAAAGAGAAACTTTTTAGTAACTATACTTATTGGGTGTATATCGGCATAGCAATAATTTCACTAACTTCCTGTGGTATTAAGTTATGCGATGTAAGTTTTTATCTCTATTTGATGGATTAGTAAAAACATATGCAACTATTTTATAGTGCCAATCAATATTCAATAGGGCAATGATATAAAACAAATTTATCACAAATAAACACTCTGCCGTATATTAATAGAACTTAACGAAATTCGACATTCATCATCATCATCATCATTACAACCCTTCACAAGTCCACTGCTGAACATAGGCCTCCCCCAAGTAATGCCACAAAGCACGGCCCTGAGTCACCTGCATCCATCGACTTCCTGCATATCTTACCAGGTCGTCACTCCATCTAGTGGGGGTCGCCCTATACTACGCCTACCGGTACGAGGCTGCCACTCGAGACCCTTTCTTCCCCATCGGTTATCGGTTCTTCGAGCTATATGGCTGGCCCATTGCAACTTCAGCTTACTAATCCGTTGGGCTACGTCGGTTACTCTGGTTTTACTGCGGATATCCTCATTTCTGAGTCTATCACGCAGAGAAACTCCGAGCATAGCCCTCTCCATAGCTCGCTGAGCGACCTTGAGCGTCCTCATACGGCCAGCAGTGAAGGATCACGTCTCAGATCCGTAAGTCATCACTGGCAACACGCACTGGTTGTACAATCTAGTTTTTAGAGATTGAGGTATACCTGACGAGAAGATATGTCGTAATTTCCCGAACGCTGCCCAGCCGAGTTGAATCCGTCGATTGACCTCTCGGTCGAAGTTGGACTTACCTAGTCGGACTATTTGTCCCCGGTAAACGTACTCGTCAGCAATTTCGAGCATAGTGCTCCCAACAACTACCGGCATAGGTGTGACATGGACATTAAAGATGATCTTTGTTTTGTCCATGTTCATCTTAAGACCTATAAGTTGGGAGGCACTATTGAGGTCATTGATCATAGTGCTTAAGTCCTCCAGCGATTCTGCCATAAGGACTATATCGTCGGCAAATCGAAGGCAAGTGATGTACTCGCCATTGATGTTAATACCGAAAATGTTTATGTATGTTTGATCAAAATTAAATAAGGTTAATTTATGAATAAATGTAAAGAGTAAAAAGTAAATAATGTAACTTTGCATCAAAGATAATTAACCCTTATTAAAGATACCTCGGAAGTCATGACCGATATAAAAAGTGATAGTAGCTGCTAGACGTATGATATTAATGCAAATCTACGTCTAATAACCTCTATGAATTCAAAAGATATCAATTGACTAACAAACGTGACAAATAGGCGACTCTTCAAGTGATCCAACTTTGTTGATTTTGGTATGGAGTAGTATAAATGATGTTCCTCAACGGAAGCCCACACGAGCGAAGCTGCGGGTAAAAAGCTAGTGACTAATAAAACAGTCGTCTGTGAAATGTTTAGAACAAAAAGGATCATTACGTTTCGGATGCCAATTCACAATATTTATGCTTTTAAGCCATAATTTTAGTCTAGGTTCAGTTGGAAACCCGTTAATTAATAAAAATTTGATAATTATCTGTTGTTGGCGACTTTGTTTGTTAAAAGATATGGGTAGGAAAGAACATCGATAAGTATTATAGACAAGGAACTCAACTGTATTGAATTTTATTTTTTATCAAAACTCAGTAATATACAGCCAAACATGTTGGTTATTATTGTATTAAAGATTAATAACAAATTTTTTAGTATCTTTATTATCAAATAGTTTTAATTTGTTTAATATTAGCTGCAAATTCACTTACTTGTGGAGTGTTATACCACTTTCCTTTTGGTAACGGGGTTTACAGGTTACGCACACTCTCATTATTATTAAAAACAATTCCTATTATGTAACTAAAATTATACACAATCAAACAACACAAAATACTTTCGTTTTTTTAGTTTAAAAGTTCAAAACACATATAATAATAATAATAATAATAATAATAATAATAATAATAATCTCTTTAGCCATATATGGTGCCCCATACACGGCTAAAGAGAGTCCTCGAGCTGTACAAGATAGACTGTACAGTTAGAGACTTCCTCGAGCAGTGTATGGGGCAGTGTAGTACGATCCTTTGTCATCTGGGCGAGCGGATGATGGCTGCGGAGAACCACATAAGGATAAGAAGGGGTATCTTCCAGGGCGATTTTCTGACTCCAATTTGGTTCTGCCTCTCTCTGAACCCTCTCAGTACCTTACTGGAGGGCTCCAGGAGGGGATTTCAGCTACGGAAAGAAGGGACAAAAGTGACCCACCTTTTCTATATGGATGACCTCAAGTTATTTGCCTCCAGTCGCTCCCATCTTATGGAATTGCTAAACATCACTTGTGAATTTAGCAATTCCATTGGAATGGAGCTGGGGACGGATAAGTGTGCGGTCCTCCATGTTGAAAGGGGAAGGGTTGCTAACTCTGAGGGCATAGACAATGCCCGTCAACTTAAGAACCCTTTCCGAGGCTGAAACATACCGATACCTGGGAATGTCACAGAACATCGGTATCGATGAGGCTGGTACGAAACAGTCAGTTTGCGACGTGTTTTATGCACGCTTGACCAAAGTGCTTAACAGCCTTTTGTCCGGTGTGAATAAGGCACACGCATATAACGGCTGGGTCATGCCTGTCCTCATGTATATCTTTGGCATACTCAGGTGGACTCAGACTGAACTTAATGCCCTGGATAGAAAATTCCGCACTACCATGACGTCCCATAGGATGCATCATCCGAGATCGTCGGTAATGAGGCTGTACTTGCCGCGAAAGAATGGTGGGCGTGGCTTCTTGAGCGCACTCACCATGCGTAATCGCAAAGTGTGGTGATAAAGGAATTACCCATCTATCCTTAGCCAACGAGCAATGGAAAGACCCGGCAGTGCAGAGCATTTCCGACCGGGAGACCGTATGGAAGGAGAAGGAGCTCCACGGTAGGTTCTACAAGGCTCTACATGAGCCTTTCGAAGACACAGTAGCCTCCCTCCACTGCTACTTACTACGCTTTGGTGATCTCTTCGGGGAAACCGAGGGTTTTGTCAGTGCAATACAGGATCAGGTTATTAAGACAAAAAATCATCGGAGATACATCCTAAAGGATGGCACCGTCGACGTCTGTCGAGCTTGTCGCCATCCCGGCGAATCACTTAGGCGTGTCATCTCCGGTTGTTCGGCGCTTTCTAACTCTGAGTACTTGCACAGGCACAACGTAGTAGACAAAATTTTTCACCAGGAGCTCGTTCTGAAATACGGTCTCGTGGACCGGAAATTGTCGTATTACAAGTACTTGCCGGAAGCCGTGCTCGAAAATGATCGCGCCGGGCTCTACTGGGACCGGGCCATCATCACAGACAGGACTATTCTTGCGATAAAGCCTGATATTGTGCTGATGGAGCGGGCACGGTCAAGGATATTTTTGGTCGACATTACCATTCCGTATGACGAGAACCTCGTGAAAGCCGAAACAGATAAACGAACAAAATATCTGGACGTGGCTCACGAGGTGACCGACATGTGAGGTGGTCTGCCGATTGAAATTATTCCTGTAGTCGGCCTCTCGGGCCATCTGAGGAGGCTGGGACTCCGTGACGGATCGCTCCAGGCTCAAATGCAGAAGGCGGTGCTCCTCGATACCACCCGCATCGTCCGCCGGTTTCTCTCCCTTTCCCCCTAACTCTCGGCCGTTTGATCTCCCCTGCCGATGGCCTCTATCTGGTTGGGCTTTTATTTATTTATGTATTACATATTTATTTATGCTGGTATATGAAATATATATATTTATGTATATTTATCATTTCCTTTTATATATTTATTCAGCCCAACCAGATGAGAATACACTACTAATACCAATAATAATAATAAGTTTATTCTTTCCTCTCACAAATTTAGTAATAAATATAAACATACAACTTAATATTAATATATATTACGATTAATTTGTGAGAGACTGGTGTCCGTACTAGGATTCCCTGTATGACAGATCACCAGCCCCCACCTTCAGACCTGTGGCGGCACTGTCGTCGCGCTGCAAGCGAAACACACCGAAGCCTAAATCACGCTATCAACATTCCGAATCATAAACAGTATATATAGAACATCTCCGAACTATAACACGGAGCGTTGGCCGCTCCCCGGGCAGAACACCTTGCCCTGAATGTGTACCTCGCGGAAGATGGCCTTCGCCTCCGGCACATTGGTAAGAACGAGGAGGGCGAGGTGCATCTCTCGCCCCTGCTGATGTGCATCTTGTGTACAGCCTCTATGGGGAAGCCTTGGGACTTAAGGTCTTCCAGAATGTCCTCGTTTGCGAGTTCATAAGGAACTCCACGGAGGACCGCCTTGATTTTTCTTTCTTCCGCGAGAGTGTATGTGTGATAGGACACACGCTCGGCCGTGAAGAGACGGGTTATATTCAGGAAGTCTTCTATAGATGCCGGCATTATTTTGCTGGCCTCGTCAGCCACCAATGTGGCTTGGTCATATTTGAAACCCTTATCGTAGAGGGTTTTGTCATCTACTTGTACTCATGAACAGCTAACTTCGCAGCCACTACTCACCGACAGCAGCGCCGCTATAAATTTTACAATTTTCAAGGACAGGCGGGCTATGCTTTAGTTCGTGGCGATCGTTCTCCTTTTCTCTAACCTCCATGCCTGGAACCAAGACGTGGCTTAAAAGATAAGCCATCCAAGCCAAAAATCTTAATAGATTAAATGTCTATATCGATTGTCTATTGTATTGTTACCCTGGTCCATAGAGGAAAGTAATATATCGTACACCCTGGTCTCTGGTCGGGTGGTGTAATCTAAATATTGAATAATTTTTCAAGAAATTAAGGTTGTATTTGCTCAAACAATATATTTTAAAACTGTAACAAATTTCTAATGTTACTGAAATAATGGATAAAATACCCCGAACCCATGAAGGTAATTTTTCATCGATTTCAAAACCAAAGTTTTCCTATTCGCCAGCCATTTTAATTTACTACCTATTTGCGTGTACATTTGTTTGGGTTAAATATTTCTATAACTTATAGGATGTTTCCAATACCGCATATGCCAACAATTTAGATCGTTTATAATTTTGTCAAATAATAAATGTTATGATTAAATGTTCGATTTTTTGCGTCCGATAATTTTTGTAATGGTGACCAAATAAGTATGCTATACTTTGCCTCTGGAACTAAAACTTTGGGGATAATTTAAAATTCAAGCCTTTCTTGAAAGTGTAGAATTTCCATGATATTTAAGTTAAACCTAATTTAATTCAATTTCTGTATCTTTATGAATACAACATGAATATGAATAAAATTCATGCTGTAGTTGCTTGGGTGTATATTTCTTCCATTTTTTACCACCTTTTAATTCCTAGAGTTTCCTCAATATATAAGGAAGATATAAAGAGTGCAGGTTAGGTTGACATTTGTGGAAAAAGCTGAGTTCTTTATACCTCAGCAAATTTTAAGAAAGAAATTAAAAGTAATATTTCAAAGCCATGGATGTCGAATTTTGGAAAGAAGCTCAATAATTTAAATCCTACTCCTAATGTTGGGATGTGTAAGGCTGTAACTTACATGTTACTGTGAAATTTACAGCAAGCCTTAACTATCTGAGCAACCACTGCTTTAAGTTATATGATAAATTAAAAAAAAAACTGTATGTAAGACAAATATTCACATACTAACATAATCTTTTTTTTTTTACAGCTATTGAAGCTCAGATAAGGGAGATTCAACAAAAAAAGAATGAATTACCAGAAAATGGTACAGGAAAAGGTGTTTCACTAGGTGAAACTTACTATGATAGTGACATTTATGACAATGCTGGACATGGCGGAAAATCAAGATACGATGGTTATGTGACATCTATAGCAGCCAATGATGAAGTTGAAGATGAAGATGTGGAAAATGTACCAGTTTCACAAAAAAGACCAGGATATACTGCACCAGCATCCTTACTCAATGATATAGCACAGGTAGAGACTGAGAACTTTAAAATTATAGGTGTTTTGATCTCTAAATGTGCCTTGTAATTAAGTGAATAATTCAACTTATATCTTTGAATTATGTAAATGAAGAGAGTTAAAAGTTAAGAAAATGACAAAGTAATATTTTTATAAAAGGTATTTGTAAATAAATTAAAAACTCAAGGAAACTGAAAACCATTAAGTTATTATTTTAAAAGATTTATTAGAAACATTATTATAAGTAACTACTGCCTCATACCCTGTTTGTATTTAAAGTCATGTTTATTTTTTGCAGAGTGACAAAGACTATGACCCATTTGCAGATAAAAGAAGACCTACAATTGCAGATAGAGAAGATGAGTACCGTCAGAAGAGGCGTAGGATGATTATATCACCAGAGCGAAATGATCCATTTGCAGAAGGTAAGATTATATTATGCTGCTTAATATTATTCTGGTATTACAATCTCATCAATATAATGTTGGTATGAAAAAGCAATCCTTAATAAATTTATTAAATATTTATTTAACATAGTAATGCATAATAATGTAATCCCACTGCAGAGTGCATTACCAATACACTGTTGCATGGTATTACTAATGCATGGAGTAGTGGCATGTTTACTTACACTGTCACACGAGTGCAGTGAAAGTAAACACGCCGCTACTAAATAATAATTTGAAGTTATTGTAAATTTAAAGTAATTCTCACAGTTGCATAATGTTGGTTGGTAATGCTTACTTATGTCCATGTGTGTCAGTGTTAGATTGAGCATTCAAAGTGGTCAAATAATTTGAAACATTCAAAGTGATTATTATAATGTAATGATTCACATAGTGACTTAATTATTGCGACTCAATTTTACCCAAAAATATCAGGACAAGTACAAGATCAAACATACATTTTCATGAAATGCCAATAGTATTCAAGGAGACGAAGTATTCAAAAATCTGGAACACTTCATGAAAATAAATTATCTCAATGTCATAAGACTATGGTTTCAAAATTCGATTCGTAATTTTAATTTAACACCAATAAATATTAAGAATTATTTCATTAAGTAAAACTAGGTAAAAACAAAAAAAAAAAACATTTGTTTTTGTTTATTTTAAATAATATATGGTAAAAATTAATTAAAAACCATTATGTACACCATTAATATGAAATGTATTTTACTGTCCGTAATGTAGCCGTGTAAGTGGATGTCTTAAGAGGTGACAAAGGGAAATTAAATAGGAGATGGACAATGACATTTCCCTGATAACAACTTAACCCCTTAGCTACCAAGCGGCCGAATTCGGTCGCGGCGATATTCCGTCAAATACCAAGTGACTGAATTCGGCCTCACCCACCCACACTTTAACCCATAAATACTTATGGTTAGAGACTACTTTCTATGAAGAAGTTTGGCATTATAAGCTCAATATGAAATTTTCTTTCCACTAGTGTAATAAAAAGTCAGTTATTTTATGGTTATTTATTTATAATCTACATTCCCCATTTTTGTATGAATGTTATTATGTTTTGTTGATTTTTGGGTTTTTCTAGTGTTTTAGTATAGTGTTTTATTATAAAATTGGTACGGAAGTTTTTGTGTGAATATAATTTATCTTTTTACGTAAATAATTTCGAGTAATATATAGTGAGTATAATAAATAATAGTGAGTATAATAAATAAAATAATAAAATCTGATTGATTCCTTAAAAATGAAATTTTGTATGTGTGTGTGGGTGCACGCGTGAATTAATAGAAATTTGGAAGATTCAATATTTTGTTGTTTGTTTTTTTATATATTTGTTGTATGTTTTTTTTATAAGAGTATATTTTTTCCATAAACACTAAAAACAGAAATTTCCGCTTTGTTATTTTAAGACAAATTGTTTTACACTTATAATTCTTTACATCACCCTGAGTTTGAGCACTGGCCGAGCCGGCTTAAAGCAGTTAGTTTCCCTCTGTATGTGACAAGACGCTAGTGCTCACACACACACGCACTAGCAAGCTTGTAGTAGTTTAACTATCAAAGCGTGGTTGTATGAAGCTTTGCCTCTGTACGGTATGGTTTCTTTTTTCATGTGGTTTCTGGAACTGACATGATTTCAATTTATCTCCTACCTTCCGAAATATCTTTATGTTTTCTAGGATTATTGTTCTATGACAAGTTAAAATACTTTATTCATGGAAAATTCATGTAAACAATTATAAGAATTGTGAAATACATTAATTTTTTGCAGGTGGTAAAACTCCTGATGTTGGATCAAGGACCTATACTGAAATTATGAAAGAACAATATTTGCGTGCTGAAGAGACAGAAGTGAGTGAATTGTTACTATTATTACCTTTAAAAATTGTTGTTATTTTACAACAGGGATTGAAAACTGGTCCTGGTTTTATGAAGTTTCTTTGCTTTGTTCCACTTAAAGTTACTCTAAGGACAACTTATCTTTAAACCATCATCCTTTTTAAAATAAATTTTACAAATTATACAAAAGTAGATCCAAAAAAGACAATGACGCAGTTTTAGTCTAGCTGAAACAGTGACAGAGAAACATAATAATCCAGATCTACGTCTTTTTCTGATAAATTTTTGGTTCTAGATCTAATTTTTAGTTTAGTTATAGATAATATTTTATACATTCTGAGCATATGGACATAGGTTGTGTGAAGACAGAATCGTGAATAGGCTCGATAAACAAAATCGCAAAGATTCATAGAGACCCCCAATCACTAAGAATTTTTTTTTGCATAGATTCTCTAATGAAAATGTGTAAATTTAAATCAAATGAAAAATCTTATTATTTTTAAGCTCAAAGGAGTATATTTTACAAATTTGTTTTTATTTTTTTATCTCATGAAAAAAAAACAGTTAAATGGGCCTATTACACCAGGCTATATTCAGACTGTTTTATTCTGATTAACCTTTTATCTCCCGTTTCGACGTTTGAAATGCTTTACAGCAACTATGGTCTGTAAAACGTAAAGATGTAAAGAGCCCTTACGTAAAGATGTAAAGAACACTTAGTCTGTCTTACTTTGAATTCAGAGCGACCATAAGCTCAGCCTCACTAAGTGCTTACTGGCTGATTGTTTGACTATTATAATTTGGTGTAATAAGAGTTAGATAGTGAGCAGAAGTTTTTATGTGTAATTCTTGGGTACATTGTCTTGGCTTCTTCAGAACTTCGGAAATTATTTTATTTTTAAATTTTATTAAAAAATTGATTATTTGATCAAAGCACTAAAATTTATTGTGAATATATTAAAAAGTTAATTTTGTTGAATATAGATTAATATAAGTTTTAAAAATTGTTAATGGAGTTTCTTAAAGAGGTGGCATATGTTTACACATTTAAATTTCTTTACAGTTAAGAAAAAAACTTTTGGAAAAAGCTAGGGAAGGCACTCTAAAGCCAGTTGCCCAACCAAACGGAGAAGCGGCAAAACCAGCAGCAGCTAAACGAAAAGGAAGGTGGGATCAGAGTTCTGAAGATACACCATCTGTGAAGAAAGCTGTAACAGCCACTCCTAGCTCCCAAACCACACCATCATGGGATAATGAAGTAAGTAAATTAATGGTATTTAATTATGGGTGGTAGAGCTCCTTCGCAACTTTTAAGTCTATTAGTATATGTACCATCACTTACCTAATTCTGCCACCAACAGTAGTGTAACATATAAATAATATAACATAATTGTGGTCATAGTGGTGGCAGGCCTGCTGTACACCTTGTTTAATTTATGTTGGGAATTAAAACGGGTACTGGATGACTGGTGTAAAGCAGTTATAGTACCAATATATAAGGGAAAAGGGTCACAGCAGGACTGCAAAAACTACCGCGGTATCAGCTTGCTTAGTATTGTGGGTAAACTGTATGCTAAGATGTTAATTGAAAGAGTTATGAAAGAAACTGATGGAAAAATTTGGGATGTGCAAGCGGGTTTTAGAAAGGGAATGGGGTGCACATATCAAGTCTTTTCCATGCGCATGATTGCGGAGAAGTTTTTGGCCAAAAACCAGAAAGTTTTTTGTGCGTTCATGGACTTGGAAAGGGCTTATGACAGAGTGGACAGGAATGTGTTATGGCAAACACTGAACTCATATGGGTTGAGCGCTGGTTTGATACAGGCATTAAGGTCTCTTTATAGGGACTCTCTAGTGCTTGTGTCAGGATCAATGGGGTCTACTCGGACTGGTTTGGCATCCAAAAAGGTGTCAGACAGGGCTGTGTAGCTTCCCCTTGGCTGTTCAACCTATTTATTGACCTAAGAATGGGCGAGTTAACCGTCAAATGCCTTTTGTATGCCGATGATCAAGTCATATTTGCGTCATCGGCGGCTGAGTTGCAAATGATGGTTACATTAATGAACTGGGAATTAAAAGAAATGGGAATGAAAGTGAACGCAAGTAAGACGAAAGTGATGGTTTTTGAAAGAGAAGAAAGCAAAACGGTATGTGAAATAAGAATAGAAGGAGAGTTAATTGAGCAAGTGGATGAGTTTGTGTATTTGGAATGTGTATTTAGCAGGGATGGTAGGTATGATAGGGATATAGAACGACGAGTAAATGCAGGGAATAGAGTGAATGGGGCACTACACTCTATTATGAAGAACCAGAATGTGTCAAAACAGGCACATATGGTAATTCATAATGCTGTGTTAGTACCTACTTTAATGTATGGTAGTGAAAGCTGGGTGTGGCAGAAGAAGCACGAAAGTAGAATAAATGCTGTAGAAATGCGGTCTTTAAGGAATATGCTAGGGTTGAATCTGAATGACAGGGTGAGAAATTGCGTGATAAGAAATAGATGTGGTATGCAAGATGATGTTGTGACCAGGATTAAGAAAGGAATGCTTCGGTGGTTTGGTCACGTAGAAAGAATGAATGAGGAAAGAGTGACAAAGCAAATTTATATGGCAGATGTGAACGGCCGAGTCGGGAAGGGACGCCCTAGAAAAAAGTTTATCGACCAAATTGGCGATATTTTGAAAATGGACCACGTTAGAAGTACGCTTAACCGACGAGCATGTATGCGTAGATATATGGATCCCCTTCTGGCCAATTCATCTGCTTTATCGTTGCCTCTAGATCCACTGTGTCCCTTGATCCATTGCAGAGTCACATTGTTGTGCTTACATACCTCATTCAATCGTTGATGGCATTCGTATATCAGTCCTGAGTTTGTCACATTGCAACTCAGAGCTTGTAGTACCGCCATACTATCGGTCCTCACTGAAAGAAAGTTGCAACTTAATTGAATCCTAAAATCAAATAAATAAATTTAACCAAAAAACTGTGCTCTGTGACAATTTGTGACTTTGAATTTTTTAATAGAATAGGGTGACAAAACAAGCACACAGTTCACCTGATGGTAAGTGGATGCTGTGGCCCATAGCCATCTACATCTACTCTCGATGCGTTGTTATCCAGAGAACTAAGATGGAATGCCTATCTTCCAGTAAAAGGGGTATCCAGTTCTTTACACTTACCTTAAGAAACCCAGTAGCAATATTCTCCTATTTTACCCTAGTATTCCACCAACTCCAGAATGGCTCTACCACGTTGTTTGCTAAAGTCGCGTACACACGTAACTAGGGAACGATTTCATGCATGCCAGCAGCACACTGCGGAGCGACAGCGTGCATGTAAATGTTTGTTCACAGAGAGGAGCGTGGGAGGAGACGCCGGGTGCGGGGCGCGGCGGCGAGACGCCAGGCGCGACGCCGTCGGCGCGCGTGTGGGACGCCACGCCCGGACACGCCACGCCCGGTCACGCCACGCCCGGCCGCGACACGCCCGCACACCACGCCTCCAGGCGCAACCGCTGGGACGAAACACCGAAAACCGATAGAGGTACTGCCATGTAGGGCACGTGGGCAAAGACTCGTGACGATGGCTGATGGTTGATTAATGAGACTACTAGACTATTAGACTCAGACTGCATCGACTGCACTTTATTAAGCTGATAATAGTTTTTATTTACTTAATTCTTTAGAAAAACAGGGTGTTGACTATCCGACTGCGTGTTTTTGAAGTAAAGACTATAGGCGCGTTCTTTCTAAACAGTGAACGAAAGTGAACCGTCTCGCTCATGTCGGTGACGCTGAATCAAGTCTACCCGGCTCCACTCAACATCTATTTCATTTTATTTTTCAAGTACACTACACATACGAGGTGTGTTCAAAAAGTAAGGTGACTTTATATTTTTATGAAAAACTATTTATTTATTCATCAATATTTATGTTGTCCCCTTCAAAGTAATCCCCCTCAGATATAATACACTTGTGCCAACGCTTTTTCATAATCTCGCATTTCTGATAATCACTTTCTGGTATAGCCCTCAGCTCTTTCAGCGATGCAGTTTTTATCTCTTCAATCATTGCAAATCTTCGTCCTTTCATAGGTCTCTTCAGTTTTGGGAACAGGAAAAAGTCACATGGGGCCAAATCCAGTGAATATGGTGGCTGAGGCATGATTGTAGTGTTGTTTTTGGTCAAAAAACCTCTCACAAGCAACGATGAGTGAGCAGGTACATTATCATGATGCAAAAACCATGAATTGTATCCCACAATTCGGGACGTTTCTTACGTATTGCTTCTCGCAAATGGCGCATAACTTCAAGGTAATACTCCTTATTGACCGTACGACCTTGTGGCAAGAACTCATGATGCACCACATCCCTACAGTCGAAGAAAACTAAGCAAAACCTTCACATTTGATCGAACTTGGCGTGCTTTTTTTGGTCTTGGTGATTCAGTGTGCTTCCACTGGTACGATTGAGTCTTAGTTTCGACGTCATAACCGTATACCCATGTTTCGTCACCTGTTATGACCCTTTTGAGCAAATCTGGGTCGTTGTTGACATCATCCAATAGCTCTTGAGCGATTGTCATGCGATGGTTCTTTTGGTCGAAATTGAGCAATTTTGGAACAAATTTCGCTGGCACACGTTTCATGCCCAAAATATCCGAAAAAATTTCATGGCAAGAGCCAACCGATATGCCAACATCCTCCGCAACTTCTCTGATAGTGATTCGACGATTTTCCAAAACAATTTTCTTTCACTATTTCAACGTTTTCATCGGTTGTTGGCGTGCTGGGGCGTCCAGAGCGAGGTTCGTCATTGGCATATTTTCGGCCATCTTGAAATTTTTTTTTTTTTGCGCCCGAAGCAATTAAAGGGCTACCCTGTACGTAGGGAGGCGGAAAATGCATTACGCATACCACGATAGCCGGTCTATCGTGGTTATGAGGGACTCACTGTCCTACCGGGGACCCTAAGTGATACCCTCTAAAAACCGCCTTTGGGGACAGGCAACTGGCTGATTAAGCTGTATTGTGCCTTATCATGAGCGACCCTCTTTTGGGAAAAGAGGGCGCAGGCGGCTAAGAGCCGCTGAGGGAGTGCCTACGAAGGCAGAATAATAATAGTTAATATAATAATAATTAATTTAATTAGAACTGGCCTGAGCCGCCAGGAGGCAGTTCAGGTCGTTTGACAGTTTATTAGGCGGGTCCGAGAGAGAGTTTCTCGGCCTGCGGATACGATAGCGAGAGGGGGGTGGGGCTGCATAAGAAGCCGCCTCACGAATTAATTGATTGGGGTGCGACTCTGAGGCTTTGAAGAAGTTCTCAGAGAGTTTTTTAAGGAATTGTTGAATTGTTGGGAGCTCTAAGTCCCGATGAAGGTCGGCATTACGGACGTACCAAGGTGCGTTCTGTTATGTCCAACCCTAGTTAGATAAAAGCGCTGACTCGATTATTATATTTACTATAAAAGCCTAGAGTTTGAGGTAATCGAGGCAGTGCAGTTCCAACCCATATTAAGTGCATATCGCACACGCCGTCGCGGTTTTTTGTACATTTTTTGTATTAATTTAATATTGGGGAAATAAACCAAAAGAACTTCTGGGATTGGGTGTAAAAGTTTTTTTTTTTAAAAACACCTTCAGAGCGGCCCTCCTAACAAATTTGGTGTCAGAAGTGGGATGTCGCAAGGTCTACCGGTACATCAGTAGCGTGGCATCCGAATCCTGGGAAACTCTGAAGTGAAAGATCGACAGTAAGTCTCCACCCCACGAGTGTGAGCCTGCATCATCAAAGCACCAACGAGGTCTCAACCCCACGAGCTTGGGACACCATCGTCAACCCGAAGTTCATCAAGGCTGTTAGTCTACACCACCAGCGTGTAAGCCTGCCCTGAGCTGCTGCACTCCCATCGCACAACCACGTGGACGCCGCCGTCAAACGACTCCCTGGGTCTCACGGCAACGCGACTCCGCTGCACGTCATCGCAACACGACACCGGCATAGCAACCAATGTACACCGTAGTGATCGTGATATTGTAAGTTAAGTAACTTTAATTCAGCTATAAATTTATACTATTTCTCTTCTATTTCCTTACATTCTTTTGTCATTTGTCGTGTACAATAATATTCTCATTTTACCAATTTTGTATTTACTAACTCCTAAATCTTTCTAATTCCATATGCATAAGGTTAAAACTTTAAAGGACAAACCAGAAGAAATAGAAATGTCCGACAAAATTCCCTTATCCGTCCTTGTAAAATTCATCAAGCCTTACAATGGTGATAGAGAATCACTTCCGGCTTTTCTCACAAATTGTGATAACGCCATAGCACTCGCGAACTCGGAACAGCAAGTAGTTTTATATCGTTATATCATATCCCAGTTAGAAGGAAAAGCTCAAATCGCATGCTCTCTAAAAACGTTTAATAATTGGGATGAATTAAAACTATTTCTAAAAACTACCTTTGGCGAGAAGAAGCACTCCACACACCTTTTAATTGAACTCCAAAATTGTAGGCAAGGAAATTCGGAAACAGTAATGCAATATTCACTTAGAATCGAATCTTGTTTAACGCGATTACAATCCGACATACATTACAGTTGCGAGAATAAGTCCGAGCTAATAGGAAGAATTGCCGCTATGGAGGATTTTGCCCTCAACACATTTATATTAGGTCTAAATTCTAATTACGGATATATTGTTAGATGTCGAAACCCGAAAAATTTAAGCGAGGCAATTACGCATGCCATAGAAGAAGAAAAACTATTTATTCTGAGCAAAATATCTTCCAAATCTTATAAACAGTGTCCTATATGTCAAAAATTTGGTCATGATTCTTCTAACTGCTATAATCATAAGAAAAAACAATCTCATCGAGCTTATTACGTTAATCCACAAAATAATAACCCTCATTCTAATTTTCATAATATTTCAAGCAAAAATCCTATTAAAATATGCAGTTATTGTAAAAGTCCGGGACATATGATAAACGAATGTCGAAAGCGACAATATAACAATAGCCTTCGTCATAATATGCATATGCAACCAGACACTCGCACGACGAATACGTTACCAAGTCCCAGTGCGCATGCACCTAATAGAAATAATATGCATTTATGTGACGCACAACCTTCTACCTCTAATGCCGATATTAGTAACGAAGATTTAAACTAAATCTGATTTCGGAAAAGTGCCTACCGAAATCGAAAGCATTTAAAGGCACAAATAATTATTACTATTCTACTAATTCTTATACTAAATCTTATACTAAGCCTATATATAATGATAACGAATTTAGTTATAATTATCGTACAAAATATTCTTACAATACATCTCAGCGACGTCAAATGCCGCCGAGTCCTACTAAATCATGTAATTTAAAAAATACTATTTCTTATTCTAATTCTACACCTCGGGAACAGCATCCGAGTCCAACTTTGACACAAAGTCAAAGTCATAGTACCAATTATTTATTACCTCGGGAAAATTATCCCAGGACACCTCTGAATCAACATCAGAGTCTTAGAAATAATTTTAATGCTAATTCTTGCACTAATTCTTATACTAATTCTGTCTCTCATAATGATACTATCTCTTATCCAAAATATACATCTCAAAAAGGAATTTCGAGTCATGCTAATCCCACTGATAATTCAATTAATAATAAAGGTGAAATACCAACATATAGCATGAACACATCGAACAAGAAAACATCACTACCTCATGTTTATTTTAGGTCGAATTTTTCGGTTCAACCCCTACGATTGTTACTCGACACAGGCGCAAGTGTCTCTATTATAAAAAAATCGAGTTTAAATGGAAACTTTAAGCTTTCTGATGAAATCGTAAAACTCAAGGGTATAAACAGCACTCAATCTTGCAACGAAACATTAGGAACATTACTGTTAGATTTTATTTTAGATAATTTTTCCATAAAATATAAATTTCATGTCACATCCGACGAATTTAATATTGATTATGACGGAATATTAGGAAGTGACTTTCTCAGTTATTTTAAAGTAAACATTGATTATCATACTTATTCACTTTGTTTCAAAAATTCTATATCTGTGCCTATCCACTTTTCGGAACCTACATACATTATACCAGCGCGTAGCGAAACTGTTATCGAATGCTCCGTGTCAAATGACCCGTCCGAGTTGCGTCACCTTAAGGATGCACTCATACTAGATCAAACCGTTTGTAATGGTGTTTATTTAGCGAACTGCCTAGTAACTTTAAAAGCGAATAAAAGAGTTAATGTTTCGGTTTTAAACACAACTGAATCGCAAATTAAAATAAAAAATTTCAAAGTTAACTTAATACCAATTGACTTTAAAAAGTATTCCAATCTATAATCCAAATCTTTTAAATCTTGTAATAGTATAAATACTATTTCTACAACTTATTCTAATCGTGTCCAACGCGTCTGCGAACAAATTCGTCATTCTCATTTAAACTCAGAGGAGAAAAAACTCTTATTAGATTGTTGCTCACAATACTCAGACATATTTTATCTTGAAGGAGATGACCTCACATGTACAAACGCGATCCAACACTCAATCAACACAGGAAACACCCCTCCTATTCATGTTAAGTCATATCGTTTTCCCGAATGTCATAAAGACGAAGTAGACGCACAATTAAAAAAGATGTTAAAACAAAATATAATTAAGCTGTCAATATCTCCGTGGAGCGCCCCAGTATGGGTCGTGCCTAAGAAAATGGACGCATCGGGCAAAAAGAAATGGCGCATTGTTATAGATTACAGGCGACTTAATGATGCGACCATAAACGAAGTTTACCCCATTCCTTTAATTAGCGATATATTAGATCAATTAGGGCATTCCAAATATTTTTCGACACTTGATTTAGTTTCCGGCTTCCATCAAATTCCTCTCAATCCTAAGGATGCTGAAAAGACTGGTTTTACTGTAACCAATATAAATGGCATTTCCGGTCATTTTGAATTCACTCGCATGCCTTTTGGATTAAAAAGTGCTGCAAATTCGTTCCAACGTCTCATGAATACCGTCCTTTCTGGTCTCCAAGGTCTCCACTGTTTCGTCTACCTAGATGACTGCATCATTTACAGCCACGATCTTCTAAGTCATATGGAAAAATTACGTCTTGTTTTTGATAGGTTTCGAGACTTCAATTTAAAGCTACAACCAGACAAATGCGAATTCCTTCGACACGAAGTCACTTATTTAGGTCATGTAATAACCGACAAAGGTGTCACACCTAACCCTGACAAGGTGAAGGCAGTATCCGACTACCCTATTCCCAAAAATCCCAAGGAAATTAAATCATTTCTAGGTCTAGTAGGTTACTACCGCCGATTCATAGATAACTTCTCAAAAATTACAAAACCCCTTACGTCATTGTTAAAAAAAAATGTTAATTTTAATTGGACACAAGAACAAACCCAAGCTTTTAATTTGTTAAAGGAAAAACTAACTTCAGCCCCGTTACTTCAATACCCCGATTTTTCTCAACCATTCGTTGTCACCACAGACGCCAGTAATTATGCTGTCGGCGCAGTATTATCGCAAGGCCCTATCGGAAAAGACAAACCGATCGCATATGCCTCAAGAACATTAAATAAACAGGAAGGCAATTACTCAACAACAGAAAAAGAATGTTTAGCTATACTCTTCGCCGTAAAAACATTCCGACCCTATATTTATGGTAATAAGTTTAAAATAGTCACTGATCACAGACCTTTAGTCTGGCTTTTTAATGTCAAGGATCCAGGAAGTAGATTAATTCGTTGGCGCCTCAAGTTAGAGGAATATGACTATGAAATTTTTTATAAGCAAGGAAAACAAAATTCAAACGCCGATGCTCTTTCACGCATACCCATTCACGCCTTAAATTCAAATGTAGTCCTTAACAAACTCAAATACGAATCTTATTTTAAAAAACAATTTACTAGATCCATTTCTACAAATACTGTAATCGAAGAACATCAAGAAGCGTTACACCTCTCTAAATTAAATAATATTGTTTGCCCCGTATCTCTCGACTTTGATGAATCTATTCCATATTGTAAAAATATTCTATCTCAGCTACAAAATCCTGAAGGTATAATAAACTCAGAACGAGAACCGTACACTATCTCTTGCGTTAAGCAAAATGATAAAATATACTATTTCTTATATACGAGAATTCACCATTTCGAAGAGTTAACATACCATAATATACAATTTACTAATGCAACTACGCGATAATATATTAACAGAAAATAGTCAAATCACTAACTTAGCCATTTCCGATTTTGCTGACCCGTTCTCTAAACTATCCTATATGAAAATATACAACATAATTGCTTACATATTTCATAATACTAACATTAAAATTCATATATACCGAAATCAAATTATTTACCCTACTCCTGCCGAAGTTCCACAAATTCTCAAAGAAAATCACGACTCAACAATTGCTGGTCACCCCGGAATTAAAAGAATGTTAAATCGTTTAAAGGATCTATATTTTTGGAAAAACATGCGTTCTGATATAGAAAATTACGTAAAAAATTGTAAATTGTGTCAAGTAAATAAACCACTGAGATCATGTAATAAGGCTCCAATGGTGATAACCTCCACAAGTACAAAACCATTCGAAAGATTAGCTTTAGATATAGTCGGTCCGCTACCCGAAGCCGGCTTGCAAAACTTTAAATTTATATTAACTCTACAAGATGACCTAACCAAGTTTTTATGTGTATACCCAATGATAACTTCCAGCAGTGATGAAGTAGCTCGTACACTAGTTCATTTTATCTCATTATTTGGAATTCCTAAAACAATATTAACGGATCTCGGCACATGTTTCACATCGGAATTATTTAAACAGGTAACTCAAATATTTAGAATAAAACCCTTATATGCTACCCCCTATCATCCCCAAACAAATGGTGCCTTAGAACGTAGTCATGCTACACTCAAGGAATACCTGAAATCTTTCGTTAACGAAAATCAGAATGATTGGCATTGTTACTTAGCAACCGCAGTATTCTCTTACAACACTACCCCTCATACCACTACTACATATACACCCTATGAATTGCTATATGGGCATAAACCCACAATACCAAATTCTTTATATAATACGAGCAATGACACTACTTACCATGAATATATCCGCGCATTACAATACCGCATGAACTTTAGTCGACAAAAAGCATTAGAACACATAATTAAAAATAAAGAAACATCAAAAAATTATTATGACAAAAATAGTACAGACATATCCTACAAAACAGGCGATATGGTTTACTTAAAATGCCACCACAGACTTCGCAAAGCCTTATCTCCTATCTGGAAAGGTCCTTATAAAATTATTAAATTAAATGGCAAACATAACGTAATCCTTCTCATAGGTCGTAAGCACATGAAATACCATGTTAATGAAATTAAACCAGCTCATCCTTAATTTCACTCTATTTCAGGGCCATAAGCCACCAATTCAACGCTGAAACTCAAATTCTACCTATTTATAATAGTCCAGGTATTTATTTCGATCAAATAACTACAATTAATTTTTATAATGATTTTTGGAATGTTGTAACTCATATAGACGTAGTATCAGTTAAGCCACATCTAGAGAATATACATTCGCTTATAATTAAAACTGCAACGCTCTGCGAAAACTTCCAACTCCATGGTTTCGTTGAATGTAATGATATCATAAGTCCTATTGAAGTATTATTAAATTCTAATTTTGCTAAATTCGAATCTCTTTCGCATATAGTCCCTACCGAGGAACAAACAAGGCATAAACGAGCTTTAGAATTCGGTGGAGAAATTTTGAAATTCTTTTTTGGAACTTTAGATGCTGATGATGCACTAAAATACGATGCAGCCATTAGCGCTTGTCAAAATAGCGAATCCGAACTTTCAAAATTAATGAAGGATAATATTCACATAATTAAATCTTCTATTAATGTATTTAACTCAACGATATATAAATTAAATATGAATGAAAATAAATTAAATTCTCAAATAAATTCTTTAAATATTGTATTGTCCCAAATTGTCAGAAATAATAATCAATTATCACATATTTCTAAAATATATGCTTTAATTAATATAATAGAAAGCTCTTTAGCCACTATTTCTAATTTCTTGGATAATGTACTAAACTCTATCTTATTTTCTAAAGCAAACATTCTACATCCTAGTGTAATAGCTCCTACGAACTTATTTCGCCAGCTTTTAAAACAGAGTAATTATATAAATAAGCGATTAGAGTTTCCAGTACCATTAACGATTGAAAATATACACAATTTGATAGATATTTCAAAACTCACATCTTTTTATTATAATAGAAGAATAATTTTCATATTAAGCATACCACTGATTTCTTCTTTAAAGTTCACCTTATACAAATGCATACCTTTACCAACCCCTCATAATCCTAATAATCCTAACTCTTTCGCTCTAATCCAACCTACCAAGCCTTATCTTGGAATAACAGAAGATAGACTTAGTTATAGTTTGCTAGATAATTTAAACGATTGTAATATTATTAATAATGATTATTCTATATGTCCTTTAATTTCTATATTTTCTACAATAAAGAATCCATGTTGTGAAACAAAATTGTTAACCGAAGTAACGTTATCTTTACCACCTCAATGTAACTCCAAACTTTTATATGGACAAATTGATGTATGGTATAAAATAAATAATAATAAGTTTATCTATGTACAGTCTGAGAAATGTAAATTAACTATAAAATGTAATAATATAATACAAGATTTCACTATTTTAGGAACAGGTATCCTAAGTTTAAACGAAAGCTGTATTGGTTTCTCTAAGACAATTCAATTAATGCCATCTACAACTAAATCTATTAAAATCGAAAATAAAATGAATTTAAACTTTAATATTACAGAAGACGATTGTTGTAATAAAGAAATTTTAAATAAATCAATTCCATACTTATATACTGTATCCTTAACTAGCCTAGATATGGAAACTCTGAAATATTCTTACCATTCCTTAAATAACTTAGAAAATGAGATCAATAGAGTTCAAGAACAATCTCACATAATAAAATATGGTAAATACTATTCATCATTTACATACTTTTTGATTATTTGCATAATTTTATATATTTCCTATAAAATATTTTGTTGCTCTATTAAGAGAAATAATGATTCTTGCCGTTGCATACAAATATTTAATCAGTGCAATACACGACGGATTGTTAAACACGAATCAAAGGTTAGTAATTCTATTGAGTTAACTGAAGTTTCATCATCAGACGATGATAGAAAAGATTCTATATCCTTACCCAATATGCCAGTGAAAAACCAAATGAAAAGAACATTTGGTAAATTTCACTTATCAAATCGAAACTTATGTAATAACTAAAAACTATATTACTTTACTATACTTATTTCATAAGGCTTCATGTTACATTAGAATATAAGTTTATATTTTGTTTTATACACGGTGTCTTAAATATTAATATTACTAAATGTTTGTATTTGAAATAAAAATTAAATCTTAGCATTAATACACTGAATCTTCTACTATTTCATTATTCACTGAATCTTATAAAAAATACTATATTACTAGTTCATAATGTTAATAAATAATTTCTTATAATTTTGTGAAGATATTGTTTAAGAATAGTTTAATTTTACTATGCTTTTGTATCAATTCAATTTGATTTTATAGTAATAACAAATAATTGAAACAATTCTATTTTACTATTTTTTAATTATTTTTGTATTCAAATCATTTTTTTTTCACTGTATCGTTTGAAAGACTCTGCTCATCCCTTATTAAAAAGAAGGATAAGCTCCGTCAAAAGGGGGGAGATGTTATGTCCAACCCTAGTTAGATAAAAGCGCTGACTCGATTATTATATTTACTATAAAAGCCTAGAGTTTGAGGTAATCGAGGCAGTGCAGTTCCAACCCATATTAAGTGCATATCGCACACGCCGTCGCGGTTTTTTGTACATTTTTTGTATTAATTTAATATTGGGGAAATAAACCAAAAGAACTTCTGGGATTGGGTGTAAAAGTTTTTTTTTTAAAAAACACCTTCAGAGCGGCCCTCCTAACAGTTCGCAGCTCGACGACAGAAAAGGTTTTGAACTATTTGGAGTTCATTAATAATTTTGCGGTTTGCGTGGGCAAAGACGGGGCCCGCGTAGGACATGACTGGTCATATACAGACCTTATAAAGGGTACGCTTGTTTCGAAGGGACATTTTACTGTGTCTGCCCAACATACTGTTGAGCCTACTCAGATAAAACCGTGCGTGACGGGTGACTCGTTTGACGTGGGGCCTAAAAGTAAGCCCTGTGTCTAGAGTGACACCTAAATATTTGGCGGTCGTATGCCAGGGGACAGGGGTCCCTAGCATACGTATTGGAGGGGTGTTTTTAAGACGGCGTCGTTTATAGTCGAAGTGAACGGCGGAGCTCTTCTCCGGGTTCACATCGATGCGCCATTTTTTGAACCAAGCTCCTAGGTCATCAACTGACTTTTGGATCTTATTCCGTATGAAGGGTAGTGAGACACCTTTGCAGTAGATGGCAGTGTCGTCTGCGAAGAGGGAGAGTTGGACACCTTTCGACGGGATGGGAATGTCGTTGGTGAACAGAATGTACAGCAGAGGAGCAAGTACTGAGCCCTGAGGGACACCAGCCTTGATAGTTCGCTGTGAAGATAGCGTGCCTTCGTGTCTAAAACGAAAGGTACAATGTTTCAAATAGGAGGCCACGAGACGAACTAGACGATCGGGGAGACCTATTTTGTAGAGCTTGTAGATGAGGCCTGTGTGCCAGACTCTATCGAAAGCTTTGGCTATATCGAAGAAGACCGCGATGGTCTTATGACGTCGAGGATAGAAACCGCTGAGGATATATTCCACAATGCGGTGAACTTGTTGGGGGCATGAGTGTTTGGCTCGGAAACCGAATTGGTGGGGAATGATGAGCGGGTCACCGTCTGTGGGAAACAGATAGCGCCTCATCCGTGTTTGGATGACTCTTTCGAAGAGCTTGCATTTGATGCAAATTCTTTGATCCGTTTTTTTTGATAGAAGAAAATCGCCGAGCACACCAAAGTACGTTTGACCTTTGTAACTGTCAAAAATAAACTAAACATGCTATACACTTCAAACTTGAAACATATGCTCAGGACATGTGTACCAACGCAACAAAATACAAAAATCGAAAATCGAATGTGCGTTGCCCGCGAAATTCAAAAAGTCACCTTACTTTTTGAACACACCTCGTATATGACATAATCATGAAAATAATTACTGAATAGGTTAAAGTTCAGGGGTGATCCCAAATTTGGAAAAGTAAATTCCACGTCTAAAGGTAGCAAAATAGGCAAGTAAGTTTTTACTGGAACTATTTAGACGACATTAAGATCATATTGTAGTGGTGGTACAAGAATATTCACTAGCCCGTATCGTGGTGTCGTAGGAGGCGCCGGAGGGAAACACAAACAGATGGTCAGTAGCATTTTCTCTGATAACAACTCACAATAGTAAACAACTGGATGCAAATATCCCCACTATGAGCCAGTCTATGGGGGAAGTATATGTTCAGCAAAGAAATTTATACGTTGTAACTACCTGGGCGTTTCTCACCGCCCAGAACGTCGACCGACACGAGCTAAGCAGTCAGAGGCGGGGGTCCGCACTACCCCTTCGGACAGCGGTTAGATAGCTCAAAAAACCACCACAGAGGTGACGTGATGATTGGTAACAATACCAAATCATAAACCATTATCATCCTAATCATCATAGCCTTCACCTTTTTTAATTAGTTAGTTAATATTGTAGGAGCCGCATAGGCTAAAAGTGCTCACATCACAGAATAAAGATAGTCTGTAATGAAGGGTTTGATGAAGATTATGATATTCCTTAGTCCACTCGAAAGGGTAAAAAAGTAACTTTTATTAGTTGAGTGAAAGCAGACTTCAAATATTAAAAAAATTAACATTCTGAAGTCAGTGCTAATTTATAGAAGAATTAAAACCCCACTTCAGAGTTTCAAAATTTTATTTTTTATTTATTTGAAGTCCGTTGTATGTGTGATAAATTAAAGCATGTTTAATTAAAAAGAGAGTACGAAATTGAAGTGAAGTACCCAAAGAAAAAATGACATAGGATTAAAGTGCTTTTTTTACGAGAATTGTATTGGTATTATTGCTAATATATTTTATGATACTTCAGAGATAACAGCAATCCCCATACTTTATAAAATGTTATATTATTGAATTAAAAAGAGTTGGAGGTTCTTAGCTTAACATATTATCGGTTTAATTTAAAATTAAGCAAAATATTTAACTTAAGTGTACATTTCTGTTTCAAACTATGACATAATTCAATAATTATATATTTACAGAAACACCCGGTCATAACAGCGGATGGGCGGAAACGCCGCGTACGGACCGTGGTGTGGGCGTAGATACTATCCAGGAAACTCCGACACCAGGCACGAAACGACGCTCGCGCTGGGATGAGACGCCTGGAGCCACGCCCGTGCCCGCCACGCCCACGCCGTCCCACGCCACGCCGTCCCACGCCACTCCCTCCCACGCGACTCCTTCTCATGCCACGCCCACGCCACACACGCCAATATTCACACCGGGAGGGGTAAGCTAATATTGTTTTTTTTTTTGTTTTTCTGGGTCTGTAGTTATTTTTATTTATTTATTTTTTAATTTAATTGAGACAAAAACAGTTACAAATTATAAAATAACAAGACTGTTAATTAATATTTTGGATGACCCCTTCAATCTTTGTTATTACTGGTGAAATGCCGATTCTGTCAATTTGCCTAAGCTATAGGCGTGTTGCTTATCGTGTGGCGGGTATGCTCATTAGCGCCGACTCCCTTAAATCTCTTTTACACACCCTCTTCTTCGTTTATGGGAGAAAGGATGTGAGACTAATGGGTCTATACTAGTTTGAGTCGGTATAGTCACTCCTATCTGGATTGGGTATGAACATAACTTTCAATCCCTTCCATCCCTTAGGAACATATCTGACGGCCAAACATGCCCTCATTATGGCAACAAGTCTGACTATTAGGCCTTTACCTCCCCACTGTAGGAGCGCCGAGAACATGCCTTCAGGTCCTACCGGCCTATAGATAAGGAAACTATGAATAACCCAATGGATCCACTGTTACCACTCTGTGTTAAATTTCAGTCTTCGGTTGTCGGTATCACTGCATCAACATGCCGGTTTACCCCCTAAGTTACACAGCAACCTGGGAAGTCCGTTTTAATTAGGATGCGTTGGGTTTCATCCGTAGATGTTGAGTATTATTTGCCATTGCGTTTCTTTAAAGAGATGGATCCCAGCATGTCCTGTTTAGCTAGGATATCCCTTTTCCGATTCGCTTGTTCACACGTTTATATGTAACCACAGAATTTACGCCATCCTGTCGAACGTCGATACTTGGTACATTTTTTGTACTCAGACATGGCGCAGCTACTGGTTCCAGGCCCAAGTACCGCAGTCACAAGAGCTTACCCAACCTCCTCGTTGTTGCTCTTAGAAGCAGCAAGCGCGGCCCTTTCTCTACGGTTTTTTTCTCGCTGCTTCTTATTCTTTTTCTGGGCCTTTACACCGCTGTCTGCTGGGATAGATTCACTTGATGGTCCGTCATGTCGGCAAGTCATCTTTCCCTATACGGCTCACCACCTGCCGGCAGTAGAGAAAAGGTCATCGGTTCTCTGGTGCTCTACAGGGGTTTTGCTACTCGCAATCCTTTACTCCTTTTTCGCATCCAGCTCCTCAAGTTTGGAACTGGTTTTAAGAACATCTTGCGCGGAAATTGCCCCCTACGTTGCTTGGTCACTTACGTTGGATGGTGTAGTCCGTGGAACCATCTGTTTAGTGGCGGTTCCTCCATAATCAATGATGTCTCTGGCAACTCTGACACCTCTCACTCTTTTCTGATGGGCCTCAAATTGACCATAATATGTAACTGTTTAAAATTCGTCCCCCTGGCTTCTTCCCACCCTCCATGGAGCTCGCACCTTTGGGAACGCCTGAAATACTTTAGAAAAAAAAAAGAATTTCAGGCGTTAGGATTACCGGGAGAATATAGGGACATTAAGTTGGCTCACAGCGCCATCCCAACCATCCCAGCTGCCCGAATCGACTAAATGTATTGTATGGACCAGTTGCTGTTAACCAACCTATAATGAATATGTCCTTGCAATAATATTAATTATATGGATATTGGATGATCAGTAGGTCGTGCCATGATCAAAATTAAGTTGTAAGATTTAACTATATCTTTAAAAAAAAATGTTATGGTATAATATGATATACTTATAATATTGTATTCTATAGATATGGAATTGTTTTGAAATGACTGACTGTAGAATTATGATGAAACATATAATCTAAAATTGATATTAATTTCACAGTCAACACCAGTTGGAGTCAAAGCTATGGCTATGGCTACGCCTACACCTGGTCATGTGGCTGCCATGACGCCAGAACAGCTGCAAGCTTACCGTTGGGAGAAAGAAATAGATGAACGAAATAGACCTTATACTGATGAAGAATTGGATGCCATGTTCCCACCTGGGTACAAGGTTTTACCGCCGCCTGCCGGTTCGTATAATTTTACTTCATTTTGTATATTGTGAGTTTTATTAAGTTTTAAAAGTGGACTTTTAGTAATTAATCACCACTTTAGTTTCAGGACACATGTATTAAAGTCAACATGGGCATAAAACAACGTAACATTGTTATAGAGACATGTGTGTTTAATTTAAAATCATACAGAGAAATTAATATAAAATTTTTCTTTCAGATGAATGATGACAATTTAACGGTTGAGCCATTGGATAGACCGGATTAAGCTTTGCTTCTATATCTTGCTGTTTTAAGCATGCATTAAGCTAACACTGTTCCATTTGAATACGTCATTGATTGTATATGTTGTTGCCCAGGTTATGTTCCGATTCGGACGCCGGCTCGTAAGCTGACCGCAACGCCTACACCATTGGCTGGTACCCCAATCGGCTTTTTCATGCAGACGGAGGAAGTCGGGGGCTCGGCGGCGGCGGCGGCGCGCCTTCTGGAGCCCCAGCCCAAGGGCGGACAGCAGCTGCCCTTCATGAAGCCCGAGGACGCTCAGTACTTTGACAAACTGCTCATTGACGTCGACGAGGACACGCTCTCGCCGGAGGAACTCAAAGAGAGGAAGATCATGAAACTCTTACTAAAAATTAAGGTAAAAATGTGAAATATGTGACAGATGTCAGGTATTGGTGTTCACCTTACATTAATCTGAATTCAAAAAGTATTAATTAAGTGTAACTAAATATTGTTTACATTTAATTAATAGTTTGGATTGAAATAGAAGATAGATACACATGTTTTCATCAATTAATATCGCCCATGCATATTGATAGAGTTGATAGGTAATCAAAAATTGACTCATCATTCTCTAAACCATTTCCCATTATCTGGGGTCGGCGCAGTAAACCTTCTTGTTCCATTCCTCTCTATCAGCCGTCATTTCCATACTTACTCCTTTCATTCTCATATCACTCTTCACACAATCGATCCATCTTTTATTCGGCCTTCCTCTGCCCGTGTGTCCCTCCACATTCATATTCAACACTCGTATTGTGACATGACTTTCATTCCTCCGCATCACATGCCCAAACCATGCCAATCTGCTTCCTCTCACCTTTTCTACCACTGGCGCTACTTTCAGGCTTCCTCTTATATACTCATTCCTTATCTTATCCATCCTTGTCACACCACACATCCATCGTAACATTCTCATTTCATTCGCATGCAGTCTATTTTCATCCTTCTTCTTGACGGCCCAGCATTCACTTCCATACATGACGACAGGTCGGATGATCGATTTGTAAATTTTCCCCTTCAGCCTTATTGGCATTCGGGGATCGCACGTTGTGGCTGTGACCTGTCGCCATTTCATCCACCCTGCGTTAATCCTATGCTGCACAGCTCTATCTATTCCGCCGTCGCCTTGAATGAGGGAACCGAGGTACTTGAAATCTGAGCAGGTAGGCAGTATAGCGCCATCCAACGACATGGGTACAGGACTGGAAAGACCGCCGAAATCACAGCACAGATATTCGGTTTTGGATCTGCTGATCTTCAAGCCAACACTTTCCAGCCTCTGTTGCCACCCCGTCAGTCTGCTCTGTACCTCGATGCCTTCTTCCCCGACAAGCACGATGTCATCAGCAAAGAGCATGCACCAGGGTGCCTCATCCTGCAGGTCCGACGTCAAAGCGTCCATAATCAGTAGGAAGAGGTAAGGGCTCAATGCCGACCCTTGGTGCAGCCCTACCGTCACATCGATACTGCCCGTAGTTCCCGCGGCAGATCGTACACATGTACGGGATGCTCTGTACATAGCACGGACTAACCTCACATACTTCCCAGGCATACCTTTCATCTTTAACGCCCACCACAAAACCTCACGGGGAACCCGATCGTACGCCTTTTCAAGGTCGACAAAACCCATGTGCAGATTTTTATGCACGCGCTTGTACTTTTCGCACAATTGGCGTAATGCGAAAATGGCATCTGTCGTACCTCGACCGGGCATGAATCCGAACTGGTTTTGTGTTATCTCACACTCTTCTCTCATTCTTCTCTCTATTATTCTTTCCCAGACTTTCATAGTATGTGACATGAGTTTTATTCCCCGGTAACTGCTGCAGTTTTGAACGTCTCCTTTGTTTTTAAAAATGGGGACCAGTATACTACTGCACCATTCCTCAGGTATTTGTTCTTCCTGCAACAATTTACCGAAAAATAAACTCAACCACTTCCATCCATCCGCACTCAGCAACTTCCACACTTCTACTGGTATTCCATCTGGGCCGACTGCCTTCCCATTCTTCATATTCCTAACAGCCATTTTTACTTCTTCCACACTAATTTCTCTCACTAAGCCCATATTCACTGGTGGGTTTTCAAGCATACCATTCCATTCATTCTCCTCATTCATCAATTTCTCAAAATACTCCTTCCATCGCTTCTTTATACTTTCATCGTCAGTCAAAATCCTTCCAGAATCATCTTTTATACATTTTACATGTGAAACATCTCTTCCATTCCTTTCTCTCGCTCTTGCAATTTGAAAAAGTCGTTTTTGACCTTCGGGGCTTTCAAGGGACCGATATAATTTATCTTGCGCCTCTGCCCTACAAATAGCAACTTCCTTCTTCGCTCTCTTCTTACATTCTTTATACGCCTCTCTCTTACTTTCTTTTATGGATTCATTCTGGTCTTCTACGCTCTGCCATTCTTTAAAGGCATTTTTCTTTTCTCTCAAAACTTCTCTAATACTTTCACTCCACCACCACCCATCCTTATCTATCATACGCTTCCCTTTTGTTTCTCCTAACACCTTCCTTGCCACACTTCGGATACAATCAGCCATTTCCTTCCAGCACTCATTCACACTCATTCCTTCCATATCACCCATCTCTATCATCTTGTTTACAACTAGCTCTCTAAATTCACTTGCATACTCCTCCTTATGCAACAAATGCCACTTTATTTTGGGTGGGGGACGATCCTTATGTTTGTTGAGGCGAACAGTTAAGCAGATGTCAGCCAGCAGAATTCGGTGCTGGGATACTAAGTCTTCACCTGGAAGCACTTTGCAGTTTTTTACACTCTTGATTTGGTTCCGTCTTAACAGAAGATAGTCGATCTGTGTCGCGTGGTGGCCACTTTTATAAGTAACAAGATGCTGATCTCGTTTTTGGAACCACGTGTTTACTACAGCCAGGTCGAAAGCACATGCTGCTTGCAGAAGAACTTCCCCCTCACGGTTGCGTACTCCGTACCCCCATCCACCGTGTACTCTTTCATACCCGTCATTCACTCTCCCTACATGTCCATTAAAATCTCCTCCCATATAAACATCCTCACTCTCAGGTATTCCCATCATCATACAATCAAATTCCTCCCAAAACTTCTCTTTCACACTCTCTTCACAGCCTGTTTGCGGAGCATACACACTTACAACATTCACTACTTTGTTTTCAATCATTAATTTAACAACTATCATTCTGTCATTTACTCTTTTCACATCTGTCACTCGTTCTTTCATTCCACTATCTAACACAACTCCTACTCCATTTCGCTTCCCGTCACTTCCACAGTAATAAAACTTGTATCCTTCCCCAATCTCTCTTGCTTTATTGCTCTTCCATTTTGTTTCCTGCAAACAGGCAACATTCACTCTTCGTCGTTTCAAAACATCTGCTAACTCTCTTCCTCTTCCAGTCATCGTACCTATATTCCAGCTTGCAAACCTCACTCTGACATTCTTCTCTCTACGGGCTCGCCTCTTACGTCGCACCCGCTCCGTAAGGTGCGACAACCCTTGCCCACTTCCCACAGGAGCCGGGTGCTGCTCCTGCGCGTCGCCTGCGGGGTACGCCCTAGCCCTGTCATATATCCCACAACTCGTAATATTCATAAGTTTACTGCATGGGATTTGGCAAAAGTTTTACAGTCGGCCGCCTGCCTGACACCAACCCTCTTTGGGTATGCTATTGTTGGTAGAGGAAGCTACCATTTTGGAAAAAGGAAAAAAAAGGTTGGGGGTAGGAGCGTAGGTGTAAGGATACTGTTATCTCGGCAGGAAAGGTATGAGAATAACAGTAGCTCGGGGAGCCGGGGTCGCGTACCCGTATTCCATAACAGGATCACCGGAAAGGTAGACCAGCATGAAAACCCCCTGACTGAAATCAAAAATTGACTGTTAAATATATATATATATATATATATATATATATAAAAATACACTAAAAATAATTTTCAGAATGGCACCCCACCGATGTGCAAAGCTGCACTTCGCCAAATAACGGATAAAGCACGTGATTTCGGTGCAGGACCATTGTTCAACCAGATTCTACCACTACTTATGAGCCCCACTCTTGAGGATCAGGAACGGCATCTGCTGGTCAAAGTTATCGATAGAATACTCTACAAGTTAGACGATCTAGTGCGGCCCTATGTGCACAAAGTAAGTATACCAAATGGTGAGATAGGTACATATATTATTACTAAAATACATGAGCAGATAAAGTGCACAATAATATAATAATGTAACACGATATATAACAAAATACCCTCACATATTTAAGCAATTACCTTATAATAAGTTTAAAATGTCACTTCGACGATGGCTAGTAGATAAAGCATTTTATACAGTAAATGAGTTTTTGAATTGTAGTGATTAAGTAGTTTTATCGTTAATTAAAAATCGATGCATTAATTATTTAATTTATACATATGAATTTATTTATTTATAAAGATTGTAAAATAACGTTTTAGTTTGTTTATATAGATGAAATTTAGTAGTTGATTTTATTATAAAAACTTTTGAATATTTGCATGCTGTTGAAAACAGCTAAATAGGTTTTCTTAATACAATAACAGTATAACATCAATAAGAAAACATTTTGTACCTATTTAGTTGCAAATAAAGAATTTGAATTTGAAAAAAAAAATTGAAAAAATAATAATAAATTAATAACAATTTTGATAAATGTGTAATTGACTATGTAAAAAAATAATAAATTTTTAACCTACAGATCTTGGTAGTAATAGAACCTCTTCTAATTGATGAAGACTACTACGCACGTGTGGAAGGTCGTGAGATAATTTCTAATCTGGCAAAGGCGGCTGGTCTAGCCACTATGATCTCCACAATGAGACCAGATATTGACAACATTGATGAATATGTTCGAAATACTACAGCAAGAGCTTTTGCTGTTGTTGCATCTGCTTTAGGTAGGAATGCGTGTTGTTATCGTTATATTAAATAAAATGCTTTTATTGTAATTTATAATGAAAAGTTATACTAACTGCTGTTCTCACTGAATCTATTAACACAGGTATTCCATCCTTACTGCCATTCTTGAAAGCTGTATGCAGATCTAAGAAGTCTTGGCAAGCGCGACACACTGGAATAAAAATTGTACAACAGATCGCCATTTTGATGGGTTGTGCCATTCTGCCACACTTAAAATCTTTAGTAGAGATCATTGAACATGGTAAGTTTACATTTTACTATCTTTAAAAATAAAATACACATCAATCATCAATTTATTGTATCAATTATTTTTAATTTAATTTATTTTGTAGATATTTACATTTATTAAAAAAGATTTTTCATGATTTAGGATAAAGTATAACTTATTAACTCACTCCTGTAAATCGCTTTATCTACTTGTGAAATTTCATCAATCAGTTCTGTCTTTCAAGGTTAGCCTGGATACACGAACATTTTACAAGTGGTTATTTATTTCTGACTTACAAATAATCCCTTGAGCTCGGTAAAACGCAGTTATTTCGATATTAATATTAAAGAAAGAAACTTCAATTTTATTTATATGTTCAAATAATGTAATCCTACTGACGTACGCACATTGCGTGTTGACAGTGTCCACACATCCTCGAAATATTTTTCATTTCTCAGACATGCTGGTCTCTTTACGATGTTTTCTTTTAACACTGAGCAGGTAGTAAATCGGCATTTGAATTTGCAATTGACAATATTATTATTGCGGGCAGAATCAAACTCGAAATGCTCATACTCATACTTTAAAATTCGGACGAGTGGTTAACTCTGAGCTTACCATGACTTTTATATTTTTTTTTATAGAATAGGGTAACAACGAGCACACAGTCCACCTGTTGGTAAGTGGTTGCTGTGGCCCATAGACATCTACATCTATCAGATGAGTTGTCACCCGTGAGGACTAAGATGGAATGCCTCATTTCCAGTAAAAAGGGTCTCCGGTTCTCTACACTCACCATACGAAATACAGCAGCATTAAGCTACTATTTCACGCTGGTATTCTGTGAGAGCTTGGTCCTTCCCTGGTCGAGCCGACCCATTCGTGCTACAACTATACTTCTAATATAACTGCAGCATGGCTCTACCACGTATAAAAATATGAAAGTACTATTATCCGCTCGATTGCTTGCGTAAAAAAAATTGGTAGCATACTTTGCCAGTAAGTTGCGACTGTGTTCGACCCGCCGTCAATAAAACTTAATTTATGACTTACTCGAGAGGAGCACTTCAAATATTTTAAATTTTATGAATATCTATTGAAATGAGAAAAGAAAATACGTATGTTATTCTATCAAAATATGATTATAATAATATTTTAGAGGTGTTGAAATCACAAGTACAAGCCATTTTAGCGACTTTTTGTAAAACATCGGGTTTATCAAAAAAATAAGATCGATAAGTGTATCATTATTTATTATATCCTTAAACTTAATGAATTACTTGATATATTTATCTATATTATAAAACGATTTATATTTAAATACATAGTAAAAATCTTAAGTGAAACCTGATCGCCTGATCGCTTTTTGTTAGTTAAAATCTAGGCTGTTATTACATAAAAACTTATATTATAATATGATGAACAATTTATAAAATTATTACTTAAATTGAATAATTATATTCAAATACCAATACCACTATTTCGTATTTAAAGAATACAACATAATTACGATAATGTAAGCTATAGGAAATTATGTTTCGATTCGCGTCATTCTGTGTATTTTTAAAAGTCGACTTTATCACATTTTTCATACAGTATTTGCAAAAATATATAAAACACTAATAAGACATTAATTTGGCATATAAATACTAGCAAAAACCAACAAAATTCAACACTCACCGCGGCATATATTATCACCTCGTTAAATCCACTCAAGCGTCACTTCACCCACTAAACTTTAACTATTTAACAAAGTTTCGATATTTTTCGTCCAAGAGGTTGGTAATTTTGATCCAAATCTATGATTTATATATTTGTTTTTTGTTTTAATACGTAATAGTTAGACTCTGTGCGTTTAAAATACGGTCTAAATTCAATTAAAAGAACTTCGTCGCTTTGCAACCACAGTTGCAAAGAGCAAAGTTAAAGATTCTGTTTTTGCAACTGTGGTTGCAAGAAGCAAACGAGCGGTTATGAAAGTAATTTAATTTTTTCTAACAGGGCTGGTAGATGAGCAGCAAAAAGTACGTACAATCACAGCTCTCGCTAGTGCCGCACTTGCTGAAGCTGCGACGCCATACGGTATTGAATCCTTTGACTCTGTACTCAAGCCTCTGTGGAAAGGTATCAGAACTCATCGAGGCAAGGGGTTGGCTGCTTTCCTAAAAGCTATCGGCTACCTTATTCCGCTTATGGACGCCGAGTACGCTAATTATTACACCCGAGAAGTAATGCTTATTCTTATTCGTGAGTTCCAATCGCCTGATGAAGAAATGAAGAAGATTGTATTAAAGGTTCGTTTTTTTTTCTATATTAGCATTTACAAAGTATTAGGTACTGTAAAATTAACTTAGGCAAATTGAACTTTGCTTCTTAAAGTTTTGTTTTTAGATCCGAGACAATTCTATTTATAAAACTTTAGGGATTCTTCTCTGTAGCTTAAATGTTTCATTAAATTGCACATGGTGGGTTTATGCATAGGGGTTTCACACAGATGCTGCCCTCTTTATAATTAGTAATAATTAGTAATTATTTAAAGCAAGAAAATCCAGGAGTATATTAAGTTAAATGCTTGGCAGAAAGGTGCTACCTTAAAAATGTAAAATAATAATTTCAAAACCTGCCAACAAATGCAGGCCTTTAGTAGCTTAGGCCTAATCTATATATTAACTTTTTATTTATAAAGATGTTGAAATACATTGTCAGTGCTTTACTTTTTTCTAGGTAGTAAAACAGTGTTGCGGTACTGATGGTGTAGAGCCTCAGTACATCATGGATGAAATTCTGCCACACTTTTTCAAACATTTCTGGAATCACCGTATGGCTTTGGACAGGCGTAATTATCGTCAACTAGTTGACACAACGGTGGAAATTGCAAACAAGGTATGTTATTAGATTCTTCTTCTTCTTTATCAACATGTAACAGCCCACCACTGGAAAATGTACCTCTCCTATTGTCGTAAGATTTGCCACAACAGCCACGCTTGCCTGGCGAGTTCACGGTTGCTGAGTATTTGCCACAATCGCTTGACAGTTGGATTGAAAACATTCGATGATTTTTGAACATTTTACTTTTCTTAGCTTATATAGCTGAAAAATTGCTAATACATTCATTGATAGTTAGCAAAATCAAATCATGCGTTTTGCTTTTAATATGAATTAAAAAATATAATTAACATTGTTTTTTTTTTCTTAATTTATTAGTTAATCTTAGAGTATAAATAAATATTTAAAATAGAGTATAAATAACTATTGAGCGCCTATATCACTCACTACCAATTATACCAAGCGTAACCAGATTTTCTATAGTTACTGATACATAATTAGAGCGGTAAAATAGTGATGCGCCATGATTGATCGTTATTACACTTTAGTTATTAATTTAATTATATAAATATTTGTAAATATTAGGTAGGGCGACAATTAAAAGGTATGTTTTAGCTCAATAATACAGGTACCAATTTAGGACACAATGTTTATTAATTCATTAAAAACAAAAATCTAATTAATTTACTGCCCTTTAAAAAAAGGTCAATGTATTATATAATTGTGGTTTTTATTTACACGTAATTATGTAGGTACTGACATAAATAACATCCAGGGCTAGTTTTTAATCCCTTTAAAATAAGTGTAATTTTACTTCAAATTTAAACACTGGTATTGCACCTCCAACCAGCTTGCGCAATTTGTTGTGATTTAATTTAAGTGGAAAGCAGAGAGGAAAATATGACACCACAGATTAGGTTTACTTGTTTATTAAGATTATCCCACAGTGTAGTCATCATAATAACATAACAGTGTTGCCAGAAAGATAATACAAAAGAGTGAAATAAACATTTTGATATTACTGTGAATATTAACATTATAGATGAGTAAAAGAAATGTGTTCAATAAATTCTAATATTACACAGTTCATCCTTGCTTTCAAAAATGTAGGATGCACTAAAATTGATGAAACAAACAAATTCATGATGTTGGGCTCCCAGTCTTAGGATAACTACAACCATACAATATTATAACAAAGAAACTTTACAAAGATTTTAGCAAATTCGGCAATAACAGTTATCCATTAACTATATTTGATAAGGATATGTGTAACATTTAAATCAAACTATAATTGCATTAGAGCCCTCTTATTAAATACGCATAAAAAATTACCATCCATTTTTTTTGCCAATTCACGACTTTTCGGAAATCTTAAATTAGAAAAGTATTTTAACCTTATGTACCTTTATAGATACATAATCTATAAAAAGCTTTTCAAAAGTTTTATTTTAGACATTGATCCATCATTGATTGGGTTAGGTATACATAGGATCTTAACTTATATACTATAATTATATCGTAATTACTACGAAATAAATAATGTTTATGAAAAAATATTCCAGTATAACTTGGCACAGCACTAGCTCTAAGTCGGAGAAAACCTGAAGTGCGAGGCGGGGGTACGTACTGTGTCGCCACGGCCGTACGTCTCCCGCTACATCCTTTGACGCCCTAAGTAATTTTGTTAAAATCAGTGTTTTTTTTATCGATATACTACATACCGATAAAAAATATCGTTCTTCTTAGTTTATTTCCGTGAATCGTTTTTGCAGCTTTTGGCACTGCACATTTCACCTTGGCAAGTTAAAAAATAAATAACTTCGGGACTAATAATTTACGCGCGTGACTTTTCGTGATTAATAATGTCGCCTTTGCCATTTCGAGACTGTACACCCGTGCTTACAGTTCTGACTCGCTAATGCGCGTCTATAGCTTGCTCATAAATGCTCTAACATAGTTATATTTTTAGTTGTGTGATACATACTACTTCAATTACTATAATATCTGTATACTTTATATCATAGGTCGGAGCTTCAGAAATTATTAACAGAATTGTTGATGACTTAAAAGATGACAATGAACAGTATAGAAAAATGGTTATGGAATCCATTGAGAAAATTCTTGCTAACTTGGGCGCCGCAGATATTGACTCAAAATTAGAAGAAGCCCTCATTGACGGTATACTATACGCATTCCAAGAACAAACTACTGAGGTAAGATAACTGAAAACATTACCAGTATCAGATGTTTGTGTTTAAGAATTTTTAGTTTCTTTTTACATTAAAGGGATTTCTCTTGTATCGTGGGGCAGGGAAACATACATAAATTGCACATGGGTAAACATTTTAACCAGAACAATCATTTATGAAATGTACAAATACTTGTTCATTTGCAAACTCAAAGCCATTGAATTTTTTATTTATTAATAAAATTATTTTTTAATTTAAATAAAACAGTACCCACTAAAATAAGTAAAATAAAAAAGTCAACTGAACATAGTAAGGAAGTAATATTTGACACATATTGATTGATTTAACATATTTTCAGGATGTGGTGATGTTAAATGGATTTGGAACAATAGTGAATCAACTGGGAAAGCGCGTTAAGCCATATCTGCCACAGATCTGTGGTATTATTTTATGGCGTATGAACAATAAGTCTGCTAAAGTTCGTCAACAGGCTGCCGATCTCATTTCACGTATTGCAGTGGTTATGAAAACTTGTCAAGAGGTTAGTGCTTAAATTTAAACTTATACATCATCAGCCAGTCTAATGCATTACTAGCAATCTCTCTCCTGAAGCAATTGGCGTGATCACTGTATCAGTTGTCCCACACCTTACAAAATGTACAGTGTCAATGAAATAAGCAAGTTAATTTACCTTATTATAACATTATGAATGAAGATTCAAAAGTGTCAGTAACGTTAGTTCAAGGATTGAGCACCTTTTACAACTTAATTACAACTTATGTTTGATTGCTCATGCTGCAAAAACTAAGATTATAAAATGCAAGATGCTGGCATGTGTGAAGGAAAAGACTTTCGCTCAGCTTGCATTTCTTAGAAATTAAAAGAATATTTCGAAGTAATGTTAAATCCTCATTTGAATAGAAATGATCCACAATAAATCTATGCCTATACTAATAGTCTTTGATTCCGTCGAAATTTGGGCGGTGCTACAGTTCTTTCAGCGATGCCAAGTTGACTTACGGTATATCGAAGTGCTGAAGTGTTTGTACAGTAGACTACGATGGCTATCCGAGTACAAAACCAGAGTACGATACTTATCCAACTGCAGAAAAGTGTAAGATAGGGTGACGTTATATCCCCGAAACTCTTTTACACTGCAAGTTTTCAAGCTACTAGACTGGAAAGGATAAGGTATTTACATCAATGGCGTTTACATCACTCACCTTAGATTTGTCGACGATATAGTCCTAATGGCAGAATCGCTGGAGGACTTAAGCACTATGCTCAATGACCTCAATAGTGCCTCCCAACAGACAGGTCTTAAGATGAACATGGATAAAACAAAGATCATGTGTAACGTTATTGTCACACTTATGCCGGTTAGGGGTGGGCGTTGCGACGACGCGACGAACAGTTTACAAAGACCGTTTTGTGTTCTGCGACAATGAAACCGTTTTACATCCTGGGTTCAAACAGTCTTCAGTACTTCAGTATGAAAACACAGTCGAGAATGCAATGATTCAACTATCTGTCTCCCTCGTCGCGTCGACGTCATTAACGTTCCGCGTTATATTGTAGTCTTTGGTTCCGCATTCATTTACAGACAGTTCGTTCGTAGATAGAGACTAAATAGATTTACAATAAAAAGTGAACTTATTTCCAGGAAATACAGTTTTTAATGTTATGGTAATGTTAAGTCTGTCCCAGATAAGCCTAAAAAAGTATGAAGGGAAGTTCATTTCGTCGTTAGGTAAAGTTGATTGATAAAATGAACTATTTCATAAATTTCAAATCGTTGAAAGTTGTAAGAAACTGCAACCATTTCGCTTGACGAAAACGCAATTCTATTCCATGTTGGATAGAATAGAACAGAATAATTTTTTATTTAATATGGATTACGAGTAACTCTTATTGAAAGTCAATTTTTTACTTTACCACTGGTTCAATAAATCTCTGTCCTGGGAAGTACCAGCAAGAAACCAAGCGAGACTGTTTTTAAAAAAAAAAATTACAATGTCAGACTATGGTCACAAAATATTTACAAAATTTATTTTAGAAACAGCTTGGAAGCGACCACCTCATTCCCAGGGGTTATTATCAAACATGTATTAATTTATATCATAATAATCCTTTTTATACAGTTTTTGTTTAATTAAATATTTAAACTTTGTAATAGAGACCTTCTATATTTTCTGGAACTATAGGTTTCGTCCATTAAGCCGTCTTCAAATCATTTGCAACGGCGACTCTTTTCTGCAACCCTTTTTCTCGTCGGGAAAACGGTTGCGTTTCGCCCGTTCAAAATTCGAAAACGACCCACCACTAATGCCGGTAGTAGTAGTTGGGAGCACTAAACTCGAAGTTGTTGTCGAGTATGTTTACCTGGGACAAATACTCTGACTAGGTAAGTCCAACTTTGGCCGAGAGGTCAATCGACGGATTCAACTCGGCTGGGCAGCGTTCGGGAAGTTACGACACATCTTCTCGTCAGCTATACTTCAAAATCTGAAAACGAGACTGTGCAACCAGTGCGTGTTGCCAGTGATGATTTATGGAACTGACACATGTCGAAGTCGCTCAGCGAGCTATGGTGAGGGCTATGCTCGGGGTTTCTCTGCGTGGATAAACTTAGAAAAGAGACACAGCCCAACAGATTAGTAAGCTGAAGTGGCAATGGCCAACCGTATAGCTCGAAAAACCAACAACCGATGGGGAAAAGTATCCAGTGGCAGCCTCGTACCGGTAGGTCAAGTGTAGGGCGACACCCCACTAGATGGAGTGACGACGCTGGTAAGACATACAGGAAGTAGATGAATGCAGGTGGCTCAGGTCCGTGCTTTGTGGCATTCCTTTGGGGAGGCCTAGGTTCAGCAGTGGACTTTTGAAGGGCTGTAATGATGATGATGATGATGTAGCAAAATTACAACATTTTTTCCAATAAATTAGTTCTCTTTGAAGGAAATTATACATATATATACAAAACTTTTGTATGTACATTTCTTTTTGTTCCTTAAAAAATGAAAGCTGAAAATTAAATACCATCTACATTTCAGGACATCTTAGTAATAACTTATGACTATGGCTACATACAAACTTATTTTTATTTTAATATTAAATTATAGTAGTAGTATATGTTTCGTAATATTCTAAAAAAATGACATTGTAGTCTCTTGTAATACCTTTTTAATGCACATTTCCTATCGAATTTGGTTTTAGTTATTAACTTTTAATTTATATACGCATCATAACACACTTTTTTTAAGAACAGCGTTTCTTTTTATACTACTTTTGCTAGTATTAAAATGGGCTTGAAATTACTAAATCTTGTTAATTCATTTTTCATCCTTTAATTATATTTAAAGTTGAGATACCAACAGTTGTGCTATAATAATCGATATTTACAGGAAAAACTTATGGGACATCTTGGTGTAGTACTATATGAGTACTTGGGTGAAGAATATCCAGAAGTACTTGGTTCAATTCTGGGGGCGCTAAAAGCCATAGTGAATGTTATTGGTATGACCAAAATGACACCACCAATTAAAGATCTCCTTCCCAGGCTTACTCCCATTTTGAAGAACAGGTGAGTTAATTTTGTCAATATCTTCAACCTAGTTAAATTACAATTTCAAAATCAAAATTACTGTTGTATAACATAATGTCTAATATTTAAATAATATTTAGCCCCCTAGGTGTTTAGTTACTAGGCGGTGGAACTCCTGTTCTACTGTTCTAGAAGTTCATCTGTGTATAGGATATAGGCACCTTCTTGTCTATTTCTGCCGCTCAATAGCACTGTTCTGTTTCAGTCGGAAGGTCATAGAAAGCCAGTGTACTTACAGGCCATGAGGCTTTCAATCTTGCTCCTTAGATGTGACCATGCATTTTTAATATTCTTTGCTTGAAGTTGGCTGCAGGTGTCCATGAACCGCAACGGCCATTTACAATCGGGGGACTGTATGTTTTTTTGTCACTCCAGTATAATTAAAGAAATAGTTGTTTAAACTTTCTTGTCTTTTTTTAGACATGAAAAAGTACAAGAGAATTGTATTGATCTCGTTGGACGTATCGCAGACAGAGGACCCGAGTTTGTGTCAGCCAGAGAGTGGATGAGAATATGCTTTGAATTACTCGAACTTTTGAAGGCGCACAAAAAAGCCATTAGAAGAGCTACAGTGAACACATTCGGTTATATAGCAAAGGCTATCGGTCCACATGACGTGTTGGCAACATTGCTCAACAATTTAAAGGTTCAGGAACGGCAGAACAGGTGAGTTGTTATCAAATATTTTTATGGAAATTGTTTATTCGATTTTTATAAAAAAATATTTTATTGAATGTAAGTTTTATTTCCCATTTTTCTTAACATAAAGTTGCCAGGTGATTGAACAACATGGACAAGAAGAAAAACCACTCTTGCCACTCTTGGCTAGCAGATTGGCAATTACAGTACCAGACATCTTTGATGCTGCTCCTCCCTGTCACTGGTCTGAGTACACATGGAGTCAAGTTAAAGAATTACAATAAATTTTATTCTCCAACTTTTATATTTCTGATGCTGCTATCCATAGAATACTATAATACACAATAGAATGGCTGTCAACCTTATTTTGTACGAGATCGGTGTCGCCGGGAGCACACATAAGTATAAACAATTACGTTGCATTATCACTACTACAAACCCTATTCACTGTATTGACAGACTGAGCGAATTTACACATTTGAGACTTTTGATTAATGTTTTTGACACATCAATATTTCTTTATTTTTGTATCTAATATTCACAAAATATAAATAGTTATGACTTACTGCTTGTAGGATATGTCTAAATAATTTGCATACAGCAACACTTGACACGAAAATTGGAAACAAATTTATTGTGTTGACATTTATAGGGGTGAATTAACATGTCTTCGCCTTCTATTCTGTATGTATTATAGAATTCTATGCTGCTATCTACTGGGTTGTTTCCTTCTATCGCCTTTTACGACACGAACAGGACGATAGTTGGTGGTAAATGTTCTTACAGCGCAACTACAAGCCTACCTATGGCAAATATACCCAATAGTACAACGCAATCTATAGGGAAGACAAATTTAGCTGTGCAATTTGATAGGCTGTAATGAAAGAATGGATAATCGAATAGATGTAATAACTTTTCCAAATGACACCTATCACCATCATGCAAGGCAACCTGCTGCAATTGAGGAACAAAAACGGGGTGGGGGGGGGGGGGTATTCGTTACTCAATGATATCATACCTAAATCTGAATTTTTTAACATATCCAGTATGGCCTTAGGCAGGCCAAAGGTTTGCAACCATCATCTTTTCTCATCTTCTGGTTTGTTTCTCCCTGTCGCCACTTACGACACCCACTCTTACCATATTAAAAATGTATCTGTTTGGTAACTTTTAAAACAATTATTTATTTATTTTCTTTTCAGAGTCTGTACCACCGTTGCAATTGCTATTGTTGCGGAGACATGTTCACCTTTTACAGTTTTGCCTGCTTTGATGAATGAATACAGAGTTCCAGAGTTAAATGTACAAAATGGTGTACTAAAGTCACTGTCATTTTTGTTTGAATACATTGGAGAAATGGGCAAGGATTACATATATGCAGTGTGTCCATTGCTGGAAGATGCGCTTATGGACAGGTAAAATATTTAAAAACATCCAAATAGATTTCTTCATTAGATAAAAAATGTTCTTTCTAAATATTTTAGTTCTTATTTCAATAAAAAGTAATCAATTAGTGAAATGCATGTCACTATTAATAATAGGCAATGTACAGTAGTAGCAAGGTTGGCATAAAATTAAATTTATTGATAGAATCAGGCGTTACTTTGCGGAAATCCATTATAATAAAGATATTAATAGTTACTTTGCAACCATCCGCTAAATTAAATAAAATGATGTGTCTTCCCTAAATTGAAGAGCACCTCCCGCCCTCCCTCAATTGCGTGCACTTATCCCGTCACCACCAATCCCAACACCATTATTCCAGGAAAGACACACCATCGACGATAATACGACACGTGTTTCGCCTCTACTCGAGGCATCTTCAGGTGATGTTGACTCTACGGTGGCTGACCGCTAAGTCAGTGCTCTTCAATCTAGGGAAGACACATTATTTATTTATTTTTTATAGAAGAGGGGGCAAACGAGCATGCGGCTCACCTGATGTTAAGTGACTACCACCGCCCATGATCAACCGCAACACTAGGGGAATTGCAGGTGCGTTGCCGGCCCTTTAGAAAGGAGTAAGCTCTTTTCTTGAAGGTCCCCAGGTCGTATCGGTCAGGAAAAATCGCCGGTGGTAAACTATTCCACAGAGAGGTTGTACGCGGAAGAAAACTCCTTTTGAAACGTACTGTGGTGGACCGCCAAGCATCCAGGTGGTGTGGATGGTATCGGGACGTTTGCCGCGTAGTGCGTTCACGAGTCACTGGGATTAATCCGAACAATTCCTCAGAGCACTCTCCATGGTATATGCGAAATAAAATGCAAAGAGATGCAACATCTCTTCGCAGTGCCAGTGAATCGAGCCGATCGGAAAGCACTCGGTTGTCGACGATTCGAGCCGCTCTGCGCTGGATGCGGTCAAGTGGAAGGAGCTGGTACTGGGGAGCCCCAGCCGAGAGATGGGAACAGTATTCCATGTGCGGCCGAACCTGCGCCTTGTAAAGTTGCAGGCGGTGTGCCGGCATGAAATACTGTCCCGCTCTGCTGAGCACGCCAAGCTTTTTAGAGGCCAATTTGGCCTTCTCTTCCAAGTGACCACGCAACTGCACGTCACTCGATATGTCAACGCCGAGGATTCCGATACTGGCTGAGGCAACAAGGGGAGTGCCTTGAAACTGAGGAGATACGACAAAGGGGTTCTTTTTAGCGGTTAACGCGCAAACTTGTGTCTTCTGGGGGTTAAACTGGACTAGATTTAGTCGCCCCCAATCCGAGACTCTGTTCAGCATAGACTCGACTTCAGACACAAGTTTGTCCCGGTACTCGGAGACGTTTTCCCGAGAAATATTGGCTCGGCCGGTGTAAAGAGCATCACCAGTGCTGTCATCTGCATAGAAATGAATGTTACGGGTATGCAACATATCATTGATATGCAGAAGAAACAGCGTTGGCGATAGCACGCAGCCTTGTGGAACACCAGCATTAATAGGCTTGCAATCGGAGCTTGCACCGTCTACAACGACCTTGATGCTCCGATCTGCAAGAAAGCTGGTGATCCAATCGCACAATTTCTCGGGAAGCCCATAGGAAGGGAGCTTCGAAAGAAGCGCTTTGTGCCAAACCCGATCGAAGGCCTTCGCAATGTCCAAACTAACGGCCAATGCCTCCCCCTTGGACTCTACTGCCTCCGCCCGTCTATGAGTTAGGTAGACCAGAAGATTACCAGCTGACCGACCACGGCGAACACCGTATTGGCGGTCACTAATCAGCTGGTGATCCTCAAGGTACCTCATGAGCTGGCAGTTTACAATGGACTCCATTGTTTTGGAGAACAAGGAGGAGATGGCGATAGGCCGGTAGTTGGACAGGTCTGAGTGGTCGCCTTTTTTAGGGATCGGGTGGACGAAAGCCGTCTTCCATGATTTTAGGACTACACCTAGGGAGTAGGAGTACCGGAGTATTCTGGAGCACACGTCCTCAGCACAATTGGGGGGATTCCGTCAGGCCCACTCGACTTGTGGATGTCCAGCGAGAGGAGTGCTTTGCGAACCGAGCGCTGTGTGAAGTGCACTTCCGGCATGGTGCACTCACACCGCGGGATGGTCGGCGGCGTACTCCCCCCGTCATCGAGAGTCGAGTTGGACGCAAAGAAAGAGCCTAGAAGATCGGCTTTCTCGTTTGCGGTATGGGCCAGTGAGTCGTCCTCCCTGTGCAGAGATGGAAGAGATGGCTGACATAAATTGCCCTGGACAACCTTGGCGAGAGACCAGAATGCACGGGTTCCAGAAGGAAGGCGAACAAGTTTCTCGCCAATTCTGCCTATGTGCTCTGACTTTGCCTTGGCAATGACTCTTTTGAAGGACCTAGAGGCGGAATTATACTTCTTTTTTATAGCGCTGGTGTTTACATCCCGGGACGCTGAAGCGTCAGCCCAGGCTCGGTAGCACCCCTGCTTATAGCATGATGCTATTTTACAGGAGCGACCAAACCATGGCTGAGATTTGCCTCCAATGGGCACCACAGAGGAAGGAATAAAAAGTTCCATACCCTGAAGTACCACATCAGCGACAGAATCCGCAACAACGTTGGGATCGTCCGGCGAGAAGCAAACCCGCCCCCGAGGGTAGGATGCAAAGAAAGACCGCATCCCATCCCAATCGGCTAACCTATAGTGCCAAACACGGCGGCAGCCTGTAGAATGCAACTGCGATTTCAGCGTGAGTGGCACCACACTCCGGACAAGACAATGGTCCGAGGAGCCTAAAGGGGCTTCGATGAAAATCTGATATCCGCCACATCTGGAATCCGCGTAGACGAGGTAATCAGTTGTGTCAGACCATATGCCAAGGCAAAATCATGAACAGATCTCCCCGCATGATCGGTTAAACGTGAACTAAGCCATTCGGTGTGATCGGAGTTAAAGTCGCCGAGGATCACGAACTCTGCGGAGGGGATCTGCTGTAGCAACGAATCTGTAGCCATTTGGACGTGGTCGAAGAGTCGGTCTGTTTCGGCATTACCGCTATGGGACCAATAGAGGCACCCGTAGACGCGCGGTATACATCGCCGTCTACGCGTAGCCAAAGGATGGACAGGTCCGAACCTTCAAGTCTGCCGAGGCGTCGAGAACAGATGTCCAGCCCGAGGCACAAAGGAGTGTTCCAGTTTATACCCCGGGTAGGAGAGATACGAGACATCAGCCGGAGAGGACACCTGCGTCTCGGTCAGAAAGAGCAGAGCCGGCCTCGCCGTCTCGAGATGGTAGTGGACGGCGTTTAGGTTAGAGTGAAGTCCCCTGATATTGCAGAAATTCACGGACAGCTTGGCAGGGGTCGCCTTGGTCTTGTTGCTCCGTTTGCCCCGAGCAGTTGTAGTCTTGAGCGGAATTTTGCCCCCCCCCCCCCCAGAATACGCGGGGCAGCATGAGCACCCACGCTCAGAAGTGGAGATACATGGTCGTGGATGTTCAGCGAGGGATTCTCCAGGGGTGCTGGTACCCTCCTGGGGTAGTCTATCATTATTTAATTCCGCTACCATGTTGATGGGGGGGGGGGGGGGGATTTGGGCCTCCGGCCACCTGCACTCACCAGACGAAACGCGGAAGCGGAGCTTCCACTTCACGCCGGTATTCTGTGAGGTTGTGGTACCACAACGGTTTGAGCCGGCCCATACGTGCAACAGCAAAGCTGCCGCGTGGCTCTACCACTGTAAAATGTTTTATTTAGTGGATGGTTGCAAAGTAACTATTAATATCTTTATTAAATTAATATTAAATATTTTATTTAATTGTACTATACCTGAGAGTTCGGGGTTTGGTTGAACCCTGTTCTAAGAATAATATAATATAAAATCTGGCTCAGTAGACACGTTTCTATCGGTGGCATGGTGAGTTTTTAAAAATTAATTGATAACTGGACCACAGCGCCACCTATCGGGTCCTCATTTTGTTATTTTCTTTTTTGGTACTAAACCAATATATATTCTGAATGTGAGTTATTTTACTTCTAAGTTAAGGTGTATCAAAATTTTGCCATTTTCTATTATTTTTTTCTTAGCGTTAAGCAATCTAAACTTTGCGGTCCAAATCGTATGTAATTCGCCTTTACCTTCCTTTAATTCTATTCTTATTTTTATACGGTGAGAGGTTGTTCTTATTGTCTGTATTTTCATTAACAATGAAGGATAAATGTAAGTGTCTGTGCCAACTCCGTTAGTAAAAAGGACCCTGCATGAGCTGCCGCCATTGGATTTGTGGTAGTATCAAAAAGCGTTCCCAAAATATTATCATAGAGGTGAGATGAACGCCAAGGGGTTTAGCTGGTAGGAGGATAACTTATTTGTCGCTCTCGTGGTAGACATACCCATGAGGGCTACAACATACAAAAAGAAAGCATATTTGTATGTTGTACACATACAAAAAAAATTACAATCTTCAGAAACACTAAAAAGGCTTGAGTGAGTGTATGTACTGTACAGTAAAAATTGCAATATACAAGTAAAAAATAATTTTAATGAGCCAATATTAGGCTACATTACATAAAAATAAAATTCATGCATTTTAATAGTGTGATTTTAATTTCACTAAGGAGACTTGAGTCTGATGAAAAAGTCTTTGTGGATATACTCGTATTGCCTACTTACAGCCAAATTGCGTCGAAATGTATAATGTTAGAAACAAAAATATTTGTATAGGGAACAAATACAGGAAGATATACAAACGGATTTCGAGATATTTGATAATATCAGCCTGTGAGTCCAAACGAGTATACTGTTTATGTTAATAGTAGTGCTATTATTATTAATATACACTAATGTTTTATTTATTTTTTCAGAGATCTTGTCCATCGGCAAACAGCGTGTGCTGCTATTAAACATATGGCATTAGGAGTTTACGGATTTGGGTGTGAAGATGCCCTGATACATTTATTAAACCATGTTTGGCCCAACATCTTCGAGACATCGCCCCATCTCGTACAAGCGTTCATGGATGCCGTTGAAGGAATGCGAGTTGCACTTGGCCCTATTAAAATCTTACAATATGCTCTGCAGGTATATAAAGCGCCATTAAAATTCTTTCTCATAACATTAATTATTATTGTTCCATAACAATTCTCTTAGGGTCAAATCAAGATTCCTTTTTCTTCATTTACAAGTAGAAACTTGACTAAAATAAATTCCCGATTGATCACTATTAGAAAAAAAACATTATCTTCTAATATTTTCATGAAATTTTATTCAAAATTACTTTAATCATGACAACATAACCCAACGTAAAACCTCAAAAACAGCCACACTTCTCGTATGTGTTCACCACCTTTGTTTTAGAACCTAAAACTTTGAATTCCGACTCATCACTCTAGAAAACTTTTTGTCTTGATGATGAATATGTGGGAAGAATCTCCTGTGGAGGTTTTGCCACCAATGATGATTAAACCTAGCAACGTATCACGCATGCACATTGCGGTCAGATGAGAAGATTCTAGAGCTGGAGGAACACTGCACAGAGCAAACAGAGCGATAAAACCATGGCGACTCCTGCCATGCTAGCCGTGGAGTTCTGCCACATATGGGGACTTCACTCGAACCTTGACGCCGTCCACTACCATCTAGAGACGTCGAGACGGCTTTGCTCTTCTTGACAGAGACGCAGCTGTCCTCTCCGGCTGATACTTTGTACCTGTCCTACCCGGGCTACAAATTAAAACACTTCCTTGTGCCCTGGGCTGGAGTTTGCGTTTACGTCAGAAACAGAAAGGACATCTGTTCTCGACGCCTCGGCAGTCTGTCCATCCTTTGGCTGCGCGTAGACAGCGGCGACCATCCCCGCATCTACGGGTGCCTATATCTATAGTTCCCATAGCGGCAATGCCGACACAGACCGACTCATCGACCACGCCCAAATCGCTGTAAACTCCGTGCTACAACAGGTCCCATGCCGATCATGCAGGTAGATCTGTTTATATACTTTGCTTTGTCATATGGTTTGACAAAATTGGTTATTTGGCCTACGCGGAATCCATACACCTTCCCTGTTGGACCTTCTATTGATCTCATCGGATGGATATCAGGTCACCCTAGACGCCCCTCTCGGCTCTTGGGATCATTGTGTGATCTGAAGTGTGGGCACCACTCACGCTCCCTTCGCGTTTGTTTTCTGCAGGTTGCCGCAGTGTTTAGCATTACGAATCAGCGGATTGGGACGGCATGCGGTCTTTCATTGCATCCTACCCATGGAGGCGGGTTCTTCTCGCCGGAAGATCCCAGCGCTGTTGCTGACTCTGTCACGGATGTGGTGCTACAGCGAGTGGAACTATTTATTCCATCATCTGTGGTCCCCATCGAAGGCAGATCTCATGCTTGGTTTGATCGTTTCTGTAAGACTGCATTACGCTGTAAACAGAAGTGTTACCAGGCCTGGACTGACGCTTCGGCGGTTCGGGATTTAAATACAAGCACGCTTGAAAAGAAGTATAACTGAGTTATGGCTAAAGCAAGGAATGAGCACATTGGCAGAATTGAGTTCACCTTCCTTCGGGAGCCCTTGCATTCTGGTCTCTCGCCAAGACTGTCCAAGGCAATTTCTGTAAGCCATTACTACCATCTCTGCACAGGGAAGACGACACTGACCCACGCCGCAAAAGAGAAAGCCGATTTTTGAGGCTCTCTTTTTGCGTTCAACTCGACTCTCGATGGCGGGGGGAACACCGCCGACCATCCCGTGGAGTGAATGCTCTGTGCCTGATGTGTGATTCACAGTGCTCAGTACGTAAAGCACTCCTTTCCCTGGACATCACAAGTCGAGTGGGCCTGACAGAATCCCCCCAATTGTGCTTAAGACGTGTGGTCCAGAGTTGGCACCGGTTCTAGCGCGTCTTTTCTGGTGGTACTCTCTCCCTAGGCGTAGTCGCGAAATAATGGCAGACAGCTTTCGTGCACCCGATCCCTAAAAAAGGTAACCGCTCTGATCCGTCTAACTACAGGCCTATTTCCATCACTTCCTTTTTCTCCAAAATAATGGAGTCCGTTATTAACAGCCAGCTCATGCGGTACGTGATTATGAGAATTAACAATGTTGTGATTATGACCAATATTAGATACTAGAATTACTAGATAATAGTAAAGTTATTAAGAATCAGTATGATTTTTAAATAATTTCGATTTATAGCTATTAGATTTAACTGCTTAAAAGTGAATGTGTGTGTGATTAAAAGAAATAAACAAAGCAATTATTAAGACTGAAGCAACTGAAGTTAAGGAACGTTAAAGTTATTAAGATTTAATTTTCTGTTTAATAAATGTTCTTAAGTCTCGAAGTCCCGGGAATTGCTGTCTCGTGTCCCGGGACTTTGAAATTGTCGGGAATTCCCAAACCCTATTCACAAGGCTGCGTGTTATCACCAACGCTGTTCCTTCTGCATATCAATGATACGTCGCAAATCGGTAATATTCATAGCTATGCGGACGACAGCACTGGTAATGCTTTATACACTGACCGTGCCAATATTTCCCGGGAAAACGTTACCGAGTACCGGAACAAACTTGTGTCTCAAGTCGAGACCTTGTTGAACAGTCTCGGATTGGACAGAGACTACATCTAGTCCAGTTCAATCCCCAGAAGACACAAGTTTGCGCTTTTACCGCTTAAAAGAACCCCTTTGTCGTAACCGCTCAATTTCGCGATCGCAGATCGCGAAAGAACTCGAGATACCATCCTTACCCTCTAGATAATTGGCGGTCCCCTACTACGCGATTTACAAAGTTTTCTTCCTCGCACAATTTCCTTGTGGAATTGACTACCAGCAGCGATTTTTCCGGATTGATACGACAAAGACCGGCAGCTCATATGCTATTCCCCTCTGGTTGTAGTTGTTCACGGGCGGCGGTAGTTACTTACCATCAGGTGAGCCGCATGCTCGTTTGCCCCCTCTCATATAAAAAAAACAAAGTTGATTGATTGATAAACAAATTTGTAATTTTCGAAATTAATAGCATTTTTTATTTTAGGGTTTATTCCACCCGGCAAGGAAAGTCCGAGATGTTTACTGGAAGATTTACAACACATTGTATATAGGAGGACAAGATTCTTTAGTAGCAGGATACCCGAGGATACAAAACGATCCAAATAACCACTTTATTAGATACGAATTGGATTATATACTGTAATTTGCTAAGTAATACAAGTGTTGCAAGATACAATTGTTTCATTTGGATGCTGACAATATAGAATATTTAAGTTTAATATTTAGGCCCTAAGTCAACTTACAGTTATTGCATTTTATTATTATAAGAAAATTTTAAACACGCTTTATGTTATTATTACATAGCTTCACCTTTATGTTAACTGTGTATGTATGTATGAATGTAATAGAATTTTGTAATTCAGCTTTCACTCACTTCCAGAAGTCAGAATAATCTGATATTTTGTCGAAGTATTAAGAACCGATTGCAATGCAATAATTAACTGAATAGAATAGAATTTCATGAACTCTAATATTATTTTATATTAATCTAACAAATGCAAAATGTTGATTACGATATTTTACAGCTATGAGTATTTCAAAGGTTTTCTAGTGCCACATTTAAGATGGTCTGTATACAAAATAATGGATGTGTCAACAAAATATATTACATAACGTGAAATATTTTTTTAAATAGTGTCAAAATTATTACAAAATATTGTATTAATTAAGTATTGAAAATGAAGTATTAAAAATAATAGATGTGGCTCCAAACTGTATGACCTAATTTATTCAAAATAAGTCTACAAGGTTGTTAATTCTTTCTTTCGCTTCGCGAGCCGTGGCAAGCTTGGTTGTCACTGTTAAGCTGACGCAGGAATGGTAGGGTCTTCGTGATAGTCGCAAAATAAGAAAGAGGATGAAATTAATCTAAGGCTGTTTTGTTGTATGGTGTATATGTATGACAAAGTTACCTCACCCCGCAATGAGCCCGAGCAGCGATTTTAGTTCTTAAAAATCTACAAAATGTTACAAAAAAACACTGTAATTTCGCAACGCAACACAATTTCATACGTTATCTTTGCGTCTTGTTAAGTAGAGATCGTCTGACTTAAAACTGTAGACCCTCTGGCAACTGTGGCAAATATAGGAATATTGCTACAGTTGCCAGATGATACAATCTATGAGGGAGGCCAATGTTCAGCAGTGGACTTTGATAGGCTGTAATGATGATGATGAATTTATACATACCATTTTTTTCATATTGTGCAACATTGATTTATTATTATGTAATAAGTTTTTATGCAAACGGTACTTATTAAAATTATACATGCGGCCACGTCAAATCACGTTTAGTAGAGAGACAAACGCTTAAAGATTAGACAATCTCTTTATAAATGATCTCCTCTGTGTTATTCTCCATACGGAGAACTTCTCTGCCATGGGCATCCAACACATAAGCTTTATTATTAAATATTGTATCATGCTCAAGTGTTTCAATTTCAGTATAAAAACTAGGGATGGACCGAATATGGATTTCACCGAATACGAATATTCGGCCGAACGTTCGGTAAAATTTTTACCAAACCGAATATTCGGCCGAACATTATTCGGCAGAATTACCTCGGTACCTAACCAATTTATGTCGAAACTTGTTACCCTAGGGCGCGCGGGATTACCGCCAGAGCCTTCCTTTCGCTTCCCCGTCACATCCACACCTGATATGTTATTGCATCATCTAGTACTGAGCAAATTGCCGGCACATGCTTATGTTTTGACTATTCTAGTGATAAAAAAAGTATTCTTAGTGAAAATTGATAATTATGTGATGAAAATGAGTGGCAGGAGATCTACTATTTTGACCAATTAAAGAGAAACTGACTACTGTAATGTAATGTTTCTTTGTTTGATTCCAAACAAAATTTTATCAAGCTTTGTATTTGCTATAATTGGAAATAAATCTACAGTGCCTCAAAAACATATCGTTATACAAGTAGATTTAACCCATAAATGAATATACTTTCAACAGTAAAATTGTGAAAGGCACGGCATTACTCAATTCGTACATTTCCATACAGTGGATAATTTGAGTACCACTTTAACGAATATTCGGTGATTTAGCCAAATATTCGGCCGAATACGAATATTCGGTAAACCTGCCGAATATGTCGAATACCGAATCTAAAACGAATATTCGGCCCACCTCTAATAAAAACACCAAATTCTCTTTTAATTGCACAGATCCAAGAGCGTGATCTTCTTTTTTTTTTTTTTTATTCTGGTTTTATTTAGGGATTTTTGTTCGTTAACATGTCAATCCCATTAAAGCTAACTTAAAATCTATACATATGTTATTAACCTGCACATACTTAATGCAATATCTGAGGTGGGGGCATGTAGGATGCCCTGAGCAACACCTATATTGTACACATTTATATTGTATGTTCTTACAAATAATTCCCTTGCCCCTCGGTTGCGCTCACATTCCATTAAAAAATGATGTATGTCTTCAATTACTCCACAAATTTCACAGTTAGGTGAATCAGCTCTTTTCATCAAGTAAGAAAATTTTTTTGATGGAATGTGACCTGCTCTTAATCTAAATATTAATTTAATAGTATTTCTGTTTAATTTTGTGTCTATAAACCAAGGTATTCGAGGCGGTTCACTCTGTATCGTTTTATACCAAATACCTTTCGTTTTAGAACGTTCATTGAAAAATTCTTTCCATTTATTATAACATGAATTTTTTAATTTTGGTAATATTTCTGAGTAGCAAGGATCAATATAATACTCTACACCATTTATGCAAGCAGAATTCGCTAACCTATCCACCTCCTCGTTACCCAATAAACCAATGTGTGCTGGAATCCATTGCACCCTTACATCGATGCCGCATAGACTGATCTGATTTATTTGCGAAAGTATGTCATAGGCTATCGAAACACCTCTGATTCCAGAGGCGGATCGAGCCAAATGTTGGATAGCAGTTTTGCTGTCCGAGTATATGATAATTTTGTTCCAGTTACAGCTTGCGGCATATCTTAGGGCTTCGGATATTGCAATGAGTTCAAGGGTCATAATACAAACGTCATTTGTAACTTTATACGATCTAGAAACTGCTTGAGATGGGTCAAGAAAAGCTGCCCCTTGTAATTTAGCACTCTTTGATCCGTCTGTGTAGATTTTATGCCAATCGTGATATTTATTGTCAAGTTCTTTGATAATATTGACTTTAAGAGAATTTATTTCATAGAATTTTTTGGATTGTGTAACAGACTCTAATTCACTTAATATTATATTTTCAATATCAATGCGAGACAGCCAAGTGTTAAGCGAAAATGATTCGAGAAAAGGAGATGAATGTATTTTCATAACTTTGATCTTGTTGTAAGATTTAACTAAGAGTGGGATTTTCTTGCGTTGCCAATATCTTGTCTCACAGAGACTGCTAAGTTGCTTCAACAAATCAATTGCAACATTATTCGAAAAAGAGCTGGCTTTTAAGACATATTTATAAGCTAGATATAATCTTCTAATATACAATGGAGGTATACTAAGTTCACTTTCCATTACATGTATTGGAGAGCTTTTGATAAAACCACCAATAATCCTTAACGATTTATTTTGTATTTTATCTAATTTTGATAAGTGAACATTAGCACAATTATCAAATAAAAAACTACCGTAATCGATTCTACTTCTTATTAACGAAATATACAGCTGACGAATATGTTTAGGATGAACTCCCCACGATGACCCAGATAGTACCATTAGTATATTTAAAAACTTATTACATTTTTCTGTAATCTCATTAATGTGTTTGTTCCAGAGTAGGTTACTATCTAGCCACAATCCCAAATATTTAAAGTAATTTAAGGAAGTCAGTGAGCGTTCGTTAACTGTTACCTTAGGCAGGACTCGTCTACGTCCTCGACTAAACAGGCAAAACTTTGTTTTTTCAGTTGACAGCTGTAAACCTAGATCGTTTAATATTTCTACTATACAATATAACGCGTTTTTGATTTTTGACTCACAAATTTTTAAATCTTTGTCTTTTATATAAATAACAAAGTCATCAGCATATTGAATAATATTTACGTTGTGTTGTGATATTAAATGGCAGACTCTATAAGTCGCTATATTGAATAGGAAAGGGGATATTGGGTCTCCTTGTGCTAATCCTTTATTTGTGCTTCTTTTAAGTACTTTATTTTCAATTTGAGATTTTACCCGTAAATTTCTTTTGCTTAGGAATGACCATAAATATGTACAAAACCTGCTACCAACTTGTAGGTTATCTAATATTTTTAAGACACTATTTATATCAACATTATTGTAAGCATTTTCAATATCCAAAAAGCAAGCTAAAGTGGGCATATTTTGTGTAAATCCAATTTGTATAAATGTTATCAAGCGAGAGTGACAGTCTAAGCAAGATTGTGATTTCCTAAATCCAATTGTCGATGGCGAAAATATGCACTTTTTTTCAATGAACCATTCTAGTCGCTTGAGCATCATAATGTGGAAAGTTTTACAAAGACATGACACTAAGGAAATTGGTCTCAGCTTAACATCAGAATTAGATGGGCCACTATTTTTTGGTATAGGTATAACCAGCACATTACGCCATTGACTTGGTATATTTCCAGACCTGAACACAAGGTTATAAAGAATTAAAAGAAATTTTTTGGCGATATCGGGAAGATTATATATCATACTATATGTGATTTCGTCATCTCCGGGAGCAGTATCTTTTTTTTTAAGACAACTTTTCAATTCGGCCATTGTAAAATCAGTCTCTAATGAAGGATTTTTAGACATAAAATTGGGACATACGTCGGTAGCAGTATCCGGTGTGAGTGAAAGTAGCTTTTCTTGCTGATCTAATGGAATGAATGATTTTTGTTTACGAATACACTTCATCCACCGCATGCGCTGCCACATGTTTGATATGGAAGTTTCTCCATCTATCGAATCGCAAAAGTTCTGCCAATGTTTACGTCTTGCATCTACTATAAGTTTACTAGCTTCTTTAGTTTTTACTTCTAAGTGAGTCAAATTGTTGGGAGTTGGATTACGTCTAAAATTCCTAAGGGCTAATCTTCTTTGAGCAACTGCTCTAGACAGGGCTGGGTTCCAATAATTTCGGGGTTTAAATTTTGTTGCTGGATCAATGCGTACTTTTACAGTAGGTATACTAGCATCGGCCGCTTTATCAAGTTGAGAAAGTAGAAAATTATACATTTCTTGAATACAAGTTTCATCATATATACCAATATCTAATAAATCATCGCTAAAGGATTCTTTAATTATGTTACTATATGCTACCCAATCAATTTTCTTAAAATTACGTTTCTGAATGCCATTATAGTGTTTTGGGATTTTAGTACTTAATTTAATTAATAGATGATCGCTGCCTAGATTTTCATTGAGCACCTTCCAATCGAAATTTATAGCAATATCATTTGATACAAAAGAAATATCTGGGGAAGTTTCTTGTAAAGACCCATTGACAAGTTTAACTCTTGTTGGCATTCCATTATTAAGAGAAAAATAACCATGTTCTACCGATGCGTCTACTAATTGCACCCCTCGTGCATCGTTTTTGTACGACCAATTGCTGTGGTGCCCATTAAAATCACCTGCTATTAACGATTTTTTTGGGAAGAGGGAAAATAGCTCCTCCCAGTCTGATACCTGAGTTCTAACTGAAGACGGACAATAGATTGATATAATATTTTGTAAGAAATCACAATTGTACAATTTAACACATACGGTTTCTATGCCTGGGTTAGTTAATCGAATTATACTTACTTCGCTTTTAAGTGAGTTGTGTGTAACGATTGCAACTCCACCATAAGAGTCATATCTGTCTCGTCTATAGATATTATAACCTTTAATATTAATATTATCATCGTTATCTAACCATGTTTCACTTAGTATGGCTATGTGTATTTTTCTTTTACCAAAAGCTCCCCAAGATCTATCAATTTTGGTTTCAAACTTTGTGTATTCCACTGTAATATATTAATAGCGATATTTTTGTTATTTGTACTATCCATTATTCATATAATTTAAAACTGTTTCATAAATTTTTCGTCCTGATATTAAACTACTCAGAAATGTTTTAATTACTTCAAAAATAGCCATGAAAACCGCAATAACTTTATGCTCTAATCTTTTTCTAGAGTACCAAATAGAATGAATTTTTAATAAGAGTCCCTTAAAATCAAATGTTTTTTGTCTTATTTCTTCTTCATCTGAAGTACTTTTTTGGCTTTCTTCTTCTGCTTCCTTAAACTGCGTATCATTTTCTATTGTATTTATTTTTTTTCTTCCTTTTCTTTGCCTTTGTTTTGTCTTCTCCTTTTTATTTGTTTCTATAGGTATTGTTCCTTCATCTGAGGCTAATTCTTGATTATTTTCCTTATGAACTTGAGCGTTAGTAACAACCTGACTATAACTTCGAGCTCCACGGTTTTCCAAAACTTGTGTCGGCTGTTCTGTCCTCTCTTGATTGACAAAGGTATCTTTAGAGTGTATATTTAAGTTATTGCTCATTTCTATTTGATTTTTATTTATAATCATCTGAAGAGCTTTTCTATAAGGTATATTTTCCTTACTCATAGTGATACGTATTTCTTTTTCTTTGAGATACATAGGACATCTTTTATCTAAAACGAAATGTAATCCTTTACAATTGAGGCACTTGTATGTTTTTAGATCACAGTTTATGTGTTCCGTACTACCACATTTTGGACATAAAATTTTTTTAGTCGGGCATACTTTAATAATATGTCCGAATTTCCAGCATCCGGTACATTGTGTTACCGGAAAAGTGTAGTTTTCTACTTTAAAATTATACTCATATGCCGTGACATAAAGAGGTAAAACAGTGCCTTGAAAGCATATCCTTACAGTTTCACTTTCGACCCACTTGCTGTTTAAATCAAGTCGTTTAAGTCGTCTTACCGCCAATATTTTGGTATCACTTTTCAAAATTGCTAAAATCTCTTGTCCTGTAAACTCCAAATCCACACCTCTAATCAATCCATAAGAAACCGTGGTTTCAAAAGTTTTTTGACATTTGTACTCTAATTCTTGAAATTTTTTACAACTTATTAATTTTTCCGCATCATTATTACTTTGAAAGCAAATCAAAACTTTGAAAGGAGACTTATATTTGATTGTTTCAATATTCAGAATATTCTCACTTCGTAATAATTTAGCTAAAGCCATTTGCTTTGGTAATTCTTTAAATGATGTAACACAAACCTCATATTTAGATCCGATCTCTTTCGATGTTGTCTTTTGTCCCTGTCCTGTTGAAATACTTCTTAAGAGACGTTTCGGTCTTCTTTTTTCAACTGTCACATAACCATCTTCGCTGTTTGTATCTTCTTCACATGCTTTTCTCTTCTCCGATCTCACTTCAGGCTTTCGAGTTGTGAACCCAGTGTTTGCATGTTCTATTTCAGACTCACGAGTGATTCTTCGATCCTCCATTTGGCTTAGTTCTAATTCACATTTACGTATGACTTCCGAATCACTTTCATCACTTCCATCTATCGATTTATCTTTATCACTATCCATATTTAAACATTGAGGGTAAACTGATAAAAAATCTTTGTATTACGAACTGAGCGGTCTTTGACGTGTGTGTACCAGACGACAGCTCGCGCAAGACTGTGGCGTGATCTTCGTAGAATCCGTTCGCCAATTTTTCAACATAGTGAAGGCTGTATGCATGTAGTTAAACACTAAAAATCATTACTGTTAAATTCAGAAGCGGCATTAGGGCAGGGCGCGGTTGGCTAAGGGCGCCAAAAATTTCCAGGGTTCCAAAGGCGAAGAAAAAGTAAAGTTCGAAATTTTTGTCGTGAGTCAAAAAATCAAAACACAATTTAAGCGACAGTAGGCTAAATGCAGGGCGCGGACCGCAAACTCAAAAATGTCGTGGGTTCGAATCCACCATTCGACTACTGGCGTGAACCACTCGTAACACAAACAATTTAAGCTTACCACGAGTGGTTAAGGGGAATATTAGTAATGTTTATAGCATTGTTAATATTCTTTAATAAAAAAAACAATGTGATTATAGCTGACTGTACCCGAGTTCTCACGTAGAACAACTTTAATTCACTGTCCGATTTGTTGATTTATCATCAAATGAAAATAAAATAAGTGTAAAGCTCCTTGCATTTCAGTATTTTTTTAATTGGTGCACCAATGGTGCTGGTCTAACTGATTATATGAATGTGAATTATTATTAAATGTTTTAAATAAACACGGACTTAAATTGGGTATGACGACGGTGCGAAAGGAAAAAATGTTTAAGAGTCCTAAGAAATTTTCTGCACTAAAACCCCTTAGCTATTTACATACCATGTGGCTGCTATAGCTATAATCTCGTACCATGTGATGCTGCCTTCATCGTCAATCATCAAAAAAATCTGTCAGTTGTTTTGGGTACTTCTCCGATTAATCTCGCGATTAATTTCAACCCTGCCAAGATAGAACGCGCGGACTGTATAGTGTGGATTCCCTATCAAACAGATGTTTTAACATTTCCGGTTTCCATCTATCATTAATAGCTTTTACACATCAGTGCTTGTTGAGCCATACATTTAACCACTTATTCTATGTCACAAATGTTGTGGATTTTAACATATCGTCCCAGTGTAGATCATCTCTCTGTTCAAAATCAGCAATTAGCAAAAAACATCATAGATCATCTCTCTGTTGCTTTGTGTATGCTATTTAAAATAATCTATTTATTTGTAAAACATGCCAACAGCATACATATTTACAAAAAAAATCACAATTATGCTCAAGACAGTCCCCCACTTGTCTCTTTTGTTCAGGATATCACATAGCTAAAGATTGTTCCTATCCTGAACATTCTAGCCAGAAATTTATCAAATTTACAATGTCCCAGATATGTTTCCTATCTGTTCCTGTTTCCCTTATGTGCGGATATTTTATGCAGATACTGCTTGATTACTTCCTTCTGATAAAAATTAGAGTCTCCAACCTATTTCAAATTCCCCTTGACTTCCAGCATTAAGTTATAGATAATAATCAATTTGCATATAAGGTAATTCTTCTTTTTTGATCCCTGATCCGCTGCATTTTTAGGTATCATTGATGATTTAGATCTTTGTATCCTTAATGATAGTTCAACTACCCATCGAGTAACCCCTCGCCAAAATCCTATAATTGCAGTAGACCTGACATTCTATTCCCGTGCCCTGGCTACCCTTCTTTCATGAAGCATATTACCCTTTTCTTATTATTGTCAACCCCCCCCCCCCCCTGTTCATTTACAGTCAATCTTCTCTTTAACACCAGGTTTAAATATCTGTATTCCACAGTTCTAGAAGAAATTACTAGTAGTTCACTTCAAGAATGCCGTTACCTCCCGCCGCGCCCCCTCATTCCCCGCCTCAAGCGTCGCCCTTTTAGTACCGATAGCAACGTCGAAGTGTACTTACGTCCGTTTTTTATGCTCCCGTACGTTCTCTAGTTTGTTACTGTTTTTGCTGTTGTTTTTGTTACTGTTGATTTTTTGTTTTTGTTTCTGTTGATATTCGTTAATTCGTTGTTACAATGAGTAAAAGAGGAAAGGTCTTGCACAGTGGCGAACGCAATTTATTATATAAGATAATGACATTCTTTGAACAAGAAAAGGTTGAAAAGCAGTTGATAACGCCTTATGATGTTCACGATGTCGTAGCTATGAAAAGTATTGCCAGATTAAAAAATGAAAACTCACGTGATACTTGTGGCAGCACACTGCTCACACAGCCCGATGCACCGTCGGAAATAGAAATTAAGTTGTTGGAAAATGACAAGAAGTACCAGGCGCTATTAAAATAGTAATTAAATAGAGAAAAAAGAAAATAGCCACAAAGAGGTTGGAAATAGATGATTTCATGGTGTGTTCGATTCGAAACACAATTGACCGTTTCTACACAGTTAAAAAGGAAGTTCCTACGCTGCGCAAGATATTAGCAGAAGCAAAGAAAGACTTCAATTTTCCTGGGCAAATAGTCACTCTCTGGAAAATTATAAAAACGAAAAAATGGATATAAGTTTACAAAATGTAAAAATATAAGACAATATCTTATTCAGAAACCGGAGATAGCAGCATGGAGAGCACGTTACTTGCGGAGATTACGTGAAAATGATGAACAGGGAGTCTATAAAAAACCAGTCATATATTTGGATGAAACGTGGATACACAGCCACTATACCATTTCAAAATGCAACTGATGCAAGTGCAAAAAAGAATTTCAATCCCGGACAACGTTGGATTGTGGTCCATGCTGGCAGCGAGAATGGTTTTGTCAAAGGTGCCGAACTCCTTTATAAATGCAAAAGCACTGCAAGGGACTACCATAATGAAATGGACGCAAATAATTTCAAAAAGTATATACAGGAAAAACTCCTACCCAACTTACCTCCCAATAGCATTCTTGTACTTGACAATGCACCGTATCACAGCCGCCAGATTGATAAACCACCGACTTCAGTGGCACGCAAAGAAGTTATGCAAAAATGGTTGCAGGAACATGGTATATCCTTTGACCCAAAGATGACGAAGCGAGAATTATACTATGTAGTATGTCGTTCGAAGCCTACCAAAAATATGAAATTGACGAAATTGTCCAAAGTCATGGACACGAAGTCTTACGCCTACTACCGTACCAATGTGATTTGAATCCCATCGAGTACGTGTGGAATCTAGTGAAGCAAAAAGTAGCCGATAAAAATGCAAGCCAGTCTGAAAAATAAATACAAAAACTCACTCTGGAAGCTATTAATCTTAAAAAAAAGCTTTAAAAAAAGTATCTCTGTAGAGGACTGGAAAAAAGAGGTAAACCACGTTGACCGTTTACGGCAACAATATTGGGAAAGCGATAGGTTGCAAAAACTCAACGAAAGAGAATTGATTATTTCGGTGGGCGGAGAGACTGATGACAGTGACACAGAAACAAGCGATTTCGAAAATCTTTAATTTGATATATTTAAAATGTAAAATAAAACTATAAAAAAATATTTTATTTTATCGAACACGTTATTATTTAACTTTATTGAAAATATGAATACTAAAAAACATAAACATGATGACTTTTTTCGTCTACGGTACCGTCAGCTGTGACGTCGTAACGGTCTACGACGGCAAACTCGAAATGAACGTGTAGTAGCTCTTCTTTATGTTCAGAAAGATAATGTTTTTCAGGTGTAAACTTCTTTTAAAAAAATATTTTATCTGCTGCCAATAAGACCATTCCCATCAAAAACCTTATGAAATAATACCCCTTCACAGCCTTGCTGGGTTCAAGATTCTTCTGTAGCGTGTAAGACATAGGAGGGTGAATTAAGATCCGCACTCCTAGTATTTAGTAAAGTATACTTTTTATAAAAATCTATTGATAAAACATAAAATTATTATCTTAAAAAGGTCGTATGGCTGAATTAAATATTATTAAATACCATTTTAATTATAATGAAAGGTCATTAATTGTAAAGGTCCTATATTCTTAGTCTTCTATGAATTACTACTGTCACTCATTTATTACATAATTTATATGTTTTAAAGAAGTGTTTTTTTGGATTCGAAGTAAATATTTATTTTAATACATAAAATTAACAATAATGTCCCAAATAGTTGTTGTAATAATGAAGTGATAGTAGCTTCTTTACTATACCTATCGCATCTAAATCTCCAAGCGATGATCATTTAGACCCGCTACATTCGGAATTCCGAAACGGAACAAACTTGTCGGCCACACACATTCGGAATCCGGTTTTTCCCGCAAAAATTCGAACGGAAAACTACCGTAGTTGTGTGACGGGTCCTTAATTTTATGTGGACTTGCTGTGTTCGAATCGGAATTCCGAAACGGAATTTCGTGTGTATGTAGCGGGCCTTAAGTTCATTAGATGCCCATACTGATGTCGGCAATAGTTTAAAAAGTTGTTGGTGTGAGAACTGATGATCTACTTGCTCTTTTGCTAATGCAATTAATCGTTGTTAGCTATGTAACTGTGTACCCCCACTACACATTCAGTCCCGGTCATAATTACATGATACATGCTATTAGCAACACTGCTTATCCTGGTGTGGCAAAAAGTCGTCTCTCCACAACACGAACATCTTTACTTTTTACTTGTACTAAAGGTACGACCGCAACGGACTCATCACGATAGTCGTAGGCTACGACTAGTGGAATAAATGCTCCAACCAAGCAAAATCAGTGAGTGATTAGTATTTAAACATTTCCCTTTAGCCTTTCTTGAATAGTAGACAATTTTCGTTTAGAAAAAATTACCAGATTTCACATATTAAGCACTGTTCAACTGCCGCAATCATCATAATATTACAACCCATCGTAGATCACTGCTGAACATAGGCCTACTCCGAGGGATGCCGAAAATCACGGTATTCATCCATTTCGTCACTCCATCCAGTGAGGGGTCGCCTTACACTTCGTTTACCGGCTACGAGGCTGCCTCTCAGGAACCTTTATTCCCCATCGGTTGTCGGTTTTTTTAGATATATGGCCGACACGTTTGCCACTTCAGCTTACCAATCCATTGGTCTATGCCGGTTACTATGTTTCCACTTCGGTAGGTCGTATCTAATCTCCGGAATGCTGCTCAGATTAGTTGTATCTGTGGATTGACCTCTGGGTCGACATTGGGCTTTCCCGGTCACAGTATAAGTGTGTAGTAATCGTGTTCTCCCCCCCCCCCCCCCCCCCCCTCCTTGTAATCTGACAGGCCTATAACATATAGGTCGAGCCACGTTATCAATCCGCCACGGGGGGTTCTTCTTCTCTTGCCGCTGTTCTTCACGAATACGTGGACAAACAAGTTGCAATTAGTTCCCGGTAGTACAATATCCTGGCGCGTATTATTGTGTCAGATTAAATGTGACTATGGTAGCGACCCGACCTAATCGGGCATTCATCATTTACTGTTTAGGTATTCATTGTGCATTACATGACTTTAATTTTTATTATATTTGACATGTAGTTTGTCGGATTACATGGTACTCAATTTCACAAAGTTCCGGATTACCAGGGGGTTGTGGCAGTACTCTATAGTGATAATCCGACACCACCTTGCAAAATGTATGTCGGATTACCGCGGTTGACCCGCTGTATTGAATATTGATATTCCGTGTATGTGTAGCTAAAACACCAGCTTTGGGATCCATTTCACCTTAAAAATGACAAAAACATCTTGAAAGGCAACATTTATTATCTGATGAATATAAGCTTACATTTTTTTGGTACCTTCAATACATATGCTTTACTTCACTTAATGCATAAAAGGAACATTCAATAAATATAAAATGACTAGTGATAAAAATGTTGCTAATAGACAAATATAGTATTAGGTAAACAAGGAATATCATAATAAAATCGTGGTTTGAGCGTTCTAAAAAATAAATTAATAACCTATAAGAGATCTTTTACTAAGGAATGTATTAAATCATTTGCATTAATTTTTATTACAATTACATTTACGAACTTGCTTTGTTTACAACAATATTTTTAAGCAAGCATATAAACGTTCAAGCACACTGAAAAGTAATATAACAATCGCAACTCCAAACATTTTCAAGATACAAATAATGTAAGGCAGTATAGAACTTTCCGTTCAAATATGTATTTGTAAATGATTTTATTTTAATTTGTGCTGGTTTGGGTCCTATTGATTTATTTAAACCAGAGTATTTATGTCAATTACTCTTCGAAAATCCATGAATGGTACATCTTCTAACAGAAAACCAATAAATAAAAATGATGTAATATCAAAAAGGTCATATTGGTTTCATTTTAAATATTTTCGCATAGAAAACAGCAGCTAATAATATCAATTGCCCTGTTAATTGTATCTTATGGCAAGGTAAGAAGGACCACATCATGTAGCGATAGAACTGAACAGATGTTTCCAAAATTATTTACCTTTAAATGCCCTAAATATTAAAATTTGATACCTACCAGGTTTTTAAATCGAATTGTACACTTGCAACTGGTTTGCTACTGTTGTTTAATATTTGGCTGTATGTATATGTTACAATTACATTATGTTCTTTTGAACAAAAGTTTAAAAAAAAGCAAAAAACATAGCATTTTGTATTAACTCATGCAATTATAATTATTTATTTATTTTATTTATGCAGTATTTCTTTTTCTTTGATATTAATTCAAGTTACACTTTTTGAGCGTGGTGACCGATAAGAAAACAATTTTTTTTCTTTTATTAAATAAATAAATAATAAATGCACTTTGTTCATTCATATTCAAAACACTTTATACACGAATTTTACAAGTACAGCTATTCACTGTTGTACATAAATACCTATACACCTATATACTTTCTCATAAACAGCTGCTTATGTATTCGTCCGATTTCGGAGCAGCTCGTCTCGATTCGTGCGAACTTCGTAGAGTCGTACAATACGTCTAGTTGCACGCACACAAACACCGTGTCGAAGACTGCCGAAAAGAAACGACGTTAGACAATCCACGGCCTTCAAGCCACACCTGCGTGCCCGTCGGAGTGGGGAGCGTGAGGTTTTTTCGTTACGGAATAAATTTCTGGATTCGGTCCCCGCGCTCAAGGCCCGCGATAGAAGCTATGCAATAGCTTAAAAAAATAAACGACAGCTGTTAAAATTGTTTAAATACCTAATATGACATTTTGTTTTCACATTTGTAAATATTTATTTAATACAATCTGAATGTTTTAAATTCATTTCAACATTGGTTTAAAGGACCTCCCGGAATTTAAGAATCTACACCATATTGAGGATTTGTGGATATTGAAAGCACTAATGCCGAAATACTCAAACGCTGCACAATTTAAAATGCCGATAAGTTTCGTGCTGTCTCTATTTCAAAGTGACTATGGCCACACGAGACTTAGAACATCTTATAATTGTGTAGCGCTTGAGTATTTGGCCATAATAACTCTTTATCGCAATGGTAACGCTTTGAATTATTTTTAACGTGAGTCTATTAAATATAACAATTTGATTATGAAAGAGAAACAAACATGTGCCCAATAAAAACCATAATTTTGAGCATACCGATTTAAGTGCCAAGCCATCACAACGAAAGAAAAAGACCTAAATATATGGAGACATATAGCATATTATAGTGATTATTGATTAAATTTAAGCCATATGAAGTTCAACATTAATACCAAATTACGAAAATATTTCATGGCTACTATTTGTTACTATGGAAAGTCCAGAAGAGCCCTCATACTAAGATTTTTTTATGCTATGGTTATAATTAAATTAAAAAAATACTGTCTGTTATTTTCAAAAACCGCTTTCAGGCGGCAGAAGTTAAACTTTTAATTTAACTACATACTTCTGGGGATTTCTTTCAAATTAACATGCAATTTGAAAGACTTTATACATTTGCTTATACTGAAATAGCCTTCTAACTTTGTAACAACTCTATTAACTTATGCAAAGGAGCCGCCTCGAGCAGATACGTGTACGAAGTTTCCAGTAAGTACCGACTGCCACGTTGAGCCCGTGGGGTTGTCTGCTGCGACACCCAACCGCCGCTGCAAAGCGCCGTCACACCTCACAGCCCATACTTCCTTCTCAATACACGAAATGTGTTTAAATAAAAATTCATAATCTGTAACAAAGCAGAACACAGCGGAACTTAAAATAAAATATTTGAAAAAAGAATACTATAAGAATATATTATAAACTCAGGTCTGGGCACGTTAAATGCAATAAATTTTCATACTTGATGCGAAAACTACCTCACCGAATTGTTCAAATTTCAACATTATCGATGATGTTTATCACATTTTGATAGAAGTACCCGGTTGACCGAGCTTTGCTCGGTATTTTTCGCTCGGTTTTTTTTTTAATTCGTGTGTTTTGGAAATTATATTTAGATACAAAATACATACTGATGAAATACGAATAATATTTTTTGATCTTAGCGACATAATAGAAGAAACTGAACTGGTTATTTGAATAAAAAATCATGAGTGCAATTAGTTTAATTTAAATTTTCGTGTTTTTAAAAAATACTAAAAAAGGGGTCGAAAAAATGGATTTTCTCAAAAAAGAAAGGAACTTGAAAAAAAATTAAAAAAAGTCAGTCCGATCGGTCTGGGCTCGAACCATGGTATTACGGTTTTGTGACCGCCCAATATACCAATTAGCTGTTTGTAATCGTTACTAAACTGTCAAAATTTATCTTCTTATTCTAACGATATTGTAGCAGTTTTTCATTGCCTAAAAGCACGGACAAAAAGACATTTTCTAAAAATAAATCCTAGCTAGATCGATTAATTGCCCCCGAAACTCCCTGGACACTAAATTTTATGAAAATCGTTGGAGCCGTTTCCGAGATCCCGATTATATATATACTTACTTACTTACTTACTTATCGTCACGCACAATCCCTAACGGGGTAGCCAGAGAGAACAGATCGCCAAGTGTCACGATCCTTACATACCTCTTTCGCTTCTTTCAGGTTCATTAACTTCTTCATACATGCACGTCTAGGTATCCGAGTACTCTTGACCCTCCCCTCTTCGAGCAATTTGCTCACATGGTCTTCGAAAGTTAGTCTCGGTCTACCTCGACACCTTTTAATATTTACTTTCGCTCTATATATTTTCTTCACCATTCGGTCTTCACTCATTCGTTCAACGTGTCCAAACCATTGGAGTACGCCCCTATCAATTTTTGTGATAAGGTCATCTTTCAATCCTGCCATATTGCGAATCTCTTCGTTTCGCTTTCGGTCGGCTATGGTAACGCCACACATTTTACGAAGAGATCGCATCTCCACTGCATTCAACTTGCTTTTATGCTTCTTCTGGCATACCCAGGTTTCGCTGCCATATAACAAAGTCGGTACCAACACTGCGTTATGTATTGCAAGGCGTGCACTCTTCACCACGCCTTGCCTTTTTATTAATGCATTCAGGGCACCATTGACTTTGTTTCCGGCAGCGACACGCCTATCCACATCTAAATCACATCTTCCATCCCGGCTGAAAGCACTCCCCAAGTATACAATTTCATTTACCTGTTCTAGACATTCCTGATTTACCCATATTTCACATTTCGTTCTCTCTTCGTCCTTTTCAAATACCAGAACCTTAGTTTTATTAGCATTCAAACGGAGACCTTTAATTTCACATTCCTCTTTCATACACGTGACTAATGCCTGCAGTTCTGCTTCTGATGGTGCAATAAGCACTGCATCATCAGCATACAGCAGACAATTAACTTTTATGTCACCCAATTTCACACCCAAACAGCTATCTTTCAGCTTCTGTAAACAGCTGTCGAGATACAGTATGAACAGCCAGGAAGACATGACACAACCCTGTTTTACGCCCGCTTGGACGCTAAACATGGGTGACAGGTCATGCCCTACCCGCACACAGGCTTTACAGTCATAGTAGAGTGACTGCACAGCCCTTAACAATCGACCATCCACACCATATCCCGGCAACATTTCCCACATTTTCTTCCTTATAACCTTATCAAATGCTTTCTCCAGATCCACAAAAGCACAGAAAATCCTCTGGTTAACACTCAGAAGCTTCTCCGTGATCATGCGGAGAGAAAACATTTGATCCGTGCATCCTCTTCCAGGTCTAAATCCGCATTGTGCCTCCCATAAGAATCTTTCCGATTTCTCTTGCATCCTGCGTGTCAAAACCTTCGAATAAACTTTACTTGCTAAACTGGTCAAGCTGATCGCCCGATAGCTCCCGCAGTCAAAATGTGAACCTTTACCTTTATATAAAGGCACAATGACCGCGGATCGCCAATCATCCGGGACATCTCCCGTCCGCCAGCACAAATTGCACAGCAGATGAAAACTGTCCCAGACGCGAGGCCCACCGTACTTGACCATTTCAGCAGTAACTCTGTCTAGTCCCGCAGCCTTACCACATTTCAAACTTCGAATCGCACGTTCAATCTCTTTCATGCTGATGACCTCAGTGTCATCGAGGTCCGTGTCTGGCGTGCCAGTCACGGCGTCACCCCCGGATCCTTCACTAAGATCATGACACGCATACAATTCTCTATAAAATTCACTCCATCGCTGCATGACGTCCGATTTTTCTGAGAGGACGTCATTGGTTCTCGAAAGCACTTTGTTCATTCTTAAAGCTGTCGCACCACTCCGGGACCTTCCAACCTCTTTCCAGAAGAGTTTGGAGTTTTCCCTAAAGTTGTGCGACAACCTCTCGTCCGCTTCTATTCTACACCTTTCACGTACTTCCTCAATCAATGTTTTCGCATGAACTTTCTGCAGCTTATATCTTTCTTTCATCTTCTCTCTCATATGCTCATCGTTACTAGAGGCTAAGTAGTCTAACCATATATCTTTATATATGTCTTGTATATAAATATATATATATATATATATATATATATATATATATATATATTTATATACAAGAATTGCTCGTTTAATAGTATAGGATGTGCCCAGAACTCCATAGAAAGAAAAAATTGTATTTTACATTTGTCATTGATTGGCAGTGTTAATAGTATTTTATCAGACCCGTTATCAGAAGATGCCAAAAAGCTTTATGTGTTAGTAAATAAAAGATTATGTAATTAATAAGTTTAGTTGTTTAGTATTTATCCTATTTAAGAATTTTGTTGACCAGAGCGTCATAATCACTTCAGCAACAAAGCCCATTTTCTAAGAATAATAAAAAAAAATTAAAGTCTTATATACCCAATGTTAAGCTGCACCCTAAAATTATTGCAATCTACAACATTAGTAATGCTGGCATGAATTACCATAATCGATTATCAACACCTGAGAATCAACATATTCGACCATAGGCGACCAAAGCAAACTGAAACAGGTGATGAGCAGCAGCATCTTCCTGATGACAAATCAAAATAATAAAAACCTGCGGTTGACAACCCGCTCACTAATCACTGTTTAGCCATAAAGTCACCAAATGCATTAAGTATACGGATGATTATGTTATACATACAACATAAACCTAAGTACTATAATGAGAATCCTTCAGATTTGTTAATCCCACTTGCCGTCAATATTACAATTCAAGAACATCCCAACCACAAATCTTTGTAAAATAACACCGATTCGGCGACTAGAAGTCGTCAAGTCTGCGTGTGAAACGATTCGTAATGACTCTTAAAAACAGCATATAAACGCGGGAAATCGGTATTGTTGCGCGCTTAAGTTGACGTCATGTACCCGGCACTAGCGCCATCTAGTGTCGGGGACGAGAGCGAGGGGAGCTTTCCAGAAAATGACCACTAATTTTTCAACCGACAGCGCCATCTAGTATCGAAACGAAGAACTAAGCTTCTAGAAGCCCGACACTCGAACTTTCGGCGCCTTGTCGATTGGTGCGCGTATTTACTTGAATATTCTGGATGTTTCGGTGATAATGTGTACTTAAAGGCGCTGCAAGATGCGATCGAGGAAGTTTAGAATTGGCGATACAAACGAAGTTTCGGGACGAAATAAAGTGATCAGTGCGATTAATTATTAGTGTGTTTTAATTGGTGTTCGGGAAATAAAGTGTCAATTTTGGTAATTTGATCGGCAGTTTTTACTGTCACGAACCCTAAGCTCGTAACAGTATGTTGTTCTTCAGCATAGCGTAGTTACCATTTTTAAGGAACAATACCACCGCACTTCTATTCCACACCTTTGGAGTAGTCTCATCATGGAGTATGAAATTGAAGAGCTTCTTAAGAATTTCAAGTACTGCTTTTCCATCCGCTTTCAGAAACTCCGCTGTAATTCCATCCTCGGCCGGAGACTTGCCGTTTTTAAGGTGCTGGGGAGCCATTCTAATCTCGCTCAGGCGAATGTCCGGAATATCATAGGAATAGTGTGGGATAAGACTTGCTCTTGGATCGTTATACTTGCGTGTGGCTCCAACAATGACGTGTACAGCTGCCCGTAGAACCACTCAATCTCACTCAAAATCTCAGGAGTCCCGGAAAAAATGCTACCACATTCGGTCTTCAGCTTTGACAGTTGGTTCTTTCTGGCAGACAGATATCTGACAGACTTTGGAGCATTGATTCCGCTTGATCGCTTCTACAATACGAGCTGTATTGAAGTTGCGTAAGAAGATGTCTGTACAGTTGCGTGTATGCTGTCATATGTACCGAAAACTGCAGCTTCGTTTCTTTTAACAGCCATGAGATTAAGAGTGTGATGGGAGGGTTCTTTTGCGACGGGTCTTGCAGCACTTAGCTCCGACCCCGCATGGACAGTTCCACAAGCTTGCAATTCATATCCTCCACTGTATTGCAGTAAATCAACATGGCAATCAGTAGACTTATTAATAATATGTCTATTTTTCATACTTGGAAGTTAAAGTGAAAAACGAAGGAGAAATGTTTGTTTGCATACACAAATCTTAGATAATAAAGAAAAAAAATACTTGAATTAAATTAAGTTTATACATGTTACATATTGCCATGCCATAGTAAATATACTGATGCAACAAGCAATAAATATACTGATGAGAATAAACTTTATTGGTTCATAAACTGTTCCCTGGTGATACAGTGAAACCAGTTACTTACAAGATGTATAATAACTTTGGAATGTGAATTGCGAATGACTACACTGTATTGTTTGTAAGTCAAATTACATACCTGATATATATTTCCATTTTTTACCATCTTGTTGTTCTTCACTGATATAAGTCCTGACAGCAATCGTACCATTTGTTAGCAGCACCCAAGCTGTAGTTTTTGTTAAAGACACAGCCTTTGCTCCAACGGTTGCTTTCTGTCCGTAAGCGAACCCACATTTTGGTGCCTCTATTAACTTCCAGTTAGATCCTGCTGGATTAGTTCCGGATATACCTTCTCGATAATACAGTTCACCTTTTCGACCTACTGTCCAAACTATATTATTGCATGTGCTTATTGCCATTAACGCTTGTGGGCTGTTGACATGCTCCCAATGAGCACCCTGAAATTGGTAGACAGTGATGTTAAACAGAAACTTTTTTATTCAATCTACATTATAAATAATACCTATTGAGTCACTATTTTTATAATTCACCACAGGTTCGGAAAAACACCTCCGTCCTGGGAAGAACCAGCAAGAAACCCAGCGGGACTTTAAAAAAAATAACAGCTTACAATAATGTAAGTTACAGTTAACAACATATAACAAATTAGAAATAGCTTGGTAGTGTTCACCCCTCACAGGGATTATAATAACATCTATAAATTCCTTAATATTATAATAAACCAAATAAATATACAAACTTAGTTTAACAAAGATTTTAAACTTTGTGCAGGTCAAATTTTGTATATCCTCTGGGATTTTTTTGTAAGCTTATATATCGCCCCAAGAATGAATTACTGACTCGGTGGAGTCAAGTAATTGGTACTACTAGCTCGTGTCCGTTCCTAGTTATTTTACGTAATCGCCTAGTTTTTGCATACATCATTGAGATTACCGACAAGTATCGCTGACGCTAGCTTTCAACCTAACAAAGTGTGGCTATAACGCTATACGCGTTGAAATATTAGAAAATTAATTAAAAAAGTACCCGGATGACCGAGTTTTGCTCGGTTTTTTTTTTTGGAAATTACATTTAGATACAAATTACATACTGATGAATAATATGTTTTGATCTTATTGACATAATAGAAAAAACTGAACTAGTTATTTGAATAAAAAATCATGAGTGCAATTAGTTTAATTAAAATTTTCTTATTTTTAAAAAAATACTAAAAAAAGGGCTACAAATAATAGATTTTCTCACAAAAGAAGGGAACTTGAAAAAAAAAGGAAAAACAATTGGACCGAAGACATGACGCGAGCCAAGGCATTACGATTTCACGACCGCTCGATATCCACTTGAGCTATTACGATCATTATAGAACAGTCTCAAAATTTACCTTCTTATATTGTAGCAGTTTTTCATAGCCTGAAAACACGGACAAAAAGACATTTTCTAAAAATAAATCCTAGCACGATCGATTTATTGCCACCGAAACTCCTCGGACCCTAAATTTTATGAAAATCGTTAGAGCCGTTTCCGAGATTCCGATTATATATATACAAGAATTGCTCGTTTAAAGGTATACAGGATAAAAGAAAAAGTAAATGCGAACTTCATAGAAAATAGAAGTTAAAAAAATAAAATTATTTCCACATAATAGCTTCTGAAGTGGGTGCTCGGTAGTAATTCAGAAACTTCTCTGTGTACGTTAGTGTATTTGCATGAACTACCTATTAGATAGATTTACTGAATTTTTACAGAGAGGCAATCATAATTGTTCCTAGTAGAGAAATATTGGCCTTTTGTGATCAGATTTTTATTTCAAATGTTTTATTTTTTATTTATTATGGTAACTCATGCCAGAAAAACACTTAGTATTTTTTTTATAGAATCGGGTGACAAACGAGCACACAGTTCACCTGATGGTAAGTGGTTGCTGTGGCCCATAGACATCTCTATCCTCATCATCTATCCTCGATTACGAATCAAAATGCAGATGCGTTGTCACCCGTGAGGACTAAGATGGAATGCCTCATTTCCAGTAAAAAGGGTCTCCGGTTCTCTACACTCACTATACGAAACACAGCAACATTAAGCTGCTATTTGACGCTGGTATTCTGTGAGAGTTCTGTGGTGCTTCCCCGGTCGAGCCGACCCATTCTTGCTACAACTATACTACTAATATAACTGCAGCATGGCTCTACCACATATAAAATGTAAAACTTATTATATTTTAATAAAGTTACAAATATGATCATGCATTTTGCAATAATCTTATTTTCTGTTATCATATTTTATAAATTGTAAAAATTATGTTCTTGGTAAACAAAAGTAAATTTTCTATTAATGTGTGTGTGTCCAATAAAATTTATAGTTGCAATTTTTAACAGATGCAGATTTACCACGTGCTCGGCGGTGACGGAAAACGTAAGTAAACCTGCACATGTAAGAAAAATATTTCGAAGACATGTGAAGTTCGCCAACGCGATAAAGGGCAGCGGGGCGAACATTTCATTGCCCTAAAACCCTCTTGAAGAAATGAGGGGAGGCTTGTGCCCAGCAGTACGACGTATCTATAGGCTGTGACTTCGACTTATATACTATGTGTGTATTCAGTTAAGTGGGTTGCAAAGTCATGTGACAAAAGCTCCTTCTTAAAAAAGATTAAAGTAGTAGTATATAAGTTATTTTTGCCATTGTTCTTGTCAACTACAACAGTTAAAATATGGTAAATGTACAAAAAAAAATACTGGCAATCATCGTCATAGATATTACATTTAGATTTATTTTATATTTATACGGCACTAACTCTTAATTAGTTTGCTATCAGCTTACCGCAGGAGAAGCAGCTGTAATACCAGTTCTATAGATTGCATCACCTCCAACAGTAACTGCCCACACAGATACATCTTCTCCGTTACCCTAAAACAAACTACATCTATAGTGTTCTGTTTATTTAATTAAATGGATTAAAGAGCTCGCAGGTCACTTGATGGTAACTAGTCCCTGACCCTTCTCAGACCTATTTTTACTTTTTTTATAGGATAGGGTGACAAACGAGCACACAGTCTATCTGATGGTAAGTGGTTGCTGCGGTCCATAGACATTTACATCTATCCTCGATTGCAAATCAAAATGCAGATGCGTTGTCACCCATGAGGACTAAGATGGAGTGCCTCATTTCTAGTAAAAAGGGTCTCTAGTTTTCTACACTCACCATACGAAACAGCAGCATTACTATTTTACGCTGGGACTCTCGAAAATAGAATCAAAAATTCTTCGTAAAAGTAGCCTGTCTAATTCTCCTACTGCATAAGATATAGAGCTATAAGTTTAGTATCACTGTGAGTTGCTGTGCGAGTAGACGAGATTGGATTTAAGCAATAATAGTTAAATATTTAAAATATTTAACTATTATTGCTTAAATCCAAATGTAAATTACTAATGTAAAGAGTTATGAATGTTTATAGATTCTTTCTTTTTTTTGTCTTTTCAAGTTTTTGCCAAGAATTATGCATAACTTGCACAGCGGAAAGGTGATGTTGTTTTTTTTTCTTCTTTTAAGTCAGTTTAAAACATTCCTTTTTTTTCTTTTCTTTTCTTTTAAGTAGATCATCTACATATTGTCTCCATTAATACAATTAATTTATTCATTGTTTCATTACAGCTTATCCCAATCCGCTCCCTATAGATTCCCATTAGGCGGATCTTTACCATTGATGCTTCCGCTTGACAGCCTTGTAGTTTCACAGTAAGGATATCCACTACCAGATATCGTCTCGCCGGTATCGCAACAGGCGACAAAGTATAACAAACCAGGAGCACAATATGGGCAGAAGTGTCATTCCAATAAAAATTAGAAAATAAAATTTATGCAATATTTATGTATAAATAATTGAAAATGAGTTAAACGTGGCACAAACGGCTCCTTTTTGTTTTCTTAGAATATTACCTCTATTTGGATTCAATGACATTTAGGCGTTTTAAAATTTTTCTGACATTGTCGATAGTCAACTCTTGCGGCACTCGCATGACAAAATGGGATGATTGATTGATAATGCCACAAAAGGGGTAGGGGTTCAGACGTAAAATACTCAGACCGGTGAAGAGAGCAGCATCAAAGGTGCGACAAGTTTGGTACTGCACGCGCCATTCTGCCAGCCAAGAGTGGCAAAAAGGATTTATCCTATCTACAACGAAATTTTTTCGTAATTATCAACCTTTTTAAGGTATAAATCATGTGAATATTGTAAAGTTCTAAAGTGTGTAGTCTGTATGTGATTTATTAATAAATAAAGGTTTTATCAAGTCACACTCACCCAAACAGAAATATCAAGTAAACCTGTATTTCCAGCGCGAATCCATGGTCCTTCTGTATTTATTTGAGCTTTTCTGTACCATCGCCGTCGCCGAACACAGTCCGTGAAAACTTTCTTTCCGTGGTATGGCGCTGGAAAATCAGTTGCATATTGCCATCCTTCGTTATCCACGCCACCAGGTGTGTTATAATCAATCATCCATTCAGATACCTAAAATGTAACAATTCGTGAATACATAAACGTATGTGGACTACTTCAACATAGTGATTAACCTATCAGAACCTTATATAATCAGTGTAATCACTTATTAAGCATAAAAAAGGTTATCTGGTTACGTCATTCACCATACGAAACATAACAGCATTATGCTGCTATTTTATGATAATATTCTGTGCGAGCATGGTCCTTCCCTGGTCAAGTCAATCCATTCGTGCTACAGCCACAATACGCTACAACGTAAAAGTAAAAGTAACGTTACAGCCTATATACGTCCCACTGGTGGGCACAGGCCTCCCCTCATTTCTGAGAGGGCTTTAGGACAAGGAAGTGTCCGCCGCGTACATGTACATGTCTTCGAAATATTTTTTTCTTATTCCTCAACATGCAGGTTTCCTCACGATGTTTTCCTTCACCGCCGAGCACGTAGTAAATCAGCACTTAAAATTGCAATTAAAAATTTCATTGGTGCCGGCGGGGATCGAACCCGGGTTACTCGCGTTCTGTTATATTTACAGCGAGCGTTAACCATCTGAGCTACCACGGCGTACAGCGTAGTTGTACTGCATTTATTTTCCGACTTATCTTAGAACAGCCACTACCATTTAATTTTATAGGTGGATTAGCTGCTTGAGGTCTATCGATTTTTTAGCGAATTCCCTTATCCATACTCTAATGATAATACTTTAAGAAAATATAACCAAAAAATTTTTCTAAACAGTGTCCATGCTGCAGCTATATCACGGTTGTTGCATGAATGGGTCGACTAGACCTGGGTAGGACCACGCTGTCACAGAATACCAGCGTAAAATAGCAACTTAATGCTGCTGTGTTACGTGTTGGAAGTGTAGAGAACCGGAGATTCTCTTAACTTTAAAAGAATGCATTCAATCTTAGTCCTCAGAATTGACAACTCATCTGTATTTTGATTCTTAATCGAGAATAGATGTAAATGTCTATAAGCCACAGCACCCACCTACCATCAGATGGACTGTGTACTTATCTGTCAATATTCTATAAGAGGCGATAAAGTGCTAAAACTAAAGATTAACAGGAAAACCCATCTTATTAACTATCGATCGTGTCAAATCAGCGCATATACTGCAAGAAACAACTGAAACTGAACACAAAAAAATAACAATACACAAGACACAATCTGGACGTACCGTTGGAACCCAGTTTATTATTAAGTATTAACATATACAACATGTAACAAAAGCCATGTGGTTCCCGTTAACTGCGTTATCAGAATCATTATCCAAGCATAATATAGAAATTAATTTTTTTCAAAAAAACACATTAAAAAAATTAATTTTATTTAAAAAAAAATTAATTTGCAAATTATATGTAGTTTTATTTCCTCTAACTCACACGATTATCGGTAATGCGGGGTCTTTGACAATCGTCTTACTCCTCGGCCAATGCAGAGATAATAAAACCACATACAATTTGCAATTTTTTTTCATTAAAATTAATTTTTTTAAATGTGTTTCTTTTTGAAAAAAATTATTTCTATATGCTTGGATACTGATTCTGATAACGCAGTTAACGGGAACTACAGGGTTTTTGTTACAGGTTGTATATTATTATATTGAAATAGACTCATAAAACATTATATTACAGAGTAATTAATAACATTGCAGAGAAATTGTTCGAATTAAATCCAGACGTCAAATTCTACCAACGCACATCGCGACAAGCTCACTGACAACTTGTGATGGATGACAATCATCCACACAATCTGGATGCCTGCGGTTCACCCCCGTGCGATTTACTAGGAGTTTTCTTCATCGCAAGACTTCTTTATGGAATCGTTAACCCCCGGCGATTTATTCAAACTGATTTGACTTAGAGGGACTTTCAAGCACGAGCTTACTTCTTTTCAAGGAACGGCAACGCACCTACAATTCGCCTAGAGTTTCGGTTGTTTGCAGCCGACACTTACCATTAGGTGAGACGTATGCTTCTTTGCCCCCTTTTCTATAAAAAATGTTTCCCTATGGCAGCGTTTCACGACATGACGTCAGACCTCCCGTTAATCGGTGATTCAATTGTAGGCTAATTTAGTTAATTAAATGTATAGTGATGTTTTATATCACCATCTAATCAACAATATTATAGTATGTGCCAAATTGATTGAGAACGGACAATGACCGTAAAGGCGTAACTTACAATATCTCAATTTAGATGTTATAACAATATTTAAATATTGATATTATCCACACTTTTAGGTCAGCACATATGTTTTGTTTTTTGTTTCTTAAATGATATTGTCTGTGGTTCCTATAAACATCGTAAAATCTTACGGTACATGGCGAAAAATGTGTTATATTTTATATTTCAATTTATGGTAAGTAACGCAGCAATTCATTTAATAACAGATTCATATTAAAAATATATTTGAAGCCATATAATCACCATATTGAGTTTTGCATATTCATCCCTTTAAAATAAACAAAACGCGCGTTACGTCTGTTCGTTGACACTGGTAACAATGGTAGCCAGAGATGCGTCACCTTTTTCGGGCCTATGATTGGACCGAATAAAAATAAAGTTCTTATATAATATTGAAAATAAAGTCTTATCTTTTGAATAAGTACGTACTTATTCGGCATCGTTATCACTCGAATCTTTATATGTGTTATAAATTAATGTTTTTTGTTGTTAAATGAATAAGTACTTTATAACAATAGATGATTTTTCTTTTACAGAGATCTTTTACATAACTTTTTAATAATAGTTAATAAATATATTTGTGTAATTCTTCATGGGGGGTATAGGGCTTTGATTTCGTCGAGATTTGGGCGGTGCTACAGTCCCTTCAGCGGTGCCAAGTTGACTATCGGTATATCGAAGTGCTGAAGTGTTTGTACAGTAGGGCTACGATGGCTATCCGAGTACAGAACCAGAGTTCGAAACCTATCCAACTGCAGAGAGGTGTAAGACAGGGTGACGTTATATCCCCGAAACTCTTCACCGCTGCATTGGAAGACGTTATCAAGCTACTGGACTGGAAAGGATACGGTATTAACATCAATGGCGAGTACATCACTCACCTACGATTTGCCGAGGTTATAGTCCTTACGGCAGAATCGCTGGAGGACCTTAGCACTATGCTCAATGACCTCAATGGTGTCTCCCAACGGATAGGTCTTAAAATGAACATGGACAAAACAAAGATCATGTTTAATGTCCACGTCTCACCTACGCCGGTAGTTGTTGGGAGCACTATGCTCGAAGTTGTTGACGAGTACGTTTACTTGGGACAAATAGTCCGACTAGGTAAGTCCAACTTCGACCGAGAGGTCAATCGACGGATTCAACTCGGCTGGGCAGCGTTCGGGAAATTACGACACATCTTCTCGTCAGGTATACCTCAATCTCTGAAAACTAAAGTGTACAACCAGTGCGTGTTGCCAGTGACTTACGGATCTGAGACGTAGTCCTTCACTGCTGACCGTATGAGGACGCTCAAGGTCACTCAGCGGGCTATGGAGAGGGCTATGCTCGGAGTTTCTCTGCGTGATAGACTCTGAGGATATCCGCAGTAAAAGCAGAGTGACCGACATAGCCCATCGGATTAGTAAGCTGAAGTGGCAATGGGCCGGACATATAGCTCGAAGAACCGGTAACCGAAGGGGAAGAAAGGTTCTCGAGTGGCAGCCTCGTAATGGTAGGCGTAGTGTAGGGCGATCCCCCCACTAGATGGAGTGACGACCTGGTAAGATATGCAGGAAGTCGATGGATGCAGGTGGCTCAGGACCATGCTTTGTGGCATTACTTGGGGGAGGCCTATGTTCAGCAGTGGACTTGTGAAGGGCTGTAATGATGATGATGATGATAATAATAATAAATATATATTATATCAATCATTATAAAAAATAATTAAAAAACTTTAATAAAGAAGTCGGCCAAGTACTACTATAAAATGTAGTACTTGGCCGACTTCTTTATTACTATAAAATGTGCCTATATATTGAAGGTTTGTAACCCCTGGTTAAACGACCGAAAGGTCATTGTCCGTTTTTCTCAATCGATTTGGCACACACTATAGCAGTGCCCGACATTCTAAGCCGGTAAGGATTTCCGATTTCTACGTCAACAGATACGAATGTTGTTCAAGAGGCTAGCACCGAAAACTCTACACTTACTTAGAGCAATAACTAAGGGTTAATTATTTCTTACTGAACAGTTTCTAGAGATATGCAACCCACAACACAGAACCTGATATTATATTCTTACGAAACAATCATTGATTTGACAGCACCCAACCCGCTTCAGAGAAGACACTCTAGCACGACAGTTTAACCACAGCTGGCATTACAAAAAGTTCATTAATTATGCAGTAGTGCAAGAAGAAAATATTGAAAACTTACCACACAAAGGCTTCCTAGGGTGTTTTTAAATAAATATAAAAAAAATCGGTTCTATTTCTAGATCCAAAAATACTTCAAAATTTTTGGCTGAATTCACCTTGGCTGGCATGGCACTAGTCGTATCATGCCTAGCAGACCGATAAGACAATAAAAATCCAAATTCTTTGATGCTCTTCAACTTTGGCCAGATTATTGTCCAGTGTTTGATTGAACCATTCTGTTACGGATCGCCGTAACGCCGTTCGAAAAACGAATAAAACGCGTTGGTCTTGCTTAAATAGGAGGCAAGCGGCGGTGAGGAGGAACTTGTACTTTTTCTTCTTATTGTTGGACCCGCCTAATAAACTGACAAACGACCTGAACTGCCTCCTGGCGGCTCAGGCCAACTCTAATTAAATTAAATTATTGTATTAACTAATATTAATTTGCCTTCGTAGGCACTCCCTCAGCGGCTCGTAGCCGCCAGCGCCCTCTTTTCCCAAAAGAGGGTCGCTCACGATAAGGCACAATACAGCTTAATCAGCCGGCTGCCTGTCCCCAAAGGCGGTTTTTAGAGGGTATTACTTAGGGTCCCCGGTAGGACAGTGAGTCCCTCATAACCACGATAGACCGGCTATCGTGGTATGCGTAATGCATTTTCCGCCTCCCTACGTATAGGTTAGCCCTTTAATTGCTTCGGGCGCAAAAAAAAAGCGCGGTGCGCGTAGCCTCATTTGCTCCGCGGCCGCGTCACGATAACATGCCTTGTTGATGTTATAATTATCTTTTTTACAAGAAAGGTAATTTATAAGAATGGTAATATGCAAGAAAGGTAATATACAATAAAGGTGATATGCAACAAAGGTAAATTAGATATAAGAGTACAATTTACATTTTAAAATCTATGCTAACTCTCGTTATTTATTCGGTGTCTTTATTGGGAGAGTTATTGCATAGTTACAACATTATTCTTTTTTATTATTGAATATAAGTTATACATGTTTAACATAAATAAATGCAATAATTAAGACTACGGCTGTTTTTCCGTGTTGTTGTGTGCACCCTCGCTAGTTGTCGAACCGCGGCAGTCGCAACCCCCGTGGCTCCGCCCACCGCCCCTGGGTTACTCAACCAGCGCTGGTTATACTAAGCATGTATTTCGTCGTTTGCTTCGTGCATATTCTCCCGCCGTCGCCACGCTGCGATCCCTCTGGTAGCACGACGATCTTCTTTGTTGGTCTTCGTAGTACATGCCCACTGCTAGTGGTTACGTCCACTACTCTTACCTCCCCGTCGACGCCAGGATATACATTGCTTATTTTTCCCCTGGGCCAGATGTTGCGCGGTAGATTGGAGTCACAAATGATGACCAGGTCTCCAATCTTCGACGATACGCCTATGCTGCTGGGCTCCCGCCGGTGTTGGAGTAGGGGCAGGTATTCCTTCACCCATCTTCGCCAAAACACGTCGGCTAGGGCTTAAGCTCGTTTCCACTGCTGGCGGGCCGTCACATCGCTCTCGCTGAAGTGTCCCGGTGCAGGTACGTATGTTGGTACCGATGTTGATGTGATTCGGCGTGATGGCTTCTGGGTCGACTGAGACGTGGGTGAGAGGTCTTGAGTTGACCGTATTTTTGACCTCGGCGAGCAGGGTCACCAATGTCTCGTCACTGGGATAGCGCTCGTTGAGGGTGACGCGTAGGGCTTCTTTCACGGAACGAACCATTCGCTCCCATGCGCCGCCCATGAATGGTGCTGATGGTGGTATGTACTTCCACACAATTTGTCGACATGTGGTTTCGTGCTCGAGGGCCGCGAGTGCTGCTTCGGCCAGCTCCTTGTCTGCTACCTTGAAACACGTAGCGTTGTCACTCCAGATTTCTTTCGGGCATCCTCTTCTGCTCATGAAACGCCTAAGCGCTGTCACGGCTGAGTCGGCGCTTAACGAGTGGGCCACCCCTATATGTATTGCTCGTGACGTCATGCAGGTAAATAACGCGCCATAGCGCTTTTCACGATGTCGTCCCACTGTGACTTCTATTGGCCCGAAGTAGTCCAGTCCGGTGTATGTGAACGGACGCGCGTGATGAGCGAGACATGCGGACGGCAGGTTTCCTGTAGACGGGGATGCAGGCTTGGCTTTTCTTAAACGGCACGGTAGGCAGCCTTTGATGACAGTTTTTACTACTGGACGTATTTTTCTTATGTACAATCTCTGTCTTAATTCGTTCACGACTGTTTCCACGCCTCCGTGATGCAGCCTCTCGTGTACGTGTGCTATGTACAGACGAGTGTATGCGTGCTTCCCGTCTAGTGTCGTACGTGTCCTCCTCTACTTCTGATGCTGCTTTTATTCGACCTCTGAGGCGTAGGGTCCCCTCTTCGTCGACGTATGTGCTCAGGTGGCCTAATTTGTCGTCGCCTCCTGGAACACCTCTGTTGGCGATCCTCTTGAGCTCCTTCGTGAAGCTTTCCCGCTGACTGGCCTGCACCTACAGTTGTTCGGCTCTTATATGATAAGCGGCTGGTATTCCTACAAGCGATGAGACAGTAGGAGTTGCCTTTTTCTCCTTGGTGGGGGTGTTGCGTCGATTTGTTCTTGTCCAGCCAGGGTCGCTATCTTGTCTTGCTCTGTTGCGTTTACGCCCAGCCTTCACCACGTGCTTGTTTGGTCTGCACATGTAGATGAATAGGAGGACTCTCGCTGTCGCCCTTATGAGGCGAATCCATTTTGAAAATCATTCTATTTGTGGCAGATGTGTTGTTGGCGAGTCTTCATTTTTAACTGTGATGTTACGTATTTCTCGTTCTTCTCCGTTGTCGTATTGTGTCGTTTTCTCTTCCTGCGGCCATTCTGCCGGTGGACGTTGCAGAAACGGGGGCTCTCGGACCCACCGGTGCGACTCGTCGAATCTTTCTGGCGTGGTTCGGGTCGCGTCGTCTGCCACGTTTTCTTTAGACGGTAGCCAACGCCATTCGTTCTTTTTGGTCGTATCTTCTATCTCCGCCAGGCGATGAGCGACGAAAGCTTTGTACGCGCGAGGCTCCGACCTTATCCACACTAGTGCAGTACGAGAGTCGCACCAGTATGTCTTGCTCGCTATATCGTCATCGTGCTCATTGATCACGGTCTGCGCAAGACGAGCTCCCAGCAGTGCCGCTTGTAACTTGAGCCGTGGTATGGAGACTGGTTTCAGTGGTGTCACGCGGCTCTTGGCGGCGGCCAATGATATGTTAACGCTGCTCGCTCCGTTCTCCAATACACGGCGGCTGCGTAGGCCTCCTCGCTTGCGTCGACGAATGTGTGTAGTTGCCGCGTCGACACTGGGTTGTAATCGTAGCATCGCGGTATTCTCAGTTGTTCTATGGCGTTAAGTGAAGTAATCCAGTCTTCCCATTTTTGTTTTAGCTCTGCTGGCAGAGGGTCGTCCCATTCCGCCTTGTAACGCCATGTGTCTTGGAATATTCTCTTCGCTGGGGTAGTCACTGGTGATATTAACCCCAGCGGGTCAAATAATGCCATTATGATACTCAGTGCTTCACGTTTAGTTGGCAGGCGTTGTTTTTCTTTTACGTCGACCGGCCTCTTCATATTGTGAGTATTAAATCCGATATGATCGCTTTGTACGTGCCAGAGCAGGCCGAGCGTCTTCTCAGTTTTTTTTCCGCCCAGGCGCACGGTCGCGTCGTGTTGTTTATGCTCTGTCGTTATTTCTTCTATTGTTTTCTCTTCGTTCGATGTCCACCCGCTGAGTACGAATCCCGCTTGTTTGTGGACGAGATCGACTGCTTTTACAGTTTGCTGAGCTTCCGTGATAGAGTGGAAGCTCTGCAAGTAGTCGTCCATGTAGTGATTTCTTTTTATGGCGACCGCAGCTTCTGGGTATGCCTCTGAATGTTCTTCAGCATTTTTATTTTTGATGTATAATGCTGTGCATGGTGATGATGTCGCTCCAAAGATGATCGATGTCATCCTATATTCTTCCGGTTGGCCTTTCCCGCCGCTTGCCTCTCCACAAGAAACGTAAAACGTCTCTATCTTCTTTGCGCACTTTGATCTGCATAAACATTTCTTTTATGTCGGCGCTCACTACATACGGATACTGTCGGAACCTCATGATTACTCCGGGCAATGATTAAGTCCGGCCCCGAGTGAAGCATATCGTTGAGACATATTCCTGCTGTCTTCGCTGCGGCGTCGTGCACCAATCTCGGCGGCTTGTTAGGTTTCGCAGTGTTGATGACTGGGAAGTGTGGCAGATACCATGTCTTTCCTTGTGGCGGTGGCATGGGCGCGCGCTCTGCGTAACCCAAGTTGAAGAGGTTATGTATGCGTTCTTCGTACTGTAGCTTGATATTGCTGTCTCGGTCGAGCCTCTTCTCTAAAGTGTGCAGACGTCTTTCCGCGTCTTTGTAATTATTTGGTATTTGGAAATCCTTTTGTTTCCACAGCAACCCTGTCTCGAATCTGCCGTCCGCCGACCTCCGGCTGGTCTCCCTCAATATTTGTATAGCTCGCTGCTCGGGATCTTCTTTCGGTCTTCTTGGCTCGATGCACAGTGATTCTAATATGAAATAATACTTTATTTCTTCTTCTATTGGCTGTGCCTCTTCCCTCTGATGTAGTCTGCCGCAGAAGGTGACCGTCGACGTCAATGAGCTATGACAGCCATGCAGAACCCAGCCCAGGTTGGTGTATGAGGCGACTGGTTGATCTCGACGACCGACGCGCAGTTTTCTAGACACTATGAGGTGCCAGTTATCTTGCCCGATTAGTATTTTCTGTGAGGCGCGTTCGTAGGTGATATCCTCTTTGATATCCAGCAGATGTTGGCAATTCTCCAAGTGATTTTCATTCACGGATTCTGGCGCGAAGTCCAACCGCTTTACCGTACGCGCTGCTTCTATGTTGTGTTCCTCTTGCGCGTACTTTCCTCTTATTTTAAGGCTGACGAACTTGCTCTTCTCATGTTTCACCTCCGAGCCAACCCCTTGTACTGCACGGGGGCGTGTCAACGGCGCCGATGACGTCAGCGATCGAAGCATCGACTAAGGTGACCGTGCTTCCTTCATCCAATAATGCGTATGTTTCGACGCAGCTTAGCGGCCCCCTTATTGTTACGGGCGCAATCTTTAGGTAAGCGCGGCGGTGTTTGTACGGTCGAGTCGTTGTGATGACCTCCCTTGACGATGTTGCGGTTTCTTTTTCAGTTTCTGCTGTTCTGTCGTGATGCAGCAATTTATGGTGTTTCATCATGCATCCGCCTTTTCCGCACGGTGGAGCTTTACACAGCAATCGGCGATGTTTGCCTCGCAGACAGCGGTAGCAGATATTATACTTCTTCGCTACTTCCCATCTGTCATTTGTGGACAGAGCGGCAATGGGCAGTTTGTGTTCTTGTTTGCATTGAGGGCAGCGTTCTTCATATTGTTTCTTGCTTGTGGCGAAGGCACGTTCTAATTTTCTCGGCCTTCGCTCTCTCGGTTCGTTGTCCTCCGTGATGAACTCCGGCAAGGCATATGCGCTGCATTTATCCGCTTCTTCGTTTAAGAAGATTGATATCTTCTTAAGCTCTGGGATATCTTCTTTCTTCCTGGCTGCATAGTCGTACCATTTGCTTCTCAATATGGGCGTGAGTTCGTCTGTGATAACTCGCGTCATCTCCGGACCGGTGTGCTTTCTTGAGTGCTTCCACGGTGCCCACTACGTTTGCTATGCGATTGGCGAATATGCATAGCTCCCTGGGATTGTCCGTAACTTTGTTCAGCAGCTTCAGCTTCTCTATTTCTAAGTGAATTAATGCTTCTGGTCGTCCGAATCTCCTTTCCAAAGCTTCTATTATTATTCTGGGGTCTGATTGGCTTATAAGTAGGCAGCCTGCGGCCTCTTTTGCTATCCCTTTTAAGCTTCGGCGTATTCTCGCTATGTTTTCGTTCATCGTGAAGTACTTTGAAGAGTCTTCGTACGTTGTTTTGAAGCTGAGCCATTCTTTGCTGCTACCATTGAATGTGGGCAGCTCTTGCAAATATTTCGGCGGCTCCCTTGTGCTTCGTACTGCTTGTGATAGGGCAGCGGCTAAGGTAGCGACGTCGATTTGTTGCTGCGCCTGTCCATAGTCTTCTTTCTGCGGCGCGGTATGTTGTGAAACGTATTGCGGCGCATACTGTTGAAGTACGGGTGGTGCGATCTGCGGTGCTGGTTGCGACGCGAAGTACGACGTGGGTTGCGGCGCGGGCTGCGTTGCGAACTGCGGGGCGGGTTGCGATGCGAAGTGCGACGTGGGTTGTGGTGCAGGCTGCGGCGCGGGTTGCGATGTAGGTTTTTCTTGCAACCATGTACTAATGCTCACTGATGCTAAATCGTCTTCTATTTCTTCCTCTTCGTCCTCGGTTGATCCGACTTCTGCTTGTAGTCGCTGCACGTGTATTTCTTGCAATTCCGTTCTTGCTTGCAACCGGGCCTGCTCGAGCTTGAGTTCGGCTAACCGCTCTTTCGCCTCTAACTCCGCGAGGAGTCTCTTGCGTGAGACTACGGAGCGGCGCGACCTAGTCTCGCCGGGCTTTAATGTGCGCTGCGATCTTTGATCACTCTCTTGCTGGGTTTCTTCCGTTGCAGTCGTTTTATCGGTTGCAGAGGTAGCGGTTGTATCGCTGACCGTTGTGGTTTCGCTAGTGGTGTTTGATGAGCCACTAGCGGCTGAGTCGCCCCCGGAGGCCTCTTCCGTGGCCCCCTGGGTTATCTGTTCATCTTTGCGACGCTTCGATGATTCTCCGTTGTTACTACGCGTAATCACTACTTTTCTTCAAAATATTTTTTCGTTCTTGCGGTTTGCTTCTTTCTTCCGGCAATACCAAGACCGATATTGTCTTTTTCTTCTGATAATTCGGCTCTTCGAAGGACCATTAATGTTACGGATCGCCGTTGGTCTTGCTTAAATAGGAGGCAAGCGGCGGTGAGGAGGAACTTGTACTTGTAGCAGCCAGAATAATCAGCCCTAAACGCGAATAAATAATATATACTCTGCTGCTACCATAACGCGGAAGGTGAAGATAAAAAACATTTATTTTCTAACTATCCCTGGCTACTGAGATACTGCGGACTGCATATAGATAATTTGACGTTCTTATAAAGAAACAAGAAGCAGCCGCAAATATCATTCAGCGCCACATCGACTTCACACGCCGCTATCGTCACGTATCCGTCGACCAATGGGGAGCCGTTTCTTCAACGCCGCAGCTCGCTTCTTCTTGCTGTTCCGGAGCTGTATTCCACGCCGCCGCCGTTCGCCGACTACGCGCGCGCACCGACCTGCATGTCTTATATAGCCCGATCCAGCGACGTAGCTTCGTGAACAACACACAAGTCTCACGCCGGGAAACGAAACGTACATAATAGTAATACATTTTGATTCATTTTCATTGGTCATAATGTAAGCAGTATAATTGGCTATGTACAATAAAAATAATTACCATTGGCAAATCAATTGTGAGCCAGCCATTTTATTTATATATATTTTCATCTTGCCTATATATAAATATAGGCAAGATGAAAATATATTCATTCCAGTCCACAGTCCATTCTATATTCGTACTCCAGTCGGACTTATATAAACAGTCGTTTCATTTCTCCACCTTGAAACCACTCGGAGTCTGTTAATAGTGGACCGTTCATCTCCACTATTACATACTTTTTCTTCTTATTGTTGCCTTTTCGGTGGCTGGAGAGCGACTGCCGATCTTACCGGCCGGCCCGTCTTTTATACGATTTGGCCGTAGCTGGCCAGCGGACCCTTGCCTCACCCCCGCGCCGTTCTTTATTTCTTTATAACTCTTATTGATTAACAAATATAATTGAATGTGTAATATTCTGACATTTATTTCTTACATTATTATGTACACAATAATTATTTTACATTCTAAAAGGTTTAAACCTTGTATTTTACAATTTTTAGGCTGAGAACCCTGCCCCGCACCTCAGCACTATAAATATAAAACGTCGTGGCGCGGTGCGCGTAGCCTCATTTGCTCCGCGGCCGCGTCACGATAAGATGCCTTGTTGATGTTATAATTATCTTTTTTACAAGAAAGGTAATTTATAAGAATGATAATATGCAAGAAAGGTAATATACAATAAAGGTGATATGCAACAAAGGTAAATTAGATATAAGAGTACAATTTACATTTTAAAATCTATGCTAACTCTCGTTATTTATTCGGTGTCTTTATTGGGAGAGTTATTGCATAGTTACAACATTATTCTTTTTTATTATTGAATATAAGTTATACATGTTTAACATAAATAAATGCAATAATTAAGACTACGGCTGTTTTTCCGTGTTGTTGTGTGCACCCTCGCTAGTTGTCGAACCGCGACTGTCGCAACCCCCGTGGCTCCGCCCACCGCCCCTGGGTTGCTCAACCAGCGCTGGTTATACTAAGCATGTATTTCGTCGTTTGCGTCGTGCATACATTCCATCTGACTGCGAATGAGCTGGTGTTCTGCGTGGTTTATGTACGCCGAGAAGAATACACATGTCTTAAAATAGAACCGGTTCGAAAAGCCTCTCTTAATTGGAATATATTTCCAAAGCTACGCCCATATCGACACATCACTTCTTAAAATTACTGCCTTGTCTGAGCTACTTGATTAGGTGTCGCGAACACTTTGATTCATTCGCTGAAATAATCCTGAACCACCCATATCCTTTAACATCTCTGCGACTTCAGCCTCCATTTGCCATGGGATCGGGCGATATCTTCGTTTTATAGGTCTGGCATTATTTGTATTTATTTTACGCTATACCGTACCAGTTCTACCACAATTACTATTAGTGGTGTAAATATCCTTAAATTTCATTATAAAAAATATTAGCTTGCGAAAATTAAATGTTAAGTTATCCTTAAGAAATTCCAGCAGCTCTGATAATGAATAAATGGATAAATGAAATATACTTTACTATACACCAGAAAAACATATGAGAAAAAAACAATAGATATTTTAAAGGTACAATTTGCGGCCTTATCGCTTTGAATTGAAAAATTGAAACATTGCGGAGGATATAATGAACTGTGAAAAAGGGTAAGGGTAGGTTATTTGTTAGAAAATAGATGCGACATAAATATAATTACTCGATAAATACATATTTACATAACATAATAAATAAACACATTTCAATTACAAAAATATAGAAATACATAAACAAGAGCAGAAAGGGGTAAGTGAAATAAAAGACTTAACATAAGGAACATAAGTAGTAATTTATAAATAAACGATGTCAAGGAGAGAGAAGGATAGATTGAGCACTTTTAATGTGCAGCGGTAGGGAGTTCCAGAGTTGAACAGCTTCAATGCAAAAGGATTATGGGACAACATTTTTAAATTGAGATTTTAATTAGAATGATGAGAGCGAAAGTGAGTGGGTCACCAAGAAACTGACACTGGGTGTGCTTGATATTCACCTATTATGCTATACTTTTTAAGCGAACTTCTTCATTTCGCATCATTAATTGATATTCAAAATTCTTGTCTGTTTTATTTTATGCTTTATCAAAGATAATAACACTTTAAATGTTGTCCCACATTCTTTGCAATGGCAAACAGCCCGTTCTTAAAGTAAAGTGGGTATTTTGCAATTATTAGATTTTCTGACCTTGGCTGGCTCAAGTGTAATGTCCTTTAAACAGTATAGTTTGCAAAAGTCAGAACACTTCTTTGGACAAGAAATTTAAGAACTCCTTGATCGAAACCTACAATGTACCGCTGGTTCTTCAAAAACTGTAAATGTAAACATCAGTGATATTGGCAATCAGCACGGGATTACCATATGTCTGTTCTCCAATCTTTATTTTGATGTCTGTATCGCCAAGGATAGGGGCTGGTTGGCCACTTTCTGTTTGTGGCAGATATGGAGGTTGCTGCTTCCACAATATGGTTTGTTTCAAAAGTTCCGACTTCACAATCTTTTATTTTTCTAAAAAAAAATTGAAAATATGCAGACTTGCATTTTAAGTGTCCTTGATGATAAGACTGTTGTCATTGCATGATTATGTAATGGTTTGTCCAGCAAATGCCTACCCCGCGGCTCTGGCGATATTGAATATTACTGTTCCTAGTCAACTTCGGTCTTGGATTTAACAGACTGCACTATCATTGTATAAAAACTACTACCGAAAATATCGGAAAATCTGTGTTCCGTAGACGACTACGATTTCCGGTTTTTAAAAACAGTTTCCGTTTCTAGGTTCCCTACCTACAACATCTCAAAAATACATAACAATAGTATACAGAAACCACCACCCTAGATCTTTTGTCAATCAACTCACATTACCTAAAGAAGGTGAGAGACCTCATTGGTATAAAGCATTTTCATAACTCACAAATTACAACAATATTACAATTTGAATCCTCTTCCATCATCAAGCCAATAAAAGTCCCATTCACAATGTTGTTGTACAAGTCAATACTAAACTCACTCCTCTAAACCTTTAATGCTTTCAAAAGAAAAGGAAACCGAAAGGATTATCTTTGCACAGAATGAAATCAACATCCAGTAGCAGAAGACTTTACACAGAAGACACCATCGCATCTCGATGAACGTAAACATGGACAAGATAGTGGAACATGTGGCTCAAGCGCGAAGAGCTCTTCCTTGAAATGTAAGGCTTTATGTTAGCAATTCAAAACCAAACTATACAGACTAAACTACTGGTTACATTATTAAAGATCATCTCCACAAGCCCTATTTTTATGATGAATGCAGAGTGAAACTTACAACATTCATCACATTACAAAATATAGTAAAATTCTTCTAAAGGCCTCTGTATGTTGACAAATAAGTCTCCATGTAAGCCTAACAATCTAATCATCAATCTAACTAAGCCTAAGCAGAAATGAGATCGCAAAGTGTAGATACAAAACGATAATGATATTAATAATTGGCTGCAGCGATAGTGATGAACAAACATTGCTAATAGAAGTTATACTTATTTGACAGCTACTATAAAAAGAAAAAGAATTGCGTGCAATGTCTAGTTTTCTCACAATCAGCTTTAGAACAAGGATTTGTAATTTAGTCAAATTAGATGAATATTGGCCATTTACAACAATATACCACATTAGTCAATTAATCATCAAGTAATCTTTCATTTGACATACTAGATGATAGTATTAAAATTTGTTTAGCATACTCCAATTTCACCTTAAAATTAAAATAAACTCTTGGATTTAAAATTCAACTTTTTAAGATGCTTTTCCACCGGAAAGCCTCAAGACAAGGTGTGTCAGACCGAAGACCGGACATTGGCAGAATTATTGTGACATTATCACAATACCAAGGGCCATATAGTTATTAAAAAAAAAAACTTTTTAAGATGATTAATATGTTGTGATGACAGACATGAATGGAAACCATGATATTCCATAAGTGTTTTGTTTACTAATAGCACAGAATACTAAAAACATTATAATAACTGTTGGATGCCTTTTGTTTTATATAAAAATATTATTTAAATATAAAATTGGTCATTTCATAGGTAATGAAATAAGCCCTAAATAGAAATGTTAATTTTTAACCCTTCAATCCTCATAAAAATCCCATGCAGTCCTGCGTGCAGACAGCAGACATGCGTCCGTCCTGACTTTTATTTAGACCACAGGATACAGAATTTTGTATAGATTTTATAATGCCAAACTTTTTCATAGAAAAGTAGTCTCTAAATATAAATTTTAATGGTTAAAAGTGCTGTGGGTTAGTGCGGTCGGGTCCAACCACTTGGGGTTTGAGAGGTTAAATATAAAACTGATCATTTCATAGATAATGATAGTAATATAAGCTAAATTATTAATGTTAAGACCAAGCTTAGGCTAATAAATATTTTAGCATATTTACCCAATGCCAATGCCGATTTAATAATTTTGTATGTTCTCTTGTTCTTTTTAGCCGTCCCGTTATATCACTCCACATGTATCGGTCTGTGGGAAGACCAGTTGAAGTATATCCAGATAATGGATTCCATCTCTGATTTTCATAAACACAATAAGTTTGTGTATCAGTCATTGCATGAATTCCTTCATTACCTCCAATTCCTGAAAATTTATCATAAAGATATTATTCAACCAATAAATTATGGAAAAAAATGAATTCCCACATTGATTTTTACACATACCATTCCCTACATACCTTTTAAAATACCACCGCCCCAGCCTCCTGTATAAACCCATGCTCTATGATCATGAGATATGCCCCACACAAATCCATTTTGACTACACTCCACTTTTCGTAAATAGCCTCCCATCATACGCCAAAACATTTCATCTGGACCTATTATAACACTTGTTGATAAATATTCCATATTATAAAGTTTTAAAGGCCCCTGAACTGATACTGATGTAATTGTTTCTGGTGACAGTCTATGTTTATAAGAGCAATATTTTTCATCATTAATAATTACTGTGAAACCTTTAAGTTCACAAACAAACGTAATAGTAAACTCCTGTCCCCTTGCTAAAGGTAACTTATGACGTTCCTCAGCACCCCAATGACCAGATATTTTTGAGTTACAAATAACTGCATTTTCATCAAATCTAACATTGAAATGAAAAGGAATTTCACATACTTCTGTCTCTATTTTATGCCTTTGCTTCTTTACTTCTGGGCCTTGAAAGTTGACATGAAATCTTTTAATTTCATCAAACAAGCTTCCTGACATTCTCAGCATACATCCAGGTGTGAAATTATTGTGTAGTGATGTAGAAAATCCACTTATGATATTTTTTCCAAATACTTGAAATTCTTTTGAATATTTACCATTTTCTTCGTAATTTAATTTTGCTGGCATAGGATCCCAGTTCAAAATGTCTCCTGAATTTGTTATAGCCCAGACAGAGTTATTTGAAGGTCTTCCTGAGAGTCCATGTATCTGTGAAGTAATATCAACTAACACATTCAACCATTCTTCTTGCTCCATTTCAGTCATAAACTGTATTTTAATAATATCTTTGGTTTGGTTTGGAACAGTTAATGAAATTCTGGGACTACTTGGTTCTGATGATGTAGTAATGCAAACAATTTCACCTAAATTCAAAATAAATTTGATAGTACCATCAGGCTGAAAAACAGACAAAGTTCCAGTATTTTCATAAGCATGCCAGTATAAAGAAATTATACAGTCCTCACTGGAATTATTAGCATTAACTAATCTTGCCTCACTGCTGCGAGTCCAACCTTTTTCTTCAATTGCTAAACCATATTGAGTTAAATCAAATTCTGAATTGCTTCTATTTTTTAAACGTTCTAATATTTGTAATCGCCATTCAGCTGTTATATCTGAATTAAAAGTATTTTGTGAGTCAGAGAACCAATGTGGTACATTTATGGTATCTACAATACAACCACCAGCTTCCACAATAGCCCATGTTGCATCACAAGTTCCCCAAGCTGTTTGACTAACATCATCATCAAAGTACATTCCCGAATCAACATCAAACACACTACTATCACTATCTGGTTGTGCTTCCATACCAACTACGGAGCCTACACTACGTACGGGACTCCAAGCTCTTGGATTTTTTAATGTAGTTTCGTAACTTTTTCCAGTTAAGTCTATGCTATCAAGATTTGTACTTTTCTTTGGTCGTGACACACTAGGTTTAATGGGTAACGTATTCTCAATGGGTGCTGAATGTGATTCTTCCCAAGAACTATGTAAAGTAATGTTAGACTTTAATTCAGTTGTTGCTGATTCAGGTAGTAAATTGAGGCTCTGATGTTTTGAATTAGATACTGATGAAATAATACTTGCTGTGCTTGATGTACGACTTAACTGCATGTTAGCTTGCACCATTCTCCACCTTTTACCTGTTAGCTCCGCTGGAGTTATACCACTTCTCCAATAAACATTTTTGTTGGATTCACCAATAGCAAATACTTGGTCATTAATACCGACAGAAATATGAACCATGTTACCATTTATTTCCAACCAACCAGTACCCATTGCAGCTGCTTCTGAACTACCAGACAAACTGCCGTCCACTCCTTTTCTAAACCATACTCTGGTATCTGAACTTATTGCCCAGACAACATTATATCCCACAGAGAGGACAGATAATTTAGTTTCTGGAGGTGACTTTACTTCCAACCAAGCTTCACCTGTTGGACAATCTTTGGTTACCCCTTTTCTAATAATAGCTCTACCTGTCCAAAGTAATGCCCAAACTAAGCCAGTAGGGCCTACTGAAAGTTGTTTTATATCACAATTCGGTGGTATACTAACATTGATCCATTTTTGTCCTTCTGGAGAGCTTGTACTAACTCCAGTTCTATACATTACACGACCATGAGCTGTTATAGCCCACACTGACAGCGTACCAGGGGAAGCATATGGAATGTGATTACCACCAATACTGACATCTATGAAGGGTTCTTGTGTTGGATCTTTATGAAGTGGAGCAATAGCACACCACGAATTCATTGCACTGAATTTTCTATATCGAATCCATTTCCTTCGTCTAACACACGACTTCCATTGCTTCATAGGACCAAACTGAGCTGGAAAATCAACAGCATAACTCCATCCATCATGATCTAATGGCTGCCCATCTAATGTTAGTTCCAGTTGCCACTCACCTTCCCATTGCCATGCCATAGATGGAAGTCTTATGGAGTCTATTGCTCTATCTTTGCTACCATCTTGAGAAGAAAAGTGGTATCGATCTGTAGGTAAAAGTCTTCCAGTAAAACCTTCTAATGGAATCCATCTTTCATTTTCGTAAGACTCTTCTTTCACTCTTATTGGTATTTCAAGTCCATGGACATGAAGGTATATTTGTCGGTCACCTCCCACGGCCCACAAAAAATGCGGCACAGCGGACAACGTTTTAAATTCTATACCCAGGTACATAAACTCCCTCCAGCAAGAGCCACTGGTTGTGAGAGCATAGACTTTACCTTCGTTATTGATTGAAAATAAGAGGGAATTACTAGACATGTTTAATTATTTTTAGTTATATCACAAACAAACCATAGCTGCCTTCAATAAACAAAGTTTATTGGATTATCGTTTAATAATAAATTTAAAAACATCTTATTAACTTGATTATTAAAATTTTATTTATCATTTTAGCCCTAAGGACTTAACTTGTGACTTAGAGGCTAAATATCTCTCGAGCGCCCTAACGTCAAACGTCTGTCTAGTCTTTTTTTTATTTAACTGACTTTACGGTTCTGGGTTCTAGCCCTTCTGAGCCTATCATTTCTTTCAGAATCTTCATTTTATATATTTTGTCTTCACAATATGCTGATGCATTGTCTCATTGCGAAGTTTTCGGGAGATTTTGATGACAGCTCAATCTAGCGGACTGTTGATGAGGACAGCCGCTCAAGTTCATAAGGCGCCCAAGCGATCAAATTAACTTGTGGTTTATTTCAACATCAAATCACTTGTTTCGTCGTTTTCTGTAATAGTTCACACGCGCAGACACCTAATTCATAAAATCGCATCACTTTTACGAATCAAAATCCACTTCAAACCATTATTCAAGCGACAAAACTGTTCCCGCCAAAACTCCTGTCTAGTCTTGTGTAGTTTCGCACCATGAAGGTTAGAGAACAGGAGAACGATCGTCGTAGAATATAGTGTCCCAGAAATATGGGCACTGTAAGTGAGGCGCTGCGATCGGTAAGTTTGGTCAATAAAAGTCATTTTCAGTCTATTTTTCCGGTCAGATGCTAAACCACTTGCACATCCACGCACAATAAAATACTTCTCCATTTTTTACTGTTTCTTTTTGTCAAAATTACGGAGCATGAAAATTTTCTCACCAATACCGCGGAGAAAATTTGTACATTTTTCAACTATAACTTCATCTCCTTGTACTCATAGACAGCTAACTTCACAGTCACTACTCACCGACGTCAGTGCCGCTATAACTTCTACAATTTTCAAGGACAGGTGGGCTATGCTTTAGTACGTAGCATGAAGGTTAGAGAACAGGAGAACGTTCACTGCAACCAAGTACGACTGGTTGTGTTTGCGTCCGCCAACAGCAAAAAATTAAAAAACTGCGGTATATTACTTCTTACCCCAGCCAGTATAGAAACTTTATCGCTAGTTCTTGAATATGATGAATCAGTCCGGCTCGAGAGGTTTTTGGATCGATTCATCGAATCGATGCGGTACTCCAAATCGATCTAAAAATCCAGATCATCGATTTTTTGATTAATCGATGTAGATCGACATGCCTACAACCGTAGATATAATAGAGATTAGAGATATTATAGAGAATTCTGTCTACGCCTACAACATTGGGTGCGTTTGGCAGAAAAAAGCGCTAGCAAGCGCTTGTAAGCAAAATGGCGATCGTAAGCGGTAAGCGCTGTCAAATCGTAAGTAGCTATTTTCCTCCAGGACACGACGTTAGTTTTAACCAGGGAACCTAACCTAATTTAAATATATGTTTGTAAAGTATTCATATTAAAAACTTACCAATCATGAATTTTTTAACATGTATATGTCTATTCATGTCATTATATTACTTAAAACTAATATTGCACAAAACAACTTATAATTTCTACTTCAAAACAAACAAATTAAATAAGCAAAATGGCGGATTGTGTCAGCGCTACTGAAGTAGCAATCGTGTCCTGGCCGAAAACTATTTTAGCGCTTGTAAGCGCTTGCTAGCGCTTTTTTCGGCCAAACGCACCCATTGCCAACCTTCAACAGCAACAGCTGTCAATTAGACGTGGGTCCTTACGTCTTTTTCAAGAAACGTAACGAAACCAGTGACTTCATCGGCGTCACATGTTTCGAAACTAGTGATTTTTGTAACTGGCTACTTTTATTCGGCTACTGTGATTGTTTGCATAAATATCACCACCAACTATACAGTTACACACGAAACGAAAATCACAATCCGTGTTTGTAGCTATACAGTAACTGTTTTCTGTTAAATCAATAAATTAACTTCCCTTCATACTTTATTCAGGTTTAGGACAGACTGCATTAAATGTATTTATGATTGATTTGCGTTTACTATGACACTAATATTTTCATAAAATTATTAATGCATGCATATTTACAAGTCAATTTGATTGTATATACAATGATTATTGATATTTACAGTTTATTTACACTTTTTCAACGTTTTCACTGTCATTTGTTTTTGCACTTTTATTTACACTGTACAATTAATTTGTTTGTTTGTTTGGCTATTTACACACAGTTTTTAAGTTTTATAATATTATAAACATTTAAATTTTAAAATTTTTTATACTCATTTTTTAGTTATATTTTAATTTTATGAATAAACGAGTTCATGACTCCGTCAAAAATGTTTTAAAAATTATTTTAGTTAAATTCAATGTGACTCGCTTCCCGGAATCACAAACCGTTAAATATCTACAAACAGAGATTACTCTATTTTATTGTTTATGTCTATAGTCTTACGGATGAAAATTAAACGTACAATAAAACTGTTACTTACGATGGTTTGTTTATTGTTGTATGCCACATGTGCGCTTTGCGCTCGAGCGACCGACAGTCGACTCCCGCAATAATCACGGGTAACAGTAATCATAATCACGCATTTACAAAAATCACTACTTGTAACAGTACGTTTGCACTGAGAAACATTCAACATGTAATGTTTTGAAACAAATCGTATAAAATAAATCACACAACATGTTTTGTTGATGGTGGCGTTCGCACTCACAAAAACTGTTTAAAATTTTCAACAGATATCAAGATTTGTTTGTAGCTGTGTTCGCATTGATTACAACATAGACATTTTACTTGTTTATCTATAGATTTGTCAACGTTAGCGTTCGCACTGTTGTTTTTTTATATTTCGCGATTTGTTTTAAATCGTGTTTTTCTGTTATCCAATTTAGTTGGTAAACATCACAAAACATTATCAACCCTAGCGGAGACGAATGATAACTTAATACAAATTATAAATGTGGTATCATCATCATCATCATTACAACCCTTCACAAGTCCACTGCCGAACATAGGCCTCCCCCAAGGTATGCCACAAAGCACGGTCCTGAGCCACCTGCATCCATCGACTACGCGCATGTCTTACCAGGTCGTCACTCCATCTCGTGAAGGGTTGCCCTACACTTCGCCTACCTTTAGTCTGCCACTCGAGAACCTTTTTTCCCCAACGATTTTCGGTTCTTCGAGCTATATGGCCGGCCCATTGCCACTTCAGCTTACTAATCCGTTGAACTATGTCGGTCACTCTAGTTCTACTGAGGATATCCTCATTTCTATGTTTATCACGCAGAGAAACTCCGAACATAGCCCTCTCCATAGCTCGCTGAGCGACTTTGAGCGTCCTCATACGGCCAGCAGTGAAGGACCACGTCTCGGTTCCGTAGGTCATCACTGGCAACACGCACCAGTGGTACAGCTTAGTTTTCAGGTTTTGAGGTATAACTGACGAGAAGATGCGTCGTAATTTCCCGAACGCTGCCCAGCCGAGTTGAATCCGTCGATTGACCTCTCGTTCGAAGTTGGACTTACCCAGTCAAGACTATTTGTCCCAGGTAAACGTACTCGTCAACAACTTCCAGCTTAGTGCTCCCAACAACTACCGACATAGGTGTGACACGGACATTAAGCATGATATTTGTTTTGTCCATGTTCATCTTATGACCTATCCATTGAGAGGCACTATTGAGTGAAACTATTAAATGTGGTATATATCTCTACAAATTCCATCTTTATCATTAATCAGATTATCTGCAATTCTCTCGTGAGGTGGAAAAATTTTGTCCTTTTTTGGGGTATTTTTTTAGGTTGCCTGTCCCAGAGCTCGATATAAAAGAACATAATAAAATACAATACAAATTTCTAATTATTTATGCAATTAAAATACATAACTTAAAAAAGAAATGTAGAAAACTGTTTATCAAATAATTTAGTTTGTCACTGCCATCTTCATAAAGTGACAAGAAATTTTTCTTCCACATGTTCTACTAATTATATATATATGAGAAAGAAATATGAAACCATGTACCACCTTTCTCTCAAAATTTTACAAAGCTTACCATAGTTTAGGCTTATTCCAATAATCTGTGTTTCCTTGGAGATAAACAGGGTTATTTTGTGATAACCGGTCAAATTTGCAGAGAAGGTTCAAGATAACTAATATAGGCCGTTCAAGACAAATCAATTTTAAAAAATCTCAAACTTTGTATCCTTTTTAGGGTTCCGTAGTCAACTAGGAACCCTTATAGTTTCGCCATGTCTGTCTGTCCGTCCTCGCTTAATCTCTGTGACCTGACACTGAGCGTGGCCCGACACGCTCTTGGCCGGTTTTTTATCTCTTAATTAACTCTTAATAAAGTAAGTGATTTTACTGCATACGCAAACATTCGTAAGAGTAATAATAAGCTTGTCGCCATCCTGGTGAGTCACTTAAGCATGTCAAAGTACTTACACAGGCACAGCCTAGTAGCCAGAATTCTATACCAGAAGCTCGCTCTGAAATACGGTCTTGTGGATCGGAAACTGCCTTATTATAAGTACTTACCGAAAGCCGTGCTCGAAAATGACCGCGCCAGGCTCTACTGGGATCGGGCCATCATCATAGACCGGACTATTCTTGCGAATAAACCTGATATTATGCTGATGGACCGGGCACAGTCAAGGATATTTTTGGTCGACATTACCACTCCATATGACGAGAACCTAGTGAAAGGCTCACGAGGTGACCGACATGTGGGGTGGTCTGCCGACCGAAATTTTTCCCGTAGTCGTCTCTGCGAATGGGCTAAACCCAGTTAGCCTCTCGGGTCATCTGAGGCGACTGGGACTCCGTGACGGACCGCTCCGAGCTCAAATGCAGAAGGCGGTGCTCCTCGATACCGCCCGCCGGTTTCTTTCCCTTTCCCCCTAACCCTCGGAGGTTTGGTCTCCCCTGCTGAGGGCTTCCATCTGGTAGGGCCTTTATTTATTTATGTATTATTGTATTTATTTTATTTCATTGATATTTATGTATATTTATCTTTTCATTTTCATTTATAATTATGTATTTATAGACCCCAACCAGATGAGAAAATTATATGGATACCCCACATAATAATAATATTTATTGAATCCAAATATACCTTACATAAAAACATATACTTACAAAATTACATTGATAAGACGTAAATCGAACTCAGTAGTATATTAAGGTATCTTTAGCAACCGTGGCAGGTCACAGTCCTGTGTTACATCTGCTAAGCCCTCCCCATTAAATACATACGAAATAGAAAAACAAAAACATAAAAACAATTATACCGCAAACAAGAAATAAATAAAAGTGGGAAGAAGTAAAATAATTAGCTATGTGCTATGTTCTAATCCGACAAATGGCTTAATACTATTATAGCTAAATGTTTAGTTGTATGGTACAAGAGTAAGGCAAGAGAGATATTCTATAAATGTGTCACACACTTATATTAATATTCAAATGTTAAAGTAAACGTTTACAAGAACTTATTCTGTATTTCACATAGAAATAATTGAAACTTAGTGAGTAGTGACTCAGTTAATATTTCATTTTCTTAAAACAATAAAATATAATATGCAAAATGTTCATTTAATATTGGAGATTTGTTAATCATAAACCAATATTACAAGTTTAGAAGTGTAAAATTAATACGTAGATGCCATTGTGTAGTATATGAGTGTGAGTGTGTGTGTGTGTGTGTGTGTGAAAGGAGTGAGTGTGTGTTATTATTTTGCTTAACAGTTTGCATTTTTAACTATCTACATTTAATAATTTTTCAGTTTCCTCGTAAGATAAAGATATTAAAAATTAGTTAGAGCTTGCTTATATTTGAAATATGTTAGTCGATCGGTAGGCAAAAACGTTGTTGCCCATAAATCGGATTCAATTTGGGATAGTTGCAAATAAAAGAAGAAGCTTTATTTACTGATATTTTAAAAAACTGACTATTTGTATTTAAGCTTAAGTTTCGAATTTGATTACTCTGAAAATATATAATAATATGTATATAATGGCAACAATATTTATCATTTTATTAGTCTGGACCCAAAGGGTGTTAAAAAGATTGTTATACTAAGCCTACAATGTTGGGTCTTGCAGGCTTAGTATTACAGTCCAGACGGAATGTAACAGCCATGCATCCGACATCGCCTAATATATGTATACTGGCCGCCTAATAGCACGTGATTCTAAGGTACAGAATAACATTTCTCAAACTTGCATAATACTAGAACACTACCAAAGGGAGGAGACAAAATTTCTTTAGCAAAATTAGTTCTGTCTATTAAGTCATTAGATGAGTTAAAACAAGAAAATAAAAATCAATACTGATTACAATATTTCAATTACCTATGTAAAAAAGGACAAAAATACAGACGATTTACAATTATGAATGTATTGATAATATCATGCACAATTAAAAACCCTAGCATGTCTACAATACCTAAAATAGCAATATTTGAATCAAAAACAAGTTAAATAATAAATAAGCTCATGTACACAAGAGCAGAGTAAAACCAGCAAATAATAATTTCATTTTGATAATAATTGGTTGTCTATTTATTTCCCTGATTTAAAATAACCTTATAATTTTGTCTCTATATTATATGCTTGCAGTTACGACGTAAACAGAACAACTTTTATTCAACAAAACTTAATAGAGAATACTTGATTACAAAACACAATAAGTAATTAATGTTTATACTCGTTTGGGAAAAGCCTCTGTCCTACGTAGAAAACAAAGTCCAAGCAGGTCATTTAAACAAAATGTTATTTAGAATATAATGTTTTACAATTAAATATTAAAACATTTAGAAACAATATTAATCACCCCATTCCCAGGGGTTTATCAATCGTATATTTTATTGTAATAACCTTTTTTTGAACAACTTTGCTTTCAGTTTTTGATAGGCTGCATATTTTATGTCTTGTTGTAAAAGCATATACTTTGCCCCATGAAGGAAAACTAATTCTTTGAAGTAGAATAACTGATATAACTAGCTTGTACTTGTTCCTAGTATTTACAGAATATACATTACTATTTTTAATAAAAACTATTGTTGCTTTTGTGTACATTAAATTAACAAAAACAAAAAATTAATAAAAAAACATACATTAAATTTTCGTAAAATTACTAAAACGCTATAGTTAATATATGTACTTCTAAAAAACTTTCTTGAAAAGACTCCTTCGGACTTAGGTTGTAAAGTGCTCTCATGGGTCTCTTCTGCAAAACAAAGTTATTTCAATGTGAAATGCATTAACCCCATTGCAAGATCCCTTATGTAATAAATAAGGCATATCAAAGTGTCTCTATCTCTTTGTTATGGAATGCAAAATATAGTCGTTGCACATTTGCACCCAAGATAGAGAGAACTTGTAAATTTACTCCGTCCATGTCACAAACTGTTGCAGATATATTCATCCCAGCCTGAGAGCCTGGAAGTTATGCCAGCTATGACTGATTCCAGACCTGAAATCAAAAATTAAATATGTTTTACAACCGTTGAGCTTTTATAATCAACTTTAATTTCAACTGTTGAAATAAAATGAAACATCATACAAAGTACTAATAATTACCTCTTTTATAAGTACAGTAAGTTGATTTGCAATTAAAAATGCATTTGAAAAATAGTGGGCAATGGGCTGTTTCAGTCTTCCTAATACTAACAATCATAAATACTAATGCATATGATACAATGACTGAAGATGTTCCTTGTGTACTATGATCCTAATACACTTCAATCAAATCTTCTTTTGGATAATACATCACATTTTTTTAAAGACATTTCATCAAATAACAATATAAATTGATTGTCCGATGGTTTTATAGTATTTAAAAAATCTGCCAGGCCTTAAAAACTGGTTGATTGATTCCAACAGCAAAGAGTACTCAGTTAACCCTTTAATAGAGCCTGACTAGTCTGCAACAGGTGGGTGACCTTTTATAAAGCCACAAGGCTATGATTTTCATGTATCATGTAGCTTTTTCTTTCAATTTCTTGTTTGAACTTGTAATTACAGCGCAAATGTTGATGTTATTTTCTTGGATAATTTAGTTACTGTATTTTCATTATTTAAACACTTAATACAATTTTGGCGTTTAAGGTTGTGATTATGCAATTGTTAGAATTTTCTCATGTATCACTTTCTTCGTCATGCAGCACAGTTTTTAGTCTCTATTCCGTATTCCACTGCGAATCACTGTCAAACACATTGCACGCGCGTCCAGAACCTCGATTTCTTTCTTTTTTGTTGTAAATGTACAGTACACTCATCACTTGAATCCATTATTCACCTCTTCATCACTTGAACCCATTATTGTTGAAAATCTCTAGTATATATACAGTAATCTATGTTGAAAATTCTCTGACTCGATTAAAAAGTGTCTACAAATACACAACGTCAAACTTATCTTTCAACATAACAATATTTCTACAAATTTGTTTTCAAACATTTTGTTTCTGCAGATATATAGATATAATATAGTTATAATATGTAATGTACAATAAACTGTCAAACATAATTCACTAAAAAATGTTCCTTGACTATGCGAACGCTTTTTGATACATTGACAGAAAACAGTGTTTAAAACATGTTTTTTTGTGAAAATCGCGTCAGTGCAAACGCACGGTAACATGACTCGAAACTAGTGATTCGGTTACACGCCGCGTAGCCAGTTACTGTATCTAGTGACGTGAAATAACGCCCACGTCTACTGTCAATTGTCAAATGTCACACTACAACAAATCAAAGTGTGTTCCTTCTTATTTTTAGCGTTTTAGCGAATACGAAACAAATATGTATATAATTTACAAGGCCATGACTACATGTAGATCTTTTAATATCTCTATTCTTCGAATAGTGTTATGTGATTCGCTGATCCGACCAGTGGTTGCCTTTAAAGTACTTGGCGCATTACCAGGCATTATTGCTATTTCCTCATAACCAAGAAATGGTTATTTTTACCATATACATACGTATTTAAAAAATCTCAGATATGAGTGTTCATAGTAAGATTGCCGTTGCTTTTAACAATTTTCCCGTGTTACGAGGCATGGCATCATATGGTATTATTTGGCCAATTTCAAGTTTTATACAACAAACATTTGAAGGAAAAAGATTTGGTAAGTGATAATTTTTGTGGTCAATGCCATCTCAAATGCTATTTTACAAATAAGTGTAAGGTACTTTTGTTTGTAGTTTCAGAAAATAGCTATGATTGGTGGCGATGTGCACGTTTTGGGTTATGGGGTTCTTGTTATGTTGCTCCCACATTATACACATGGTTATCAGTGGCTAGTATTATGTGGCCCGGGAACAGTCTTCGCGCTGGTTTAATAAAGGTGAAATAGTGAATATTCTTACACTCAATCTAATACAAATTATATGTAAAATTAACATAGTTTTGTAAATATTTTGTTTTTATCTTTAATTACCAAAAATAAGTTTTGTTGGCTTAAGAACATAATTAAAAAATAAAAGATATCAATTTCTAATATTTATGCGAACACTGCACATTGATTAAAGCTACTTTTACAGATTTTATTGCATTTTTTTATTTTTTTAATACCCGACGTTTCGGGTGCTTTCCAGCACCCATGTTCATGGGGGACTGAGGTGACTGACGTCCCGATGTCAAAGTTAACATGGAGTACCATCAGTTTTTTAATTATTATCTTTGGTCCGATCTACACAGAATGAACTAACTGTGTCTTGAAGTCTTGCAGTGGTATGCTTGGGTTTAGTTTTAATTTTATTGACTATAGAGTCCCAAGCAGGTGGTAGGTAGTACCCAGCCTTCTTCTCTATTGAAATCAGGATGTTTTTTAATTTCAATAGCCTCAGGTATCATCCTTGGTAGCAATCGGTGTTCTTTCGCGAGGATTTGTGGTCTATCAAATCTGATGTAATGGTTGGGGCCATTTAGGATATGATCACAAACTGCAGACTTCCCGGAACATTGATGCTTCACATCAGCTATATATTCTCTTACGCGGGTTCTTATTGATCTTTTTGTTTGTCCTATATAAGAGAGATCACATTCACAATCAAGCTTGTACACTTGTGCAACTTGTAGAGGAATATGACACTTGATGGATGGTAAGAACTGACTAATCTTCTCTGGCGGCTTGTAGAATGTTCTAATAAAAGCTCGCTTCAAGATGTAGCCAATCTTGTCTGTGACACCTCTCACATATGGTAGTACAGCAAGCACACGCTCAACTGTGGCCGGCTTCACTTGGTCACTGTGACATGTGTGACATAGGCGCGGGACCCGAAGCTTGTTGTCGTGCAGAACCTACTTGATGTGCAGAAGCTCGGTGGCCAGGTGTTTGCTGTCACTGATTCCTCTTACTCTCTGTAACAAAGATTTGCCCATGGTAGCTAAATGTGAAGGATGGTGGTGAGACTCACCATTTAAATATTGGTTTGTATGGGTCTTTTTTCTATACACAGTGTGACCTGTGGTGTTGTTAGGATTTCGGATGACTAACAACACCATAGGTCACACTGTGTATAGAAAAAAGTTAGTCAGTCATGCCTGCCTATAATCAATAAAATTGAAACTAAACCCAAGCATACCACTGCAAGACTTCAAGACACAGTCACTTTATTTTGCATGGATCGGGCCATAAACAATAGTCAAAGAAGCTGAAGGTACACCGGGTTTAACAATGACATTGGGATGTCAGTCATCTCAGTCCCCTGTGACCATGGGTACTGGAAAACACCCGAAATGTCGGGAATTAAAAATAATTAAAGATAATGCGATATGATCCGTAAAAGTTGTTTTAATCAATTAAAAATATAGATGAATTAGTTCTTTATCTTTAAGGATCATCACATTTCAACTGGCTTCAAAAAAAGGAGGAAGTTCTGAATTTGACTATTTTTTTAAATGTGTTACCTAGAGAATACAATCCCGAGATTCGAGATTCTAGAAACGCAGTCATTTTCTGGCTCCGAAAATCCTAGGACTATAATTGGGTAATCGAGAAATTTTCAGGATTGCCACAAACAGGTCTAGTTTGCATTCCGTAGTCTGTTGCGCCTTGACAATAAACTTGCCTAGATTATATTACTTAGAGATGGGCGGAATATGGATTTCACTGAATATGAATATTCGGCCGAACATTATTCAGAAGGATCCCCTCGATACCTAACCAATAAATGTAGAACTCTGCCGTAAAGCGCGCTTGATTAGCGCCGGAGCCTGCCCTCCACTCCCTCGCCACACCTGAAATATATAAATAGTAGACTAGAAAAGCTAGGGAGGCCCTACCTGAAATAAACAGTTGTCTCACCGAGGTATTAATGAGACAGAACAAGCCACAGATTAGGATAGTAACAAGTGCTATCACAGAACATGGCTCTTTTAACAAACATTTGTTCACCATAGGTGTTACTGATAGCCCACTGTGCAGGCAGGGGCAGGTGTGGCAGGTAATCTACTATTTTTTGGACTTATTTTAGAAAAACTGACGACGAAAGTAAATTGAAATGTACTAATATAATGAAATGTTGCTTTATTTGATTCCAAAAACATTTTATCAAGCTTTCTATTTGCTATAATCGGGAATAACTCTATAGTGCCTCAAAAACAATACTATACAAGTAGATTTAACCCATAAATAAAATATTCTTTCAAAAGTAAAATTGTGAAAAACATTGCATTGCTCAATTCGTACATTTCAATACAGTGGATATCTTGAGTACCACACAATTTAAGGGATTTTCGGTTATTTAACGTGACAAATATTTGGTAAAGCTGCCGAATATGAAATGAATATTGAGCCCATCTCTAATATTAATAGCATTTATTACATAACAACAAAAAGCAATCCTTAGATATATGGTTTGTCGTAGAATTTAGAAGGGACTTCCCTGCTCGGAATTCTTCAATACAATTTTCTTAAGGTAATTCCCAATGAAGCAACAGGGCAATTTACCTCATCAACTCATAATATTTTTACAGGGTATTTTCTGTCGGAGATTCGAACCTTTTTACATTGACATATTTGTACATAAATATGTCAATGCAAAAAAGGTTTTATTTTTTTCATTTATTACTTTGCCAGAGATGAGATGATGTAGGATATATAACTTAAATTTAAAAGTCACTTATCTGAAATTTAGTAATTTAAATGGCAGGAGACTGTTAAACACAAAAAAAGACAGTGATATAATATCAGTGTGGAGTTATTTTTTGTTGCGAAGGAAAGGAATAGTGCTAAATGATGCTCAGATATTCTCAAGACTTTGAGTGGATTGATTAAGGAATCACATACAAATTTGTCATCAAAACATTACATCAATGTTATATCATTTTTAATAAGTCAAGATTCTGAAAATATGAGCACAGCACCACCGTCAGCCAAGGGAATGTTTGATGATTATGTTACTTAAAGTGCTGATGATAGCCTGAATTTAGATGGATTTCCATTCATAACTTTTGATGATTTGAGAAAATTGCTCTCAGCAAAATACACTGATTTACCAAAGTCAGCCATCACCATTCGAAAATGTGTTATGAATTACTGTGAAAAAAATCAGAAAGCAAGTAACTGCAGAATTGAAACATTTGAAATGTGCAGGTGAAAGATTTAGTCTTTCTTTTTATAAGTGGACTTCAACGTCCAATAAACGATACATGGCTGTCAACATTCATTCATATAAAAAATTTTGGAACTTAGGACTTGTTCCTATTTGTGGAAGTATGACAGCTGAAAATTTCCTTTCTATATTGAAAGAGCGTCTAAGTAAATTTGATATTTCCCTGGAAACTGACATCACGGCCATTGTAACTGATGGACCGAATATTATGTTAGAGGTGGGACGGCTTGTTTGCACTGAACAACAACTGTGTCTCGCACATCATGTTAATTCCAGCCGTCTGTGTGTGCTTTACAAAAAACATAATTTTTTTGGATGGACGACAGCGATGATGATGACCATTTAGAAGACATAGACTGTTCAGAATCAGGTTTAGTCTTAATGTCACAAAATGATCGTGTGCGAGAAATGCGAGAACATATACCAGGGATAACACAAGATAAAAATTAGCTGATAAAGAAAATTCGTAAAGTTGTAGTTTATTTCAAAAGATCACCATTAAAAAATGAAAAATACTTCAAAAATATAGGAAAATTGAACATGGAAAAGAGATGTCACTTCTTTTGGACGACTTTAAAACCAGGTGGAATAGTCCTTCAAAAATTCTGGAGCGATTTTATCTTTTAAAACACTGCACTCACAAGCTCTTACAGATTCACATCAGAGATATAAGAGATTTTGAATGTAGTTTTTTAAAAGATAAAGCCGCTTCAGAATTTTTGAAGGACTATTCCACCTGGTTTTACAGTTGTCTAAAAGAAGTGACATCTCTTTTCCATGTTCAATTTTCACATATTTTTATAGATCTCAATCATCCAATTTGTTTAGAAGGTATATAAAATTGTTGATGTGCTGACCCCAATTAAATTGAGTAGAAGCAATCTGTCGGCGAGATGCTAATTTATGCACAGCTGATACCGCTTTGAAATTTCTTTAAAACAACTGTCTAGCATAAACTCAGCACTTGCCAAAAAATGAAAACATCCTTAGTGAAACGTATAAAGCAACGAGTAAGTGATGATTATGATTAGTTATTGTCCGATTTGGAATGGCATGACGTATTTCCAATTCCTACACGGGCTTTAGTGAAGAAGCAAATAAAGAGTTAAATGACTTAATAGCCGAAATGACACAGAAAAAGAAGAAAGTTCAGGATCACAAACAGATGATGTGTTACGGCCAGAAATCTCCCCACCACAATTGACATTAAAGGAAAAGTTACAGCTGGAAATTGATAAGTGTATGAAATCCCCAGATCCTGAAATACAAGTACAAAATCAATCGGGGTTGGCAAATAGAATAACAACTGTCGACTTTGAGGAGAAAGAGGGACTCTTTATGATGAACTCTCTTCCAAAAGCTACCCCACAGAAAGTGGACATGGTAGAGCCCCGGCGGTTCGATAAAAAATGAGATTGACTTCCACACGAATTAACTTATGACGACCAGACGACAACTGTTCACTAATGTCTCAGTGATCGCAATGGTGAAAACTGGCAGCGATTACCGAATGGTGAGAGGCACACTGAACCTAAACGTGAAGTTGGAGAGATCACGGCTAATGAGGTCAACGCTCCGTCCCCCTCGTGCTCTAATCTAAAGGCCCGAAAACTTTCAGCTCGAGTTACAAAATAGTTTTCGGTGCCTAGAAAACTGCAATGAAGTGGACGATATAAATGATAAGCTTGTGGAAACTGTCCATGCGGTCGGAGCTAAGTTCTGTAAGACCCGTCGCAGAAGAACACAAAAACTCTCAATTCTGTTCTCCATGGTGACACTACTCCGGAGTTGTGGAGTGCAGAAAGGCGACAACTCTCTCTTGAAGAACTACAAACCGATTTCCCTTCTGAACAGCGTCTAAGTGCTGAGAAGAGAGTCATTTCGAATGATGTCATTACGAATGAACACACAGGCACGACGACTTTCAGCCTCCCGAACAAGCTGGTTTCCGAAAAAGCTTCAGTACCATAGACCACATATATAACTTGCGGCAGATTGTACAAAAATCCGAAGAGTACAATCTGTCACTTTGTCTTGCGTATATGTGGACTATGAGAATCCTTTGATTCCGACGAAATTTGGGCGGTGCTGCAGTCCCTTCAGCGGTGCCAATTTGACTGTCGGTATATCGAAGTGCTGAAGTGTTTGTACAGTAGGGCTACGATGGCTATCCGAGTACAGAAACAGAGTACGAAACCTATCCAACTGCAAAGAGGTGTAAGACAGGGTGACGTAATATCCCCGAAACTCTTCACCGCTGCATTGGAAGACTTTTCAAGCTACTGGACTGGAAAGGATACGGTATTAACGTCAATGGTGAGTACATCTCTCACCTTCAATTTGTCGACGATATAGTCCTTATGGCAGAATCGCTGGAGGACCAAAGCACTATACTCAATGACCTCAATAGTCCCAACGGATAAATCTTAAGATGAACATGGACAAAACGAAAGTCATGTGTAATGTCCACGTCACACCTACGCCGGTGGTTGTTAAGCTCGAAGTTGTTGCCGAATATGTTTACCTGGGACAAGTAGTCCAACTAGGTAAGTCCTACTTCGACCGAGAGGTCAATCGACGGATTCAACTCGGCTGGGCAGCGTTCGGGAGATTGCGACACATCTTTTCGTCAGGCATACCTCAAAATCTCAAAACTCGATGGTACAACCAGTGCATGTTACCAGTGATGACCTATGGATCTGAGACGTGGTTATTCACTGCTGGCCGTATGAGGAAGCTCAAAGTCGCTCAGCGAACTATGGAGAGGGCTATGCTCGGAGTTCCTCTGCGTGATAAACTTAGGAATGAGGTTATCCAACTCCAGAGGTAGTCCAACGGATTAGTAAGCTGAAGTGGTAATGGGCCGGCCATATAGCTCGAAGAACCGATAACCGATGGGGAAAAAAGGTTCTCGAGTGGCAGTCTCATACCGACAGGCGAAGTGTAGGGCGTCCCCCCTCTAGATGGAGTGACGACCTGATAAGACATGCAGGAAGTCGATGGATGCAGGTGGCTGAGGACCGTGATTTGTGGCGTTCCTTGGGCGAGGCCTATGTTCAGCAGTGGACTTGTGAAGGGCTGTGATGATTGGCACGGCCGATCTATTAAGGATCAAAGGTGCTGTCGTCTGCATAGCAATGAATGTTATCAGTTTGCAACATGTCATTGATATGCAGAAGAAACAACGTTGGTGATAGCCCGCAGCCTTGTGGAAGACCAGCGTTAATAGGCTTGTATTCGGAACATACACCGTCTACTACGACCTTAATGCTCCGATCAGCAAGAAAACTGGTGATCCAATTTTTTTTTTTTTTTATAGGATAGGGTGACAAACGAGCACACAGTACACCTGATGGTAAGTGGTTGCTGTGGCCCATAGACATCTACATCTATCCTCGATTACGAATCAAAATGCAGATGCGTTGTCACCCGTGAGGACTAAGATGGAATGCCTCGTTTCCAGTAAAAAGGGTCTCCGGTTCTCTACACTCACCATACGAAATACAGCAGCATTAAGCTACTATTTCACGCTGGTATTCTGCGAGAGCGTGGTCCTTCCCCGGTCGAGCCAACCCATTCGTGCTACAACTATACTACTAATATAACTGCAGTATGGCTCTACCACGTAAAAACATTTCACAATTTCTCGGGAAGCTTCGTAAGAAGGGCTTTATATCAAGCCCGATTGAAGGCCTTCGCTATGTTCAAACTATCCCCAACGCCTCCCCCTTACACTCTACTGCTTCCGCCCATTTATGAGTTAGGTAACCCAGAAGATCACCAGCCGAGCAACCGCGGCGGAAACCGTTCTGGCGGTAACTAATCAGCTGGTGATCTTCAAGGCACCGCATGAGCTGTTAATAATGGATTCCATTATTTTAGAGAACAATCAACAAAACAAAAGAGGTGATGGCGATAGGTCTATAGTTGGACGGATCAGACATCGGATTTTTTAGGGATCGGGTGCACGAGGGCTGTCTTCTATGATTTCGGGACTACTCCGAGGGAGTAGGAGTACCGGAAAAGACGTGTAAAACCGGTGCCAACTTCGGAGCACACGTCTTCAGCACAATAGGAGGAACGCCATTCGGCCCATTCGACTTGTTGACGTCCAGGGAGAGGAGTGCTCTGCGAACTGAGCGTTGGGTAAACAGGACATCCTGCATGGAGCACTCACTCTACGCGATGGTCGGCGGTGTGTTTCCCCCGTCATTAAAAGTCGAGTTGGACGCAAAGAGGGAGCCTTTAGATCGGCTTTGTCCTTTGCGGCATGGGCTAGTGAGTCGTCCTCCCTGTGCAGAGATGGGAGAGATGGCTGACAGAAGTTCCCTTGGACAGCCTTGGCGAGAGACCAGAATGCACTTGTTCCCGAAGGAAGACAACCTAGTTTCTCGCCAATACTGCCAATGTGCTCTGACTGCCTTGACAATGACACTTGAAGGTACCTGGAGGCAGAATTGTACTTCTTTTTAACAGCGCTGGTATTTACATCCCGATACGTCGATGCACGAGCCCAGACCTGGTAGCACTTCTTATGACGTAGTGCAATTTAGCAGGAACGACCAAACCAAGGCTGGGTTCTGCCTCCGATAGGTACCACAGATAATATAATAAAAATTTCCATTCCCGTTGCACCACATCAGCGACAGAATCAGCAACAACGCTGGAATCATCCGGCGAGAAGCAAACCCGCCTCCAAGGGTAGGATGCAAAAAAAGATCGCATCCCGTTCCAATCTGCTGACCTATAATGCCAAACACGGCGGCCACCTGCAATATGCAACCGCGATAAGAGCGTGAGTGGCGCCGCACTCTAATTCAGACAATGGTCCGAGGACCCAAGAGGGGCATCGACGGAGACCTGATATCCGTCCGGATGAGAGGTCAGTAGAAGATGCAACAGGGAAGGTACATTTCACACTTCCACATCTGGAATCCGCGTAGGCGAGGTAACCAGTTGTGTCAGACCATATGCCGAAGCAAAGTCATAAACAGATCTACCCGCATGATTGGTAAAACGAGAACCAAGCCATTCAGCGTGGTGGGCGTTAAAATCACCAAGTATCACGATCTCTGCGGATAGGATCTGTTGTAGCACGGAGTCTGTAGCCGTCTGGACGTGGTCGATGACTGGGTTTGTTTCGGCATTACCGCTATGGGACCTACCATAAGATGGACAGGTCCGTACCTTCAAGGCTGCCGAGGCGTCGAAAACATACGAGTATGTCCTCTCTGGCTCTACCACTGTTAAAATAGTTAACTTACTGTTAAATAGCAAAAAAAAATGTAATACAGAAAATTGTAAGTAGGTAAATTATCTGAGTTTCAAAGACGTTCACGTTGTTATAATCTTAATTTTTCTAAATGTTGCATATTATACTTCCTTACATTCAATATTAATGTTCTTATTATCTTCAAATTACTAGTACATTGCATAACACCTTGGTGTATTCTACTAACTACTAATATCAAAGGATTCAATTTGTTTTGTCACAACAACCTATCTGTAGAGTCAGGCCCTACAGTAGGTGCGGTCTTAACAAAAGTGCTTAACGGGCTAAGTGATACAGACACTCGGACGGAAGGTGCATTTTGATTTAATACGCGCGCCGCATTATTATTTTTTTGACGCTTTAGTCGGTATGCTTATTTCACAAAGGTCGCTTCCGAGGAGTGTGTGAAGACGAGCGACGTTGTAACTAAGCTAAAGCTCGCAAGTTTGCTGTCAGGGATCCTTCTATTCTTGTAACTATTATTTATTCTGTTATATCACTTAGAAATAGCATATAAGTATCTATTGTCTATTCTTCCAACCAGCGTAAAACCGGCGCGAGCGTTTTCAGCTGCTGCTTATGTTGGCAATAAACAACGAAGCAGGCTTGGAATTCAAGCATTGGATCATCGAGTATAGAGGTAAGGAGGATAATTTCCCATAGGAGAATAGTTGAAAATGTGTCCATCTGTAAGCAGTAAATAACAGTTCAAAAACTCTCCACAACAGCGCTCAAGTAGCAACAGGGTATGATAAATCGCCGTAAAATACGTTGAGAGTGATTTTGAAAATAAAAATTTTGAAAGCAATAAAATAATTTTTGTAAAAAGAATTATGGTGAAAGTCTGTTCAATAAAAAGTTCTTTAAAATTTAGAATTTAGACCCTTATTTAACGCTTTCCTCCGGACACTTTTTTTATACAGAGTCTGTACTCCTTACCTCTACACTCCATATTTTGGATGCTTTGATATATTATCTGCGACTGTGTCTTTTTGATTTGCAAAGATATAGTTATTTTTGTTTTCTCTATTTTTTTACTATATTGTACAGCACCGGTATTAAAAACATTTTTAAGAAATTGCTCAAGTTTTTTTCATTTGAGCCCAATTAAAAACCACATAGTCGACGTATAGCCCCAAGTTCGCGGGATTACGCATCAAAAATTTCGAAATCCCGAGATAAAAAACATGCTCGAGATTGTATTCTCCAGTGTTACCTCAGAACTTTTTCTAGGCGAACCGATTTTGATGATTATACGTGTGCGTGTGCGTGCGTGCGTGCGTGCGTGCGTGCGTGCGTGTGTGTGTGTGTGTGTGTGTGTACTCACACACAAGTAAGTCCTAGAGCACAGGTGTCCTTTCATTTCTGAAAGGTTATGGAGCAATTAATATGCTGTGCTGCTCTGAATCCAAATTGCTCTGACATATGATGTTTTGTGTTATTCTTAACCTCCTAGCATGTAGTAGTTTATTTAATTGTAAGATAATATTAATTAACTTTCTTAAAATCTTTTTACTTTTCAGACATTTGTTGAAACAATTACATATACTCCATTTGCAATGTGCAGTTTTTACTTTGGCATGAGTTTACTAGAGATGAAGCCCTTTTATGAAGCTGTAGCGGAGGTGAATGCAAAGTTTTGGCCAACTTACAAGGTATTTCATAATATAAATAATAGATATTTATGTATACTTGCACTAATAAAATTATATAGATACCCAGGAATCCTATTAATTCCAAAGAACATTAAACAGTAATTTGACATTTTTTCGTTTCAAGTTGTGTCACAGGATAAAGAAAAATTAAATAATGCTTAAACTACAACATAATGAAAGTGTTCTAAGAAATAGGAAAAGAAGATAAAGAAAGCATTAAAAGAAAGCAACCTAAAATATGACTTACTAACCTACCCCGGAAGCTAAATCATAAGGAGTATACCCATATTGAATTTTCCATTTATTATCCCATATCTTTATTGCCCATATCAATATCATAGAACAATTATATTTTAGATAAAGTACAAAGAAAACATATTATGAAAACAATTAAAACATTTACATTACATAAAGAGTTAATAAAATATTAAACAAAATACCACAATTTTATAAGCGATTTCTTACAGTCATAAACCTTAAATGTCGAATATAAACTTTATAAATATAATTCTCGTTACTTATTTCACATATTTTAAATAATTTAAAAAAAAAAACTAAACCACTTTAACTTCTTATACAGTTCTATTATTATTTCGTTATTCTATCAATAAAATTAAACACTTTTAACATATTTATCATCTTATTATTTTACGTAATCTATCTAAAACATTTATAACATGCATTTTCCTATTTTATAATAACAAATATTATCTTTAATCAATATTTTTAAAAAGCTTCTGTCTTGCCTTTTTCTGTACTGTTAGACACTCGAGTAAGTTGACAAACTGATTTATTCGCGACTCTCGAGATCCTATAGAAGGCTTTTGACAAGCGTTCCAACTATGACAAATTTGCCCCTTATGAGGCAATCTGTGGGTGAGTTCTATATTCAGCAGTAGACTTTCGGGGTCATGGTATGGTATACCGTGTCGTGGCGCGGCATAAGATAATAAATATTAGAAATATCAGAAAAATCTCATGGGTTTCTATTGCATGTAAGTATACTGTGCGAGTATGCACCCATACTGTACTAACGCAGGATATTTTTAAGAGAACTGGCCGCACTGCGTGACTGTTCCCCGCGTGACTCTGTAGTTTTGAGTTGTACAGCGCCGAAATGCCAGCCTTTTCGCTTATACAGGCGCCCAGTACAAGGTTATCACTTCCGCATAGAGGTGACGAAGTCTATTCATTAGCACCAGCTACTCTTCTAATTCGGGAGATTAGGCGCTCGAAGTGAACAAGGACGACACGCATAATAGTGTCTACAGTAGAATGCTTTATCATCCAAACCAAATTAAGGCCAAAACAAGCCAAATTGACTTTCAGCCAAATCGAAATCGACGCGCGACAGGTGCCTATTGAGCCAAGTGGCAGCTATTCTCTCGAACAATTTGCCAATCTATGATATTCCCATATGTCTATTGAACGAGATTGGCGCTATTCAGAGGGATAATCGGCAGCCTTGCTTTCCTTCAAGAGAACCAACCTTGCCACCTTCCATGTTGTACAACTTGATAACTCTAAAAGAGCCTGACTCAATCTTTAACACCAAATCTAATAAAAATATTTAACCTTCAGCCTTAGCGAAAAAATTAATAGAAGACCATTTCCACAATACGAGACATGTCTTCAATTATTGTTTTTCAAAGTATTTACCGCGTAGTTTAATGCACTTTCCCATTCGCTCGAACCAGTTAATAAAACATTTATGATTATTATTATTCTGCGCAGTTGCTTACTCAAGTAATATAATGAAAATGTCTGAACTTGCAAGCAACCAAAATTTCTCATAATTATTTTAAGCCTAGATAGTTAATTATAATTGAACCTATTTCAACATGCACAATACAAATAACGAAAACTCGCTAATAACGGTATATCGTTATTAGCGGGTCAATTAAAACGTTAGGTATATTATTCGACTAGTTGGGAATTTTCTATTAATGTGAAAATATTTGAATAGAATTATATACACTAGCAGACACATTAATTTTAAAATTACATTTATAACCAGTGACCCGCACTGGCTTCCCTGGATAAGTTTCCAGCAGAATGGGTCTTCGATTCTCTACACTCACCATACGAAATACAATAGCGTTAAGCTGGTATCCTATGAGAGCGTATTCCTTCCCCAGTGGAGCCGACCCATTCGTGCTACAGCTATACTACTAATATAGCTGCAGCATGGCTATACCACGTAGAACGTAACCGTAGTTCTATAGCGTAGATGCACAGACCGCGGCCCGCGGGCCGCATGCGGCCCGTCGGTCGAATACTGGTGGCCCGCCGGCAGCAAAAATAATACTCTCGTACATTCGAAAAATATTGATTTATATTCCAGAATAAAACCAAAAAAAAAAATATGTTCGAAAAGTAATTTGAATCTCGCGCGCGCGCTCTTAAGTGCGCTTATCGGTGCGCCGTGCATGCGTCGGTAACAGCGGTCGGTAATGTTCGTGCTGATCTCGGTTAAATTCGTTTTCTTGAGGAAGCGCCGCAGCCGGCGGCACGGCGACGACGGCAGCGCGGTGGCGGCTTATCCACGGGTTATATTGTTAGAGCAAGCGATATAGCAATAGTCCCGAATTCCCGATTGCTCGCGTAGGTAGATACACGAAGCTCTCAGAGTCGGTTTCGTGATTTCTCCAGACAGTTTTCGACTCTATACGCGCGGTATAAAAGCCACGCTAACCGCAGCGACCGACAGTTCGGTTTTAATGTGAGTGAAGTGTCAATAGTTCTAGTGTAGATTTTAACGCGACTTGCCGGTGTCATATATTTTGATCCACATTCAACGTAGATTTCCCGTCAAGTGCCGTGTATAATTGTGTTGTGAAATCGTAAGTAAAACTCTGTTATTAATAAGTGTTTCCCTACCTATTTAATCAATTATTTTTGGTAATTTAAAAAAGGATGGGTAATTTAAGTAGGTACTGTAATTGTTTTTAGGTGCTGTGTTAATCCTAGCCAGGATTAGAACGCAACATGGACAAGCCAGGACCTAGTAAAAAACGTAAGGTTAAAGATGAAAATCGACAGTTTCAAGAAATTTGGACTGAGAAATACTTTTTTGTATGGGTGCATAACAAAGTCGTTTGTTTAATTTGCAAGAATTCTGTTGCGATTGCAAAGGAATATAATGTAAAAAGGCACTATGAAACGCAGCATCCTACTTTTACCAAGTTTACAGGCGAATTAAGAAAGCAAAAAATTTTGTCTTTAAAACGGGAGCTGGTCAGCAAGCTATGTTTACAAAACCCATTCAAGATTCAGAAACAGCTACAGAGGTTAGTTATGAAATTTCTCGAATGATAGCAAAGCGAAGTCGGCTCTTCAGTGATGGGGATTTTGTAAAAGAAATTTTGTAAATGCATAGAAATAGCCGCTAAGAAAAAGTGTCCAGAAGCAGCAAAAAAGTTTGAGAAAATTCAACTGAATCGTATGACTATCCAAAGACGAATTATGTGTTTGTCAGGCAATATTGCGGAACAATTAAATGAAAAAACTAAGATCATTGAATTTTTTTCATTAGCACTCGATGAATCCACTGATATTAGTTCCACAGCTCAACTTCTGATATTCATACGAGGTGTTACTCAAGATTTTGAAGTCTTAGAATAGTTATTAGGAATGTGTTCATTGAAAGGTCAACCCAGAGGAGTTGATATACTCAATGTACTTTTGGATGAGTGTTCAAAAACTGATTTGGAATTATCAAAATTATCGGGAATTGCGACTGACGGTGCTCCTTCGATGAATGGTGTCAATTCTGGGCTAGTTACTTTGCTGAAAAAGCATCTGCAAGAAAAAAACATAAACACTGAAGATCTTATGCAGTTTCACTGCATTATACACCAAGAAGCCCTCTGTTCTAAAAAAAATTGAATTTCAAAATGTCATGAAAGTGGTAGTTTCGACTGTAAATTTCATAAAATCACGAGGACTCAATCACAGGCAATTCAAACAATTCCATGATGACATCGAAAGCGAATATGGAGATTTACTGTATTATACAGAAGTAAGGTGGCTAAGTCGTGGATTGACACTGGAACGATTTCTAAATTTAATAGAAGAAATTGGAATATTTCTGGCGGAAAAGCAAAGGGATGTCCCGGAACTTAAAAATCCTGATTAGTTGTGTGATTTGGCTTTTTTAGTTGATATTACAAATCATTTGAATGTCTTGAACACACGGCTTCAAGGCAAAAATCAACTGATATCCCAGCTCTACACTCATGTTTCATCCTTTCAATGCAAGCTGACACTTTTCAGATCGCAATTGAATTCTGGAAATTACAATCATTTTCCGAATTATTAGAAAATGGCTGAAAAATTCAACAAAACTGCGATTAATTTCAGTCAGATCAGATCTTTTCAAGACAGGTTTTCGGAGTTTAAAAAAGTGAAACCTCTGTTGGACATATTCAGCAATCCTTTCACGATTTCAGTTGAAAATGCGCCAGAGTCAATGCAGTTAGAAATTATCGACACGACCAAGATTTACGCAACAAATTCAACGAAGGAGACTTGCTGAACTTTTACCGCTGCGTTAATAAAAATACGTACAAAGATTTGCGCATAAACGCTCTGAAATGTGCCAGCTTATTTGGTTCTACCTATATATGTGAATAAACCTTTTCAATACCAAATAATAAAAAAACAAAAAATCGAAACCGCCTTCCAAATGAAAGTTTGGAAGCAGTTTTACGTATTGCTACAAGTAAATTTGAGCCAAATATAAAAAAGATTGTAAGCACTATGCAGTGCCACGCTTCAAATTAATAAATTCTTTTTCAATTTTAATACATTATTATCAATTCTTTATTGTCTTTAATTACCTGTACTTCTGGCGGCCCACCATCAGTTCATAATTTGCCCGAGTGGCCCCTAGTCTTAATAAGTTTGTGATCTATAGACTTATTTTTTACATATAGTATCTTTGAAAATTAAATTCTGCTACTTGAACCTTCACCAGAATCGTCTGAGAACACTTCGATTCTGGATAGTTATCTTCATAATCATTGTTAGAATCGGAGCAGCTATCGCTTTCACAATCGCTGTTCAGCCATGATGCTATTTGGAAGTATGTTTGGGATTAATTTTTCCTCAATATATTTAGAAAAATTTTGGTTATTGATTTCATAATGGTAATCGCCTTTTTAGGTTTTGGCCTTAAAAATTGACTCTGCTCCCTTCAAAACTCCATTTCTGAACCTTCCATGCCACCAAGTCTATCTCTTTTTATCTTGTTTTCATTATTTGTTATTTAAGTATAGAGTATTTAGTATTATTATAGTATAAATTACGAAAAAATTGGATTTAATGATGGTTTTACGATTTTTAAGATACAAGAAGAAAAGGAACAAAAAAATCGCTGGAAAATTAATTTTTTTTCGAGATTTCTTATATAAAAACCCTCTTGGGTTTCAACATTGTATTCGTTTCATTATTTGCCATTAAAGTGACCATTATAATTACTAATAATTAAAAAGTTACAGCCCTGCGATAAAGAGACAGACAGACTTAGTAAAGGGGTTCCGTTGAGCACTCCGCCGAGTAGTGGCAGTGTGAAGATATCTAATATCCCATATCATCACGTGGGTGTCGTAAGAGGTGACAGAGGGAAACAAATCAGAAGATGTGCAGTAGCATCGACTTAAAAAAAACCGTGGTTGCCAAACCGCTTGCGAAGTGTGGCAACTATGGCAAAATCCCCCATACGAGCCAATCTATGGGGGAGGTGGATTTTAATAGTATGCAACGGTACAATACGGGTTACACTTTGGGTATGGAATTCTAAGAAAGGACAATGCTTGAAATAACGAATATTGAGTAGCAAATACAATATTTTTTGTTCGAATCATTAATTATAAACAAATGTATAGCTACTAGATAAACTTGGTACACACCATCTTTTTTAATTCGAGCAGATCGCTCGCGTTGCCATATCTGGCCATGCATTACTATATTGCAATGGGTGATTACGTCCCAGATTTTTCTCTTTCTCCTTTATTACGTTATATACAATTTTATGTGTAGCAATATATAGTAATTTCCCGTGTTTATGCTTCCATGTTAACAGAATGTAGATAAAATAATAAAAGAAAAACACAAAATAACGTAGTATTCAACAAAAACGAAATAAGTAGCTACGCTTTACAATAAATAATAAACAAAAACAATAACAGCGACTTAACCAAAGTATTTACAAAATCGACAATAATTATTTTAAAAAAAACTCTCAGAAAGCGTCTAGCTCACAAATTTGTGAAACCGGGTTAATTTTTTTCGTTTATGGCATTTTGCTACCATTTATGCCAATGACAAATCGGACTGACGTTATAGCACTTACGAAAAACGCAAATCGCAACAATTTTTTTTTTGTAGTCTACCGACGGGTGTGAGTATAGATAGCGACAGTGTGTGAGCGAGAGATAAATAGAGGCGACGCCATTTTCAGTCCCATTCTTTAACCGCTCGAGTAGTATAACACTTATATTTTTTTGTTTCAGGTTGGTGCATCAATATGGCCAGCTGTGGCTTTAGTTAATTTTTGTTTTATTCCTCCAAAGAATAGAGTCCCCTTCATTAGTGTTTGCAGCCTCATGTGGACCTGCTTCCTCGCTTATATGAAACATCTTGATAAAGAAGACGTGCCTCAGAAAACAAAACAAATTGCAATGAAACTGAAAATAAACTGAAAATAGAAGTTATTATTTATTATATAAGTTATATTAATTTAAAATAGAGAAAAAAATCAGTATTATAGAACAGAAAAATTATTTATTTACATATTATTGTTTTATTAATCACCAAAAATACAATAAAATACATGAGCATTATAAAGTTTAAGTATTTGATTGTATTTGTGGCTTTTTTACTTAAGTCAAAGAACGAACACTTCTATGTATATATAACTTACTAGACTGGCTTTTCTTTTCGGCCTAAATATATTGCGCATGGTTAATACGTTACTGTAATTTCTCCATAACTCCTTTAGTCGACTGCGAGCGGGCGAGAAAACTAGTTCTTTATCTTGTGAGCCGCAAATGTTGTTTTATACAAGAATAGTTTTGATTATTGTGAGTAAGAAATACTGAATAATCGCTCACATTGTTTATGTTCGCACTTTCTCAACGTGATTCGAAGTTTAAAAATAACTATGTAACTTCACTTCTTAATTATCTAAAACCAGTAACTGTCGCAAATGAAAATACAACTTCCTGGTATATTTACGCAGTACTATTATGTATTCTGTACCAATGCTTTGTTTGTTTGTACCACAGTTTTGTTCTTAATTGCCTTTCTGGTAGTAAACTTCTATGTATCGTTTTCATCAAAGAATATACAAATAGTTGAGTAGGTTATAACATTTAGTAAATAGAATATTTTTCTTTATTATTTAAGAGTTAAATATACGAAGAAACACGGCAATAAGGCCATTGGAAACATGAAATGTATCATTTTATATCAAAAACAATTGATATGTTAAATCCAATCAAAGATTGTTTACAATTTTCCTTGACTGTTGATTACATAGATTAAAATACAATAATGTACTATAATGTCCATATTTTCTTTAATCGCCTATGTTTATAAATTAACAAAACATCGTCTGTTAATAAAAACGTATGATACTGATGTCAATGAGTTAACAACTAATGAGTAACAACAACAAATGAGTTGTAAACAAAATATTTTCTCCCACGCCACGCATGCGGCGCCGCTTTTGAAATAATTGACACATCCCATAGCAGAGGAGTAAAATTGTTAGAAAAGTGTAAAGATTAATATTTCTTTTTTAATCTTTGTTTTAGTTAGATTAGCAATGGATAAACCATATTACGGATATTCCTAAATGTTGTAGAATTACTTAACGTTTTCGACGCCGTGGTCTTGTATAGAAGTACAACTTTTTCGTTCCCTCAGCGCCACGACTTCATTAAAAGTCAAATATTGTAGGTAGGTGGGTTATAAAAAAATCATTGTACTTACTTTAAAATCACTGTTTTTTGTTAATATGTAAAGAAAACTGGTACGTATTTTTAGATAATATACAAAAGTAATTTGTTTTACCGAAGAGTACATTCTGCCAGTTTGCCTTGCATATGTGGACTAAGAAAAAACCTTTAATAATTTTTCTCATCTGTTTGTGTACAAAAACAAAGTATTTAGGCAGCTTAACATTTCAATCGTACCTACGGGTGAATTGTATAATAATGTGGGATGCTGATCTAAATCACCATCTACAAGACCTACGTTCGCTCACGATTAACCCACGCAGCGCCAGCCTGGTACGCACTTACATCGGCCACATAGCGCAAGAGGTTGCAAGCCCAGCAAAATCTTGCGCTCTGGGTGATCGTGGGAGCAGGCCGCTACGTCAGAAATGACCTTATAGCCAGAGACCATAAAATCGAGTCTATCCATTAATTTGTGGCCAGTACTGTGAGACGGTTGTTCGACCGTGCAGATCGAGAGCAGAGGCTTTTTACACACAGCCCACTTTACGGTATAATTAGAAAAGTATCCCCTGTGGCGAATTGTTCGCAATTTGTCGCCAGTTCGCCGCAGACCGTGCTAACGAACGGACGTGCCTAATCGCGCTCCCATGCTATAGTGTTAGTGTACGTATACGTGTATAATGTAGTGAACGTGTTGCCAGTTGACGACTCCGCCGAATGTCGAGCTCACTCCGTGGGGCGTCGAGGTGTCGCTGACATTCTCCGCGACGGATTGTAAGGTCATTCACTGACCTCCACAAAGTTACACAACCTTTGTTGCCCTGCTTTGTGACAAACTACCCGACATTTATATTTACTTTTTATTTTTAATAAAAGTGTTAACAAAGTGCCATTGAGTGATTGAGTGAACGCCCAATCCATCTGCGGCGCGGGCGCTTCGCTGGGCCTCCCCCAAGGGTCTCACCCTGTGTGGTTGCACGCGCCGAGGGGAGTAAGGTGTGTGATTGCTAAAAGGGCAAATAGTGCATTGAATTCCAACTAAATAGTGCTTCCTAATGTCGAACAAGGGGGAACAACCCCCACCGCGACGAAAACCACTCGATAGGCGCCCGGGCGTGCCCGATAAGCCTCTCATGGAGCGTGATCTCTTCGCTCCAGAGATGTCACGAGTATTGCTCTCACTTGGCCAAATCCCGAGGCGAAAATAGGACTCACTGACCCATGGCGCTGCGCTCGGCTAGTGGAGCTCAGCCTCCACCCGCCGCCGAACCGGCACCACAACCACGCCGGAACCTAGCCTCGCGGACACGAACACCACCCGAAATCGACGCAGACCAACTGCAAGAAGAGAAAAGGCTGAGGGCTGAATCGGGATCGCCTTCTACCTCGGCTACCACTTCACCATCTCCCCCACAAAAACAGCCGGTGACGAGACACAACTCGCCATCGGATTCACGTGGGATTCACCATCACCAACCACCTCCCCGACCGGTAGGCAAACTGAAATACAGGATTTCGGGGAGCAGGATCCAGAAGGGGATAAAGCCTTTGACAACACGTCATACGCCACAATTGCCCCCATGCAAGATGAAATTCAATTTGACCCTACTCCTGGACCATCCTTGGCGGCGGGCAGCTGGTATATGCGTGGGTAGCAGCCGCACTGAGATCACACCCACCTTCACCAACACCAACACCTGCTCCAAGGCTACAGCAGCGTGCAACCGCACAAATAAAATATCCCCCAATCATAGATGAATGCTTCCCAAATTGGGCGAGGCATTTTAAATTCCTACATCAATTCCTTGGCCATGCTTTGAACGCCCGCCCATTTCGATACTAAATCCGACCACAATCCGATAATGAATATCGTGTAGTTCAAAAGTACTTGGTCGAGCGTAGCGAAGAGGATGCCACCTTCGCGTGGTATTGCTACGCTCCACAAGAAGAGCAACCGACGAAGGTAGCGCTTAGAAGGCTTCCCACGAACACCGACCCCAAAGACATAATGGAGGCCCTTATTGAGAAGGGCTTCCCTGTGACCTTTGTGCGCTCGATACCACCTAAAAGAGACAGACCTGGCTGTCTCTTTCGCGTAAAGATGTACCACCTCTCCCCTGAAGAACTAAAACGTCTTTATGCCATCGACGATCTACTCTACATGCCCGGCGTCTCCATAGAGAGCTGGTAAGGTAGAGCTGGCCCTCCTCAGTGCCACAGATGCCAAGGGTTGGGGCATGCATCGTATAATTGCTACCGACCAGTCAAATGCGTCCGCGACGCAGGAGATCAGGCCGCATCGGTGTGCCCCAAGCCGCGTGATTAACAGCCAAATTGCGTCAACTGCACCAAGGCTCACGCGGCAACGACAGGCGATGCCCAGTGCTGCAGCGTATTGCGCGCAAGAGGGGCATAGTCCTACAGCCTCCCATGCCCGCGCAGGCAGCACGGACCCCACAACGCCAATCTTATACACCACGACCGCAAATACAGCCCCAACCGCAGCGGACGCAGCAGCCGCAGTAACCGCAGCAACAACACATACCCACACCCGCCCTGGCAACAACGATCGTCATAACCGGGGCGACCTTGGCACTACCGGCTAACGACCCCATCGAGCGCACAATGCGTCAGAAGCGAAAGCGGAAAGGGAGGAAGAAGAAGAAGAAGGCGGCCACACTGGTCGCAGCAGCAGGCACGCCCACTCCACTTCCTCCCCCCATTGCCACCACATAGCAGCGGCCACAGCAGCCGCGCTATGCGACCTTCCCTGTCCCCATCCAGAGAGTGCAAACCACAACCCACCAACCCCGAGAACCACCCCAAAGACAGATTCAAACAGAGACACACCAACCGCAAACCCAGAATCAGGCACCATTCACCATCGAAGAGGCCTTCGCACAGTTGGTGGGAGTGGTCATAAAAATTCTGGGTGAAGTCCTTACAGCAATGACGACAGGTGCCAATCCATTTTTGGCGATTCTCACCGCCTGAGGCCAACTGTTGACCATAAGCAGAGGGTAAGGGACTTAAAATCTGCTACTGGAATCGCGGCAGCATCTCAGGGAAGGTCGCCGACCTGCGCACGTTGGTCCAGCAGCACAAAGTCCAGGTTGTGCTGCTGGGGGAGACAAAATTGCACTCCTCTGCTAAACTGAAGCTCCCCAACTTCTTCATGTATTGCCACGACGAGATCTCCCTAGAAGGTATCGCGAACAGAAGTACTGCGGTCCTTGTGAGGAGGGACGTCATGCACGAAGAAGTTGATACAATACACGACACGTATCCACGAGGACAAAGGGTATACGGAAGAGGGTGGAACCACGGATATGAGATTCTTCGCCGCCTACCGACCTCCCGGTCCCACGTTAGCCCCCCAGGATCTAAAAACTATATTTAATGCAATAACACCTGCAATTATCGCCGTAGTCCTCAACGCAAAACATCCTGCTTAGGGCTCCGCGATAATCACTCCTCCTGACAGAAAACTTTACTTAGACCCCGAAGAGTCCAGATGACTCCACACCCACTTCCCTTTAAATCCCATCCACCAACCCGATGTCATCGACATTGTGTTGTGCCATCAAATGCCGTACAGAATACGGCTCGAGGTGCTTTATGATCTGGACACGCAGCACCTACCCGTGTTGTTCACCATAAACACCAATGCGGAAGCCGTAGTTCCCAGAGGTCCAAAAATGCGGAACAACTGGACGCGCTTCCGCAAAGCGCTGGAAGGCCTATGACTCGGCGCCTTCATTACCACCCTGGAAGATGTGAGGACAGCGGCACTGCTTCTGCACTCCGCACTAACCAAGCAATTAGAACTCTTCTTATAACCTGTCTCCACAGGGCGCCGAGGGAAAGAACCGCCACACAAACTACAGCTGCAGTTCACCGAAAAGCGGAAGCTAAAAAAGCTCTGGGCACGAACACGGTGCCTACGATTTAGAGCCAAATTAAACAAGATAACCAAAGGGCTGTCGGTGGCGATAAGAGCGCACAGGGGGAGGCATGGGAGAGGCGATTCGACGAAGCCTCGGTGATACCCGCCTCCCTGCATCTTCTCAACCGGCAGCTCACCAAAACACCACCTACAATTTTGTCCACTTGTGGACTGCACGGGGAAAAGCAACACCTCGAATTACAATTTAAACTGAATACCATTGCAGAGGGGTACGCAGTGCACACTGAAAGTGTAGTGAACCGCGTACGGGAATACCTTTCGAACCCGGCGCCGCTACTGCGGGGTGATGATTTCATCTCGCCAGCGGAGGTAAGGCGCGCTATCATGCGCCTACCAAACCGCGAAGCGCCGGGATGCGACGGGATCACCACCATGGCCTTAAAGTAGTTGCCCAGAAGGGGGATGGTGGAGGTGACCAGACTTTTCAACGGCGTGTTAAGAACTGGCCGCTTCCCAACAAACTCGAAAGAGTGCAAGATTGTCGTGCTACCAAAGCCGGGTAAGGACAGGAGGTACCCGGATAGCTACCGACCCATAACGCTGTTACCGCTCATAGCAAAACTCTGAAAAAATTACTCTCCATCGACTACTGCCGCATGTTGCTCTGCGGGAGGAACAATTTGGCTTCCGCAGAGCTCATTCAACCATAGCCCAACAACGCAGGCCGCGTGCTGCACTATCTTGCGACCGAGCACAACTGCGGCCGCATCTGTGACATGGAGAAGATCTTCGACAGAGTGTGGCACGCAGGGCTACTTCACAAACTGATAGAGAACACCACCATGTCACCTATGCTTGTGTGGCTAATAGCGTCGTTCCTGGAGGGGCGGAGCTTCTATGTTATCATCGAGGAGGCTGTCTCGGTAGCACGACCAATTAAAGCGGGAGTGCCGTAGGGCAACTGCCTATCACCCCACCTGTACGCGTTTTACACTAATGACACGCCCACACTTCAAGGCCGCCTAGAGGACTAGGAAGACGATGTCGTACTGGCTTGATGGCGTGTACCGTGTAGTGCGCAACACTTCGGCCAACAATGCCCTACGCAGTGACGCCCAGGTAGAGAGGGATGCCTCGGTACCTGCAGGCCCTCCTGTCCCCAGAAGGGGGACGTAAAGGAGAAGAAACACTACTACTTGCAATTTGTTCGATATGTCAACAACGGCAAAGTTCGACTTCTTCGGTTCGTTCTATCTTCGACATCTCCAATGGGTAAGCAACAGTTATCACATTTCTCAAGAAGTTAGGGATAGTAAAGTTATTATACAGTCCACATATTTGATGTCTATACCGGAACCAAACGTGGACCCGTAATCTCAGGCATTAACCACCTTGTGTGTTTCAGAAACAGACGTTATCGAAAGGTACGCCTTTTGTGTTGTTTCAAACCCAACGTAGTGTGGCTTAGGCAAGGGGAGAGATCGACGAGTTAGGAACTGGAAGACTCGTCGGATTTCTGCAGTGACAACCAGCGTTAAGGATCCTGTTTAATGGTCCTTCGGAGTTAGTACCGATTAAAAAAATATTAGTTACAGTTGGTTATTTTATTTATTAAAACAGGTTGCTACTGATCTATTTATTTATTTATACCACTAAGCTACCGTTAATAGATATAATCAATTATTAACCAACATCGGTTAACAATCGGTTACAGTGAAACAATTAAAATATTTATGTGTACTTATTTCAACACTTAGGTTAATAAAGATTATTTTATTTATTAAAACAAGTTGCAACCGTACTATTTTTTTATTTATACTACTATGCTACCGTTAATATATATAATCAATTATTTTTAATTAATTAATTATACCAACATCAGTTAACAATCGGTTAAAGTGAAACAATTAAAATATTTATGTGTACTTATTTCAACACTAAGGTTCATAAAGAATGAAAAATATATCAAATAGATTATAATAACTTAATTAGATAACACAAAAATGACAAAAGCATGAACAAGGTACAACCAAACTATGTACAAAATTAAAAAAGGGACGCCTGGCAGAAATGTGAAACATCGAAATTACTTTGTTTAAGTCATATGCATAGAAGAACAGATTACGACAGGGATTAGATATGGTATAATGAGAAGATAAAGCTTTGCAAATTTTTTTACCATAAAATAATGACTATTTATTATATAATTATTCATTTTCAGTTTTAGTAAACCGTACAAAATGATATTTTTACCTCTTAAGGTAATATAAATATTAAATTAGCCGATAGCGTGTTTGTGCCATCTAGCGTAATCTTTACGTCCCACCGTGAGAATCAATCAATTTTCGTTCGATAAAATGACTTCACCTATAGAATTATAGTTCGGCCGTTCAGAAAATGCGTTCCTGATTCGTCGCAATTGAACTGACGACGTAACTTTGTAATGGCGTTGCAGTTACGATAAAAATATTTTTGCTGGTTGTTTACCGTTTTAACAATTGATGAGCATTAAAACAACATTATTATATCAATAATCAATGAATATTATAATTTTTTGCCAAACTTAGTGTCAAAATTTGACTCTCAGTTATTTAATAACATGGTAAACAATATTTTTCTAAATCTATACTGCTCTATTACAAGGTTATGTCAGCGCTTTATATTTGTAGTGCTGTGCTAAAAATAACAGGCAATAACAGTATCGTAATCTGTTCTAATACAGTTATACTTTATAAAATAATACGTTTTGTTTTTCTTTTTAAGAATTTGAAAATAATGAACTATAAGATAACTTTTATTAAATAAAAAAAAACTACGACCATACCGAACGTGCGAAAGAAAGTAGCATTTTTATATTTAGCTTGAAAATGGTAACCCCAAATGGCTTTAGTCTGATTAATACTCTGTACGCACATTCAATTCAATGTACTTTATTACATATTAATACAGATTGTAACTTTGTAACGAAGAATAAATAAAACAATTTTATTATATTAATAGGGGGTCATTGTAGAAGCGTGCTCGTCGCGACCCCTGCCAGCCCTTTTCAGGGCTGCAATTCTACACAGCTGCGCACCCATGCGAACGAGGGTTAGGGCGTCCCCCCAAGGCGACGCACACCTGCTCGTCCCCGTTGGTGTGGAATGCAGCGCGCAAAGCGGCGATGGGGACCGCCACCCGTCACGCACAGCCCGACACGGCGGAAGGTGGAGGACGGAGTGCAGAGTTGGCACGTGGAATGTTAGAGGAGGCATGAGAGATAAGACGAATGAGTTGATCGAAATAATGAAAGAAAGAGAATTAGATGTCGTGTGTATGTCGGAGACCAAACGGAAAGGCAGTGGTATTGAAGAGCTCCCTGGCGGGACGTTAGCTATATGGTCCGGAGTCCCGGAAAGCGAGAACGCCTGCCAAGGAGTGGGGGTGCTGTTGTCGTCCCGGTTGGTCGATCTTATGACTGAATACAAGGTTGTGAACTCAAGACTTCTCTGGGTTCGCTTCAAAATGGGACTGACGAAGTTATTCCTTTTGGCTGTTTATGCGCCGGTAGCTTCGTCGTCCAGGGCTGAGCTGGAGGAGTTTTGGGAGAATGTAAGAGAAGTTCTAGATTTGGTTAAGGGAAACGAAAGAACTGTTGTATGTGGTGATTTGAATGGATGGGTAGGCATCGCTCGACCAGGATACGAGTCGGTGCTTGGAAAGTTTGGAGATAAAAGGGTTAATGATGCTGGCAAGCTTATACTGGCTGTATGCAAGGAAAAGGGTCTTCTTGTGACAAACACTATGTTTAATCACAGGAAGATCCATATGTACACTAGAGAAAGAAAGAATGAGAGAAGTATGATTGATTTGTTCCTGGTGGATGACCGACTGCGAAAACAGGTGATGGATACACGAGTGTTCAGGGGTGCTGACCTGGGAACGGATCATTATCTAGTAATTACTAGATTTAGGGGTTTGTTCGCGGGTTGGCGCCACCGGACGGCAGTAACAGAACCACAGTCGGTCTGTCGCATCCGAAGCTGGAAGCTTCAGGAAGCGGATACTAGGGACAAATATCACACGAGGGTAGCCGAAAAGCTTGACACCATCGATGGCAGGAAAGAATGTGTGGAGAGAATATGGCAGAACCTTAGGGATGGAATGGTAAGTGCAGCGGAAGAAGTATGTGGTACGACAAAAAGAGGTAGTAGTAAAAGAAGAGATGCATGGTGGAATGACGAAGTGAAAGAAGCTGTAAAAAAGAAGAAAAAAGCATGGTTAGACTACTTAGCCTCTAGTAACGATGAGCATATGAGAGAGAAGATGAAAGAAAGATATAAGCTGCAGAAAGTTCATGCGAAAACATTGATTGAGGAAGTACGTGAAAGGTGTAGAATAGAAGCGGACGAGAGGTTGTCGCACAACTTTAGGGAAAACTCCAAACTCTTCTGGAAAGAGGTTGGAAGGTCCCGGAGTGGTGCGACAGCTTTAAGAATGAACAAAGTGCTTTCGAGAACCAATGACGTCCTCTCAGAAAAATCGGACGTCATGCAGCGATGGAGTGAATTTTATAGAGAATTGTATGCGTGTCATGATCTTAGTGAAGGATCCGGGGGTGACGCCGTGACTGGCACGCCAGACACGGACCTCGATGACACTGAGGTCATCAGCATGAAAGAGATTGAACGTGCGATTCGAAGTTTGAAATGTGGTAAGGCTGCGGGACTAGACAGAGTTACTGCTGAAATGGTCAAGTACGGTGGGCCTCGCGTCTGGGACAGCTTTCATCTGCTGTGCAATTTGTGCTGGCGGACGGGAGATGTCCCGGATGATTGGCGATCCGCGGTCATTGTGCCTTTATATAAAGGTAAAGGTTCACATTTTGACTGCGGGAGCTATCGGGCGATCAGCTTGACCAGTTTAGCAAGTAAAGTTTATTCGAAGGTTTTGACACGCAGGATGCAAGAGAAATCGGAAAGATTCTTATGGGAGGCACAATGCGGATTTAGACCTGGAAGAGGATGCACGGATCAAATGTTTTCTCTCCGCATGATCACGGAGAAGCTTCTGAGTGTTAACCAGAGGATTTTCTGTGCTTTTGTGGATCTGGAGAAAGCATTTGATAAGGTTATAAGGAAGAAAATGTGGGAACTGTTGCCGGGATATGGTGTGGATGGTCGATTGTTAAGGGCTGTGCAGTCACTCTACTATGACTGTAAAGCCTGTGTGCAGGTAGGGCATGACCTGTCACCCATGTTTAGCGTCCAAGCGGGCGTAAAACAGGGTTGTGTCATGTCTTCCTGGCTGTTCATACTGTATCTCGACAGCTGTTTACAGAAGCTGAAAGATAGCTGTTTGGGTGTGAAATTGGGTGACATAAAAGTTAATTGTCTGCTGTATGCTGATGATGCAGTGCTTATTGCACCATCAGAAGCAGAACTGCAGGCATTAGTCACGTGTATGAAAGAGGAATGTGAAATTAAAGGTCTCCGTTTGAATGCTAATAAAACTAAGGTTCTGGTATTTGAAAAGGACGAAGAGAGAACGAAATGTGAAATATGGGTAAATCAGGAATGTCTAGAACAGGTAAATGAAATTGTATACTTGGGGAGTGCTTTCAGCCGGGATGGAAGATGTGATTTAGATGTGGATAGGCGTGTCGCTGCCGGAAACAAAGTCAATGGTGCCCTGAATGCATTAATAAAAAGGCAAGGCGTGGTGAAGAGTGCACGCCTTGCAATACATAACGCAGTGTTGGTACCGACTTTGTTATATGGCAGCGAAACCTGGGTATGCCAGAAGAAGCATAAAAGCAAGTTGAATGCAGTGGAGATGCGATCTCTTCGTAAAATGTGTGGCGTTACCATAGCCGACCGAAAGCGAAACGAAGAGATTCGCAATATGGCAGGATTGAAAGATGACCTTATCACAAAAATTGATAGGGGCGTACTCCAATGGTTTGGACACGTTGAACGAATGAGTGAAGACCGAATGGTGAAGAAAATATATAGAGCGAAAGTAAATATTAAAAGGTGTCGAGGTAGACCGAGACTAACTTTCGAAGACCATGTGAGCAAATTGCTCGAAGAGGGGAGGGTCAAGAGTACTCGGATACCTAGACGTGCATGTATGAAGAAGTTAATGAACCTGAAAGAAGCGAAAGAGGTATGTAAGGATCGTGACACTTGGCGATCTGTTCTCTCTGGCTACCCCGTTAGGGATTGTGCGTGACGATAAGTAAGTAAGTAAGTATTATATTAATATTACCTTTTTTTGGTTGCACTTAAATTACTAAAATATAAATTTTAAATGATTCCGCCAATTTAAAACGAAAATAATCTTAAAAATAACGCGGCAGATCATTTTGGAGGAACGGTAACGAACTCAGTGTTATGTTGTGCCCATCACTAGTCGTGACTAACTGATAAGCTGAAAACAAATTATCGGACGCGGCTGACGGACGCGGCTGACAGCCGCGGCTTATTGAAATCTAGCCAGTACATTAAGTACTACACTGTGCAAACTATCGGCCGTAAGACGCGGACATGACCTTGCGTCGCTCTTGAGCGTTCGGACGTCCGAATAGAATCTGGCCGGCTGGATGTTTGGTGCGTCCGCGGACAGTGTGAATGGGGCACGGGACGCGTCCGCGGAGGTTTCGAGTATCACAAGCGAACCAATTGCGCTCGCGACATGATGTGTAATGAAAAAAATTAATTGAATGTGTTCATAGCCACGAGTGCCTATATTTATAAGTACATATTAGTACATTCATAAGTACATTTTTTAACGTTTATCATCTTTTTGTAAGTCTGGATACAATGTATGAAATTCATCATACTCGAGTCGTTTTACATTAATATCATGGACAAGGAGTGTTTGGGTCCCCTATTTTTTGGAGGACGACATAAAGCAGCTGCCGCTAACTTTATAAATTCGTCCTCGCTCTCACTGTTTGTCATGTTTCTCGATTGACAAAACCTTTCTGGAATGACCGAAGCGAGGCGTTCGAGGACGCCGTCTCAACTACCGTGCACACCGCTAAGCCGCGACTGTCAGCCGCGGCTGACGGACGCGTCCGATAATTTGTTCTCAGCTATAGGTGTCAGGAACGCATTCTCTGAACAGCCGAACTATAAGTAGATGGCGTTATTAAAATTTTATATACTGAACCTAAGAACTAAAGAGAATATTCTTTAAAAACGTCAATACATGTATTTATTTAATTTATTACATTAAAATTTGGGCTTCACATTAAAAAAGATTGTAACAATTATTGCTATAAAATTAAACTTATACCTAGGTATCTAATATTTTATGCTGCAGTTCAAAATGATATTTTTAACTCATATGGTAATAGAAGTATTGAAACCTTTAAATACGCCTAGAATAAATAAACTTTAATACTAAAGAGTCCTGTACCTATTAAATTATGAAGAAATGTTTATTGAATTAAAATTTCATTTTTAGAGATTTTACCTTTATCTCGCCGATTAGCACTTTAACACACTTATATTCATCACAAGGTTCCCACGCTCTCACAGAATACCAGCGTCAAATAGTAGCTTAACGCTGCTGTGTTTCGTGTGGTGAGTGTAGAGAACCGTGGACCCTTTTTACTGGAAACGAGGGATTCCGTATTAGTCCTCACGGTTGACAACGCATTTGCATTTTGATTCGTAAACGAGGATAGATGTAGATGTCTATGGGCCACAGAAACCACTTACCATCAGGTGGACTGTGTGCTCGTTTATCACCCTATCCTATAAAAAAAAGTGGTCATAAATATTTGAGGACGTGTTATCTTATAATAATGACACGTTGCTTGATAGAATCCTATAAGAAAATATGAGAGAAAGGAAATCCAACGTCAAATGTCCACGATATAGTTTCATTATTGAAACCAGGTTTATCAAACAGATTCAAAGGTATAGAATAAAGTGGCACATTTAGTTTGTGTAATTTCTTGGACACTTGATTTAAGATGCAGGGATTTGCAGACCATTCTGAAGCTATCACAACTTCAAATCAAAATGAATTGACAAAAACTAGAATGAATTCAGTCAACGGAATATTTTTGATCAAATAATATGGGTACCTCCCACTACAGGTACTCCGTCCGTCCGAAGTGGACATCTATTTGGCTGACGACATATTACCAGGAACAAATGCTGGTGACTGGAAGAATTCTTTGGAATGATGGAGAACTCACGATGTTTTATCCAAACTTAGCCAAAATTTACATAGAAAAATGTACTACGACTAGTAACATCAGTGCCATGCGAAAGAACGTTCTCCAAATCGGGGCTAAATGTAAATCAAAGAAGAACAAGACTAACTACTAGATAAATAGAGAAACTGCTATTTTGAAATGTAAACTTAGACAGAGATCGTTTTGCAAGTTATGAGATTTGATATGTAATTGTAAATAGAACAAAGGAAAAGAAAACAAAAACAATGATGAATAATATATTATATACCCAGCCAGTTCTAAGCCTGGAAAAAGTACGGAGAAATGGTCATTCCAGTTCAATAAACGTAAAAGTAATTTTAGATACGAATTTATTCTTATCAAATCAATAATCTTCAACTTAATCTGCAACAAAATTGAAAACGTTGAAATATTAAATGGACGATTAACATTAACAATTAAAGTTTCAAAACCTGTTATTTATTTAACAGCTTTTTAAACCTGTTGACCATTAATGATTAACAGTTAAATTACATTAAGTAAAAAACCGTCAATGACCCATGTTTAGTTTTAATGCGTTTTAATGTCTTGTAAAGTAACGTTACACATTATACTACTACAATAGGGATGTGATTTGATTTGTAGAGACCAAAGATAACGACTTGATATTTCTATTTCCACGCTTGAATTATACCCAACATCTTGCAATTTTGTCTATTTTGCCACATTTTTGCCTTATTCGAAAATTAAATAAGAAAAAGCGAGACAAGTGTATTGACTCAATTTATGTTGAATTGTAGGTTCTCTCTATGCATACCAGACTAGACTTAGAATATACTGGCGTAATGCATACGTATGTATGTAATTACTCTAATGTGAATTTACAGCTAATATTTAAAAAAATAAACTATAATTAGCTGTCTGAATGTAGCATTTAGTTTTCAGACAGCTAATAATTATAGACAAGGAACTCGACGACCCTACTGAATTTTCTTTTTTATTGTTTGTCAGAGTAAGTAATATACTAATTTAAATCCAAACATTTTTGTAATTACGATATTAATATTAGTAACAAATTTTTAAGTGCCCATATTACCAAACAACATCAATATATCGCCATAAATGACAGTATAATAAGTCTATGCCCAATAGTTTATTTTTTTCAGATACAAATTATTTTAGGGGGATGAGTCGCTCGCGTGGGGGATGAGTCGCTCGCGTCCGTAGGCTTCGACCACCTAACCTTAGGCCCACCCTACACGTGTCCCCCGGGTGGTGCTAAACGAGCGACAAAGCCGAAAAAAATAGACTCGGCTGCTCGCCGTATGGTAGCGTCGTAAAATCTACCACCACCCCTTGCTCCGCACCATGACTCAAGAAATAAAAGAAATGGCCCCGAGTTCCCGGCGCCCCTTAAATGGGGCAGGGGTGCGAAGAATCTCCGGGAGAAAAACCGGCGACGAGGTTCGCCACGTTCTGTCTCCCGGAGGGGCGAAAAGTGGATTGCGGAAACCCGTCTGGCTACGCTGAATGTATGTGGAGGAATGAACGATAAGATGGATGAAGTATGCGAAATGATGAATGACAGAGGAATAGAATGTGTTATGTGTGAATGAGACGAAACGAAGGGGAAAGGATGCCGCTGCACATGGCACCTATACCGCATATTGGTCTGGTGTAGGCGAGACCGAACGGGCATGCCAGGGAGTCGGTTTCATCCTTTCAGAAAGAATGGGTCAATGTGTGAAAGAGTATGAATGTGTAAGCCCGAGACTGCTATGGATACGAATGAAAGTGGGCTTAAAGAAGCTGTTCCTGCTAGCGGTGTACGCCCCAGATATGTCTAAGCCCACTTACATCCGAGAGCAGTTTTGGGACATGGTAAGGATGGTGTTGACAAAATGTAAGGAAAATGAAAATATTATTATGTTAGGAGACTTTAATGGAAGGGTTGGGGTGAAGAGGTCTGGTTATGAAAGGATATTGGGAATGTTTGGTGATGAAAGTATAAATGAGAATGGTGAAGACCTCCTCACCGTATGTGCGGAAAAGAATCTTTTTGTGACGAATACTTTTTTTCGTCATAAGAAGATTCACATGTATACATGGGAAAGAGGTGATGATAGAAGCATGATAGATTTCGTAATTGTGGATGAAAGAATGAGGAGCGCAGTCGTAGATACAAGGGTTTACCGGGGGTCCAACGTAGGGACGGATCATTACTTGGTCTTATGTCGAATTAATGGTCTTTTCAAGCGTTGGCGGCATCGGACATCTGTGTCTACCACTGCGTTACAGCGTATAAGAATAGAGAAGTTACAAGATGAAGATGTGAAAGAGAAGTATAAATGTAGACTGAGAGAAAATATTAGATGTTTAAATGAGTTGGGTATGAATGATTCAGACTTGAATACTGTGTGGGATAATATTAAGAAAGGTTTGGTGGATACCGCCACCGAAGTATGTGGTGTAAGTAAGAGAACAAATGAAAGGAAAAGTAATACGTTATGGTGGGATGATGAGGTACGGGTGGAAGTTGAATCAAAGAAGAAAGCATGGTTAGATTTACTGGCAACCAAAGCTGGTAATTCTTCTGGTATGAATGATGAGATTGAAAGAAAAAAGGCAGAATTTAGACGTCTAAATAAGAGAGTAAAAGAAGTTGTTGAAAGGAAAAAGAAAGAAAGAACGGATAAGAATGATAGAAGGATATCTGATAATTTCCAGGCTAACATAAAAATGTTCTGGAAACTCGTAAGAACTGCCAGGGGAAATACAAAACAGCCTATGATAAATGCTATAAGAGACGAGAATGGATGTATTCTGAATGATGAAGTTTCGAATTTAAACAGATGGAAGGAATACTTTGAAAGCGTATTTATGAGTGAAGAGTCGTCTGAATTAAATGAACTAGAAATTCCGAAAGAAGTGGAAAGGGGTATGGAGATAAGTGTAGATGAAATAACGAAAGCAATGAAAAGCATGAAAGCAGTTAAGGCAGCTGGATATGATAGAGTATCACTCGAGATGCTAAGGGCTGGAGAGCGGGTGGTGGCAGGCCTGCTGTACGCCTTGTTTAATTTATGTTGGGAATTAAAACGGGTACCGGATGACTGGTGTAAAGCAGTTATAGTACCAATATATAAAGGAAAAGGGTTACAGCGGGACTGCAAAAACTACCGCGGTATCAGCTTGCTTAGTATTGTGGGTAAACTGTATGCTAAGGTGTTAATTGAAAGAGTTATGAAAGAAACTGATGGAAAAATTTGGGATGTGCAAGCGGGTTTTAGAAAGGGAATGGGGTGTACAGATCAAGTCTTTTCCATGCGCATGATTGCGGAGAAGTTTTTGGCCAAAAACCAGAAAGTTTTTTGTGCATTCATGGACATGGAAAAGGCTTATGACAGAGTGGACAGGAATGTGTTATGGCAAACACTGAACTCATATGGGTTGAGCGATGGTTTGATACAGGCATTAAGGTCTCTTTATAGGGACTCTAGTGCTTGTGTCAGGATCAATGGGGTCTACTCGGACTGGTTTGGCATCCAAAAAGGTGTCAGACAGGGCTGTGTAGCTTCCCCTTGGCTGTTCAACCTATTTATGGACCGGTGTTTGCAAACTTTGAAAGATGAAGAATGTGGGTTAAGAATGGGCGAGTTAACCGTCAAATGCCTTTTGTATGTCGATGATCAAGTCATATTTGCGTCATCGGCGGCTGAGTTGCAAATGATGGTTACATTAATGAACTGGGAATTAAAAGAAAGGGGAATGAAAGTGAACGCATGTAAGACGAAAGTGATGGTTTTTGAAAGAGAAGAAAGCAAAACGGTATGTGAAATAAGAATAGAAGGAGAGTTAATTGAGCAAGTGGATGAGTTTGTGTATGTGGGATGTGTATTCAGCAGGGATGGTAGATATGATAGGGATATAGAACGACGAGTAAATGCAGGGAATAGAGTGAATGGGGCACTACACTCTATTATGAAGAACCAGAATGTGTCAAAACAGGCACGTATGGTAATTCATAATGCTGTGTTTGTCCCTACTTTAATGTATGGTAGTGAAAGCTGGGTGTGGCAGAAGAAGCACGAAAGTAGAATATATGCTGTATAAATGCGGTTATTAAGGAATATGCTTAGGTTGAATCTGAATGACAGGGTGAGAAATTGCGTGATAAGAGATAAATGTGGTATGCAAGATGATGTTGTGACCAGGATTAAGAAAGGAATGCTTCGGTGGTTTGGTCATGTGGAAAGAATGAATGAGGAAAGACTGACAAAGCAAATTTATATGGCAGATGTGAACGGCAGAGTCGGGAAGGGACGCCCTAGAAAAAAGTTTATCGACCAAATTGGCGATATTTTGAAAATGGGCCAGGTTAGAAGTACCCTTAACCGACGAGCATGTATGCGTAGATATATGGATGTAAAGGAGGCGAAAGAGGTATGTCAGGATCGTGCCAAATGGAAGTCCGTAGTCTCTGCCTACCCCTCTGGGTGACAGGCGTGAGTGTTTATGTATTATGTATGTATAAATTATTTGTACCTGACAAATAATTTGTACTTAAGTGAATGGAAAACTTATCATATTTTGTAATAATAATCATCTGAATGTAAAGCAATTGAATTTGAAATAATTACAAATACGTGAAATACTGCTAATTTTAACCTTACTTTTGTAGAGATTGACATTATCCCAAACTAATAAAAGTACACGTATTTTGGTCTTGCCCTAATCACTCGATCGCCAATCTATACTATACTATATCCGTAGACAGAGAAACCTATAGACAAATTGACGCCTTCTTTCGTATTCGCACACGAAAAAGATAGATTTATGTATACGTCATGCATAGAAATGAGCGGTGTGATTGTTTGTCCCTTTCTCCATGCAGGTTTTTTTTTGTTAAGCAAACTACACTTTGCGAAACAAACTTTGACAGTTCGTGGCGATCTAAAGAGTTTACAAGTTGGTTTAAGTGAGAAAAAAGTATTATGTGAACTTAAGATTGGTGAATCTTGTTCAGTTCTTAGAACAATTATAAACTTTAAAAATGGTTAGATGTAGTGTCTTAGGATGTAAAAGTGATAGTGAACGTAAACTCACGGGTATATCATTTCACTAGTAAGTATAGTACTTTTTGTCTGGTATTACGCATAAAATTCAATTGTTATTTTAAATTTCGTTACCGTACTATATGAATATATGTTTAAATTTTATCTAAATATGTTTCAAAATGGATAAAGATTATTGTATAACCTGAAACTACGTTATCGTCCTTTCTCACTCAAGGCCACGATAATCATTAGTCTATTGGTTTCTCTGTTTACGACTATATCTATGTAAACAACAGACTTCGGTAAAATAGGAGAAACGGTATAGTTATTGACCAGTTAAGCTACCTTATAACTCCAATTTTAAAAAATAAAATAAAAAATTTATGGTTTTAAATAAAAATATTTTTAATTATATTCACTTAGTGTATATAATGCCCCTATTACACCACCCTGAATCAGGGCACTGAATGAAGGGTGGGCGTGGTCCCTAGTTAGGGACGTCAGTTATTACACTACCCTAACTTTACGCCCTTTCTCAGTCATAGGGAGTGAAAAAAGTATATATATTTATTGAATCGATTTTTTTAAAAGTAATTGTAACAAATCATTTACAGTGTTTCATCCTACTAACTCTAGTTGCGTAACTACAGATAGCGCGCGAGTTGAATGCCGTCGGGGCCTGAGGTGAAGAGCGGGAGCATCTCCCCCCGCCGTCCGCACGCCGCGTCTCGCGCGCCTGCAATGTAGTGCTGTGCTGTCCTTGACAACTATCATACGCTTACTGTGTTATCGAGTTAATATAAAGTTGCAGCCGCGTGTTGTTTTTGTTTTTAATTATGTCTGATCCGTGTACGTCAAGTTCTGTTACAAAAAAACGAGTTTTTATTCATCGCCAAGCACGGGAAATGGCAAAAAATGTTCTAGACATGTGTGTTAAAGAAAGGCAGAACAACAATTTAACATTCACATTAAATAATGCTTACGATCGCGCAAGCCGTTACACTGGACTTTCGAAGAGAACATTGTCTGCAATTCAAAATGAAGCCAAAAAAGGGCCTCTTTGTTCGCCTTCTAAAAAGAAAAGACAGTGTAACAAGAAGACAAATTTAAACGTCGATGATTTTGATCGAGATGTTATACACAGAATTATTGAAGAATTTTATTTAACTAAAAAAATTGTTCCGACCTGCATTAAACTCCTCGCAGCTATTCGAGAAAAAATCGAGTTTCCATGGGGAGTGACGAGTTTAAGAAAATTGTTAAAAGACATGGGATATAGATGGCTTAAATGTCATAATAAACGTAGAATTTTGGTGGAGAGGCCAGCTGTCGCATATGCACGGTCAATTTATTTGCGGAAAATTCGTCAATATAGGCAAGAAAATCGAAATATTTTTTTTCTCGATGAAACATGGGTAGACAACAACCTCACATTTAAAAAATGCTGGAGAAATGAAATGATCGACGCCGTGTTGACGGATACAAGCTCCACGAACAGGCTCATTCTTGTCCACGCAGGATCGAGAGGAGGGTTTTTAAATGGTGCAAAGTTACTTTTTAAGGCTGGTACTACGTCAGGTGATTATCACGGACAGATGAACAGTGTTAATTTTGAGAAGTGGGCCACTGATATGTTAATCCCTAATCTACCACAAACCAGCGTTGTTGTGATGGACAACGCACCGTATCATAGTGTACAAGAAAATAAAGTCCCAACAAAGTCCAGCACCAAATCAGTAATGTTGGAATGGTTAACCAAGAACAATATCGAAGCTTCACTTACTATGAGAAAAGATCAGCTCTTTCACTTGGTTCAGTTACATAAACCTACGGAAAAATCTTTCAAAATTGATGAATTCATCAGAAGTCAAGGTCATATCGTAGTAAGACTACCACCGTACATGTGCGACCTCAACCCTATTGAGTTGGCTTGGGCAAAAGTAAAAAGAATAGTAAGGCATCACAATGTTACTTCTGATTTCTCCCTAAAAAGGTTAAAAGAAGTTACGGAGCTGGCTCTCTCTCAGGTCACAGAGGAAGATTGGCGTGGCTTCGACGATCACGTCACAATTTTGGAAGAAAATTATTGGCAAAGAGATGGATTAATGGAAGATACCATAGATCGATTCGTAATTCAGGTCAGCGATGGTGAGGATAGTGACACCGATTCAACCAAGTCTGCCACTTCAAGATCTGATGCTGCATAAATTATAATTTTTTTATTGATTTTGATGTGTAAAATAATAAAAAATGTGTGATAATTATTACCTTGTTTTTTCTAAACTTAAAACGTTAAACTTAAAACAATGTTGAAATTTATCGACATATTGTCATCATTAGTTGTAATTAGGTCACAGCACTATCGCATTCCTGAGCTCTGCATTCAACTCGCGCGCTATCTGTAGTTTACTTCGAGTTGTGTGAATTTGAACTTGAGTTAACTCGAGTCGTCATTTTTTTTTCAAGTAAGCACATCTATTGGATGCAACATCGCCAATTAAAAACATCAAAGCTTATGTACGATATATCGATATTTTCGATGTTTTTTATCATCTTTTAAATATATACATATATACATACATAAGGAATAAATAATCATTTGGAACAGAAATGAAACAAATAAAGTATAATAATCAAACATTATATTTATATTATTTTAGGAAGTTTTACACTATTTATTTTTACACATTTAATTTTATCGAATAATTATCAGAAAAGAAGAATTAATTAAATATTTCTTTTACGTTTATTTCTTTCCTAGTTTAGTGCCTAGTCCTGCGTGATTATAGATCTAGCCTCTGAAAATAACCACTCACGGAATACCAAGTTGCCACGATAGGCAAATAGATCTTACCTAGGCTATGAAGCCCGGAAAATAACCCTTTCATGATACATGTAATATATGAAACTCGTCTTCTGCTTTAATTTTATTTCTTATGACGTGGTGCGTTAATATTTATGGTAGTTCTATATGTTACCTTCAGTATCTTTTTCTGAATACATCTACGAAACTGTACCGAAATACAATGGTGAATAACCGTTTATTCATAAAAATCAATATTTCAGAAAAATGATTGTAACGAAAAACGAAGTACTGTAAGCCGATAAAATAATTTCCATTACAAAATAACTATTAACTTATAAGACTGTACTTAAACTATTCATTAAGTTAAAGCTCAAACAATATAATTATTAATAAGAAAATGAATAAAACAATTTCAATCCATTTTCAATATTTGTAAACTTATTGTTACGCGCTCAAGTCGACGGCACTAGCACCATCTAGTCTCGAACCGAAGAACTAAACTTCTTGAAGTTGAAACACGAACTCTCGGTACCTTGCGCGTGTTTACTTGAATATTCTGGATATTTCGCTGCTAATTTATATAAATAGGAGCTGCAAGATGCGATCGGAGAAGTATTGAATTTGGCGAGACAAGCGAAGCTTCGGAGCGAAGTAAAGTGAATCAGTGTGGTTAATTATTAGTGTTTTAAGTTATAATTGGTGTTCGGTAATAAAAGTGTAAATTTTGGTAATTCAATCGGCAGTTTTTATTATCACGAACCTCAAGCTCGTAACAATTGGTGTCAGAAGTGGGATAAAATCATGCCGATTTTACCTAAGGAGGAAACGGAGGGTGTCCGTACCCGAAGTCAACGCCAGCAGGAGACGGACCAACGAAGATTTGGTGGTGCAACGTCGCAGACTTCGGAGGGACAGCCGCCAGCTGCAGGCCCGTCAGTAGCTCCTACATCTGCAGCACCTGACTTAGGTGCTCTGATGGTGATGCTGCAGGAGCAGGCTCGCCGACAGGAGGAACAGGCTTGCCGACAGGAGGAACAGGTCCGTCGGTTGGAAGAGCAGCTGCGGGGCGGACAGGATGAACAGACCCGCCGACAAGAGGAACAGGCCCGTCGGTTGGAAGAGCAGATGCTCCTCATTAAGGACCTTCATGCTACCTTTGGGAAAGAGATAAAGGAGGTGAAGGATAGGGTTGCTCAACATGACAACCGCCTGTCGGAAGCTGAAACCCAAATCAAGGAAGCTAAAACCCAAATCGACCAAGTGAACAATCGGGTTGATTACGTGGTAGCTGACGTGAAGAAAACGCTGGACGACCTCAAACTGGGTGATGGAACTACAGCTCCCGTAGTAGCTACTACACCTTCGCTACGTGGGTTCAAAGTGCCACCGTTCGACGGGACTTCTTCCTGGTCAGCCTACAAAATCCAGTTCGAGGCTGTTATGAAGGCGAACGGCTGGAATAAAAGTCAGGCCATGACTGCTCTCACACTAGGCCTGCGCGACCAGGCCTTAACTGTTCTGGAAGCTCTCGGTGAGGAAGTGACTTATGAGCAACTCCTTGAGGCATTGGAGGCGAGATATGGTGACGCTCACCTGGAACACGTCTTTCGTGCGCAGCTTAAAGATCGCGTGCAGCGCATCAACGGAAACCTGCAGCAGTGGGCTCTAGAGGTGGAGAAGCTGGTGCGAAAAGCATACCGGTCTGTACCTGCGCTCATTGAAGGGAACCTGGTGCAGACATTCATCGACGGCATCCGCGACCAGGAAGTCAGACCTGCTGTGAGGCTCGGGCACCATGAGACGCTTAAGGACGCCTTGGCCCATGCACTGGAGGTGGAAGCCGTGTGGCAGGATCATCGTTCCCATCGTGTCAGTGAGGTTGCAGCAGCTACAGTTCGTGACCGCAACTAAGGATACAGCCCTAGGTGCTATGGCTGTGGGGAAAGGGGCTATCTTCGATCCAGCTGCCCTAAGCGAACCGCAGAAAGGGAAAGTGAACGATATCAGGAGAGTAGTGCAGCTAACGGCACTGCCTGGCGGCGACAGGATCATCGTTCACCTCACGCTAGGGAGGTTGCAGCAGTTACGGTTTGCGACCACAATAAAGGATACAGCCCTAGGTGCTATGGCTGTGGGGAAAGGGGCCATCTTCGGTCCAGCCGCCCTAAGCACACCCTAGGAAGGGAAGGTGAACGGTCTCAGAAAGGAAGTGCGGCTAACAGCACCACCCAGCAGCAGCAGGAATACGACTTTACTATCAGACACTGCAGCGGGAAATCTCACGGCAACGCAGATGCATTGTCAAGAAGACCTTGTCCTGAAGATTGCAACCATTGTAGTAGGCAAGAGAGTAAGGAAGTGGTATCCGTTTGGATGCTCAGGACAGACCACCTCAGCAACGGGTGGAAGGACAGCCTACGACATGCACAGCAGGAAGACCTGGACATCAAGCCGATTCTGGAAGGGATGAAGGCCCGTGCCACGATGAGTTCAACCACGAAAAGCTATTGGGCCCAATGGGACAGCTTGCTGATTCAGGATGGAGTCCTGTGCCGTAAATGGGACAATGGTCGAGGAGACAGCTGTCGTTTGCAAATGGTTGTCTCTAAAGCCAAAGTGCTGAATGTTCTACAGCTGTGCCATAATGGTCGTTCAAGAGTCCATCTGGGAGTTAAACGAACTCTACTGAAGGTCCGAGAACAGTTTTACTGGGTCCATTATCGTGACGATGTCGAGGATTGGTGTCGTACATGTACAAGTTGTGCGGCCGTGAAGGGACCTCAGACACGTAGTAGAGGAGCATCGAAATTGTGCAATGTTGGTGCACCATGGGATAGGACAGCCCTAGACATTGCGGAGCCGTTACAAAAAGGCGCAAGAGGGACTCCTAAGATCGTCCATGTGGATCGCTTGGCGCGTTATTATGGGTCCGATAATGCTCGGGACGAGCATGTCTTAGGAGGGGGCAGTGTTACGCGCTCAAGTCGACGGCACTAGCGCCATCTAGTCTCGAAACGAAGAACTAAACTTCTTGAAGTTGAAACACGAACTCTCGGTACCTTGCGCGTGTTTACTTGAATATTCTGGATATTTCGCTGCTAATTTATATAAATAGGCGCTGCAAGATGCGATCGGGGAAGTATTGAATTTGGCGAGACAAGCGAAGCTTCGGAGCGAAGTAAAGTGAATCAGTGTGATTAATTATTAGTGTTTTAAGTTTTAATTGGTATAAAGAAAATTAAAGTGTTAATTTAGATAATTCTATCGGCAATTTTTATTGTCACGAACCTCAAGCTCGTAACATTATCTTAATTATCACAATAAAAATAACTACAAGTTTACATCGAAATTGGAATTACCGATAGAAGACAATTGTATTTCTGAAGTTCAAGTATATTTATTTTCAACTGAATAACCATTCGCCTGTATGTTGATTCGTAATTAAAATTTTCGGGATTGAGTTATTTCTGCCAAATACTCGTAAACCTTCTAACTTTAAAAATTTAGATGTTATCTAACTTAGACATATTTTGTTTCGAATATTTATTTTTTGGCAAAATAAAATTCGTGATAATCATTGTTCGCAACTTTTAAATAAGGGAATTTCATACCTTCGAATAGTTGGTTACTTCGTAACTTTTGACGGCAAAACATCGTTCATAAAACATAGCTATGTATCGTATATAGATACATCGATGTTTGAAAGAATTGATGTATCGTTTGCATCCCTAGTCGCGCATCGAATAAGTGCCCTAACTCCCTTAGTGTTATTACACTGCATGGTGGAAGGGCCCTGCAGACCGGGTCCACTTTGATGCCCTAATTGGGGACCCTTAGTCCCTTTCTCTTATTACACCACCCTGAATCAGGGCGTAGGGAGCCTGAATCAGGGTAGTATAATAGGGGTATAAATCAAATAATATTGTTTACATATTCTTATTTCGTATATTTTCGTAATAAAATTAAAACAAAAACACAATCTTCAAATTTACAGTAGTTGCCCACATATTTACAGTTATTGGCCAGAAATTGGCATAGTTATCGGCCACACAAAGCAAAAAATAAAATCACTCACATCTACTAAGAATTAGGAACGTATCGAACTGAATCATATTTATATTGTTGGCTTTACCCCCTCCTACCATTTATCATAAAAAACAAAAAATAAAATCACATACACTTTAACAAAACGATTCTTATATAATTCCACCAATTGAATTAATACATATTGTTATGAGCTTGAGGTTCGTGATAATAAAAACTGCCGATTGAATTACCAAAATTTACACTTTTATTACCGAACACCAATTAGAACTTAAAACACTAATAATTAACCACACTGATTCACTTATTTCGCTCCGAAGCTTCGCTTGTCTCGCCAAATTCAATACTGCCTCGATCGGATCTTGCAGCGCCTTTAAATACACATTTTTTACCGAAACATCCAGAATATTCAAGTAAATACGGGCGCCAACCGACCAGGCGCAGAAAGTTCGAGTGTGGGGCTTCTAGAAAGCTTAATTCTTCTGTATGATACTAGATGGCGCTGTTGGTCGAAATCAAGATTGATATTTTCTAGGAAGCCCTCCTGGCTCTCTTCCCCGACACTAGATGTCGCTAGTGCCGGGCACCTGACGTCAACTTAGGCGCGCAACACTATTATTATTGACCTCATCCTCTGAGTCATCATTCATTATACAACAGTTATGGCATATAAAATCTAAAATGTCTTCTTCATCTGGGATAATATGTTCTCTGTGCTTAATAGGAATGCACTGATTTTGATACGATTTCTTGCATGAACTACACAATAAAGATTTATTTTTTAAATCTAGACGTCTGCATGAATGTAATATCTTTATTCTATTAGTAGATTTACTTAAAACATTTTTATTTACAGTCTCAACATTACTAGTGCTTCTCTCTATGTTATTAAGAGGAGTAACAGTTTCAGTTTCCTTTTTAATTGTTTCATTTATGGATGTCTTCCCCACGCCTTTCCCTTTTTTCTCTTTTCAATTGAATTTTGTTTCCGAGTGGCTGCTTGCTCATCTCTTTTTCTTTTTCTTTCAATTTTTTCATTCTCTTTTTGTTGTTTTTCAATTTTTCTTCTTTCAATAGTTGCTCTAAAGTTCTCGGAAGTTATTACATAAGGGTTCTTTTCTGTCTTCCTGATAAATTTTCTTTTATTTACTGGGGGATTTTGTAAGTATTCATTGATTGATTTGTTAAAGTGAGGCTTATCTTTTGATGTAGATGGTGTGGATAAATCTAAAACAATATTTTTGTAAGAATCGTGGTGAGTTTTACTGTTGTCACATTATCTTCGTTGCTTAGATTTAAATTAGTTGTTGTATTTATCGGAGATTGTATTTCTACATTTGTCGATTCTTTCAGTGGAAAATCACCTTGAAAAAAAAGACCAAAGCTTGTACAAGGTAGGAGAATTGACATTTACTGCCTGAGATTGTAGAACTTTCATTTTGCTAATTATTTCCTCTCTTATAATACTTTCAAAGTCTTTAAGAGACATCATTTTATTTTCTTCTTTGGACTCTTCTCCCTTATTATTTGTTGCTAGACATTTGACATTTTTGGTATATTGTGTTCGGTGAGATATAGAGCTAATATTTCCGTTATAAACTGATTGAACAAGTCCGCCGTCATCCACCCCGTACCAGTATCACTACGGCCGATACCCCATTTTGGCGGCACCGAAGATGCTACCCTATAGGGTATCCTCTTATATGGAAATACTATCAATGGAGGGCATGTTATGCCGTCAGCAGAGAAAGTAAAGAGAAGGGTTACGCTTTCCTTAGAGTTTCCCTGCTGCACAGCATAGACATTTTTGTCTCCTTTTGCAGCGAGGACACGTCCATTTGAAGGGCACGTCTGGAATCCTGTCTCATCGGCTTTAAAAATCCGACGAGGATCTTGAACAACATCTAAAAGTTTTTCATTAGTAAGGTAGTTTCTTATTTCTTGAAACTATTTCTAAATGTCACATTCAGCTACACAAGCACTAGCTTCCGTTACTCCTTCGCTAGTTCTTTGGGTCAAGGTGGGGTGTCGTTTTAAAGAAGCCTTCAGCCATCCCTGTCCTGGCTTATTATTAACGAAAGGAGTTTCTCTTCTAACGAAAGGAGTTGGATTTTCAGTCAAAAATTTTTGAACGGTATCTAGTACAACATCTAATTTTCCTGGGAAGCCTTTGCGGGCCATTTGAATTAACCATTCCTCAATGGAATTTTCTTCTTGTTTTGTTAAATAGGGTTTTGGACCAAATCCAGACTTTGAAGTAGGTTTTTTATTTTAAATTGTTAAGTTGCTCTTGGAATGTTATATTTTTTTTGCAACAGCTCTCATAGACATTGTTTTACTATGAATTTTTTTAAAGCCCCATCTAGCGCTTCTTTCGAATAGTGGGGTATTTTTGGCATGATTCTTTATCCTTTAATCTGTTAGAAAAAAAAGTTGTGATTTGTTTAAAATAAATGAATTAATATTATATTAATTGGCCTACTTTTTATATGGCTTAGAATTACATGTGACACAGTACTTGGTCTAGGCCAATAACTATTAATATATCTTTAAATTTTATGAGAATAGAACGGGCGGTGAATATCGAAAAATAAAGGAAATTTATTTTTTATATACATAATTTATTCAGTATCGGATAAGTATAGTTATTGGCATTACTGGTCAATTACTGTAAACTTTTAAAATCATTGATACAGTAATTGGCCACAATATTTTTAGGTTATGTTAAGATGTTAATATTTTTCAATTTTAACATGCTTAATGTGTTTAAAATACTATATATTATACAGATTTGCGAACACTCAACTATGATCAGTATGGTCAAAATATCACTATATAAAAAGTGTACTCTTAACATTTTTTTTAACAAATTTACCTGATTGCGTACCGTCGCGAAGAAATCCCCGATTACAAAAGGACAAATTCACCTACTGACGTTTCGACGAAACTTTTTGGGAGTCAACAACTGTGTTGCCAAAATAAATATTAATAAATAACAAATTTAATTCATTCTGTAACTATGATACCTTCGGAAGAACATTAAATCATTTTATATTTTAAATTGTATTTTTAAAAAGACTGTCGAGGTCCGTCGCAATTTAAGTGGCACAGCCGGTAGGATATCAGTATATATTCCGCTGTCGTATTAACGCCCTTTCGCAACTCAAAATCGGTTTAAGCGTCGGTATAGTAGTCAGGTTCAGATACCTCAAACCAAACAAATAACTCCCGCGACGCGCGCTCAATCGTTTCCAAATCAATCGATTACGCGCACAGGACACATCGGCAGTATTGAAGTGGGTAGAATCACCTGGAGGACATGGGATTGAACATACTGTGAGTAAACCTTAGCACTTCCTGTTTACATTTATCCCATTCTTTCTCGCATTTTCCGAACTAAAATCGTCGGGACAAATTATTTGCATTTATCTGATTTTGTAGGCACAAAATAGGCTAATAAATATCCTTGTTAATAATTTGTGTTAGATTAAGTAAAATAGTTTCAGTAAAATGTCAGTAACTGTTATTCCAGCACACATTTTAGATTTAATTCCTAGATACGACGGAGATGAAAAATTCCTCAATTTATTTATTTCAAAATGTGAATAATGTTTTACTACATTCAGGAGGCGATAATACTGCGATTCAGAATTTATACAGATTTCATGCTATAAGTAGTAAGCTTATTGGTAGAACTGCGAATCTACTTAGTGATAATCCTAGTTTAAGTACATGGGAAGATCTCTCGATCTCTATCGAGCTAGAGTCTCTAAAAATTAAACAAAGAGAGTCATATATTCAGTTTTGTAGTAGAATACAAAATGTTCCCTACTTGCCAAAGTACAAAGACTTTGCGATGAAGGAATTAAAGCCGCTAAAATGATTATATACAATAATACCGCCTTAAACGTATTTTTGTACAATTTACCCGAAGACCTCATTAGAATTGTTCGACTCAAAGACTATTCGATATGGAGATTGCTTTAAGTGTAGTCACGGAGGAAATTAACTTTTTAGCACAGTATAACGCCAAAAACCATAAAGCCAAACCAGTTCAGCAATTAGCCATTCAAAGTTTCGTGAGACCATCTACATTTATTAATTCAAATCCGCCACCAAACAATAACAATAATAATAGTAATTTCAGGTTTGGTGTACCCAATAATCAGATAGGTTAAAGGCCTAATTTCATACACCCTAATACATTCACGTCCTCTCAACAAGGTTACCGTTTTGTATCACCACAAAATTCAATGCCACGTAATTTCAATCATCCATTTACCCAACAACCACGAGCACCATTCCAAATTGGTGGATTCAAATTTGGCATTCCCCAACATCAAGTTCAAAGATCCGGTATGCAGAATCAATCACAACCAAATCAGTTTAAATACGGTCTTCAACAATATTCTAATCAATTTAAATACGGCATACAACAGCAACGCAATCAGTTCAAATTCGGCATACAAAACCAACCGTCCAAAAATGCTTACGACACTGACGTATCTACGCGCACCGCACCAATTAGGCAAAACATGACAACCAATGACTTGTTCTTTAGTGAGGAACCTTCAACGTCATATCAAAATTTCTCTCAAGATAATAATGACGGTGACTACTACGACCACTATGATGGTTTTGTAGAAGACCCTTCGTTTGAAGGTCGGTATCTCGAAAATTCAAATGAAATTAATAATGAGGACAATGCGGTGCCTGAAAATTTTCCGATAGTAGCCTTCGAAAACCCCTCGAAATGATCCATCTTAATTATTGCGATAGCATTTTAAAATTGCCTCACATAGTCATTCCCGAAATAAATTCCAAGTTTTTAATAGACACCGGTAGTAGTAGATCTTTTATATTTATTATATTTAGAATTTAAATACAATGAACCTTTTACCGTAGTAAGCACGCATGCGCAAAGCATGCATGATGAAATTATTTTTATACCGCTTTTGAAAACGTTCAAAAGTACTCTTTCACATAAATTTTACATATATGATGTGGACGGTAGATACGACGGCCTTATTGGGTCAGACTTATTAAAAAATTGGCAGCTAATATCGACATGTACCACCAAGTCTTGCGAACCCCTAATACTGAAATACCAATAATCTATAACCCACCTTACGAAATTAAATTAGAACCAAGGGCTGAAACACGGGTTAAAATTCCTAGCAACTTACAAAACGGGGACGCAATCATTGATTTTATACAATTTAGCGAAGGAGTTCGTATGCCATGTGCCCTTATAAAATGTGAAAATTTCTTTGCCGACACCATTATTCAAAATGTTTCCAACGAGAAAGCTAATATTAAAATTATAGAACCGTTTAATGTAACTGTATTTAAATATAATGAATGTTAATTAGTTTAATTAATTTAATGTGATAAATTCCGATTGCGAGATAGATGAAATTTTAAAAGAAAATTTAAATAAGCTACGATTAGATCATACAAACGAAGAAGAACGGAACGCTATTACTAAACTATGCCATGAATACCGCAATATATTACATATTACAAATCAGGTAAAACATAACATCAGAACCGTTAATGAAGATCCTATTTACATTAGACCATATCGTCACCCATCTTCTCAAAATGAGGAAATCCAAAGACAAGTAGACCAACTTCTTCAAAATAAGGTAATTCAAAATTCTCACTCACCTTGGAGCGCACCAGTTCATTTAGTCCCCAAAAAACTAGATGCATCCGAGCCTAAATTTAGAATGGTAGTAGATTATCGGTGATTAAATGAGAATACAATAGACGATAAATACCCATTACCTAATATAACTGACCTTTTTGATAAGTTAGGTAAATCTGTTTACTTTAGTACCTGGTAACGCCAGTTAACAATCTACTTTATCAACATTACATTACATATCGCATTGAGTTCGTCCTAAGTTATATCTACTTTATCAACATGACTAGTGCATATTTTTTGTTTCCTTCCTTCCCTCCCTTTCCTACCGCACGCGCTGCCGCCGAGGTGAAAAAGAGGATCTCGGCGCGCGTCATTATACTAAGTGACATTACGCCATCCGCAGCGCACGGCCACCCGTCGCGTCTTATATATATTAACCGCAAACCGCGCAGGATGAACATTGAGTTCTCCTGTTTATGTTTAATATTCACCGCATCAGACATTGTGTCTTTGTAACTCATAAAAGTGTGAGACGCCCCCGTAAGGGCAAAGGTGGAGAGTGTGGGACTTCACGAGACTGTTCCGAGAGTGCGTGTGCGCCGAACCACGTGGCGAGCTAGCTGTATAGCAGACACTCCAGGAGGAAGGCGCGGCAGCCCTCATCAGGTCAGTGCGTGCTATCCCACCTTTTTATTTTCCCCTTTGCCGTATGTACCAAAATTACAGTCCACTAAATCTTTATCGAAGATACCTTAATTTACTGGCGTCTCCATTTTTAATGGTCCTTCTCGCTGGATTGACCTTGACTTTCCATTTTTTAATGGTCACTTCTCGCTGGATTGACCTTGACTTTCCGCCCTTATTAGATCGTTATCGTAATAAGCGTTTATATAATTAATTATTTATATTTTAATCCGACTTCGGATTAACCCCGCCCTTATTAGAACACTAGAATAGGTCCTAATAGGTGACATTCATAGTAATTTTAAAACTATATTCATAGAATGAATAAGCATATAATTATCTATATAAATTATTTGTTGTATGTTCACATCACGTCATCAACTTTTAACTACATCTATAGATTATACTGTTAAATTACATTTATTATTTGCACATATATTTAAGCATTATATTCGTTATAAATAACTTCATAATTATTATAAAAGTTAACAATTAAAGTTCATCGTTAACGAAACTAATATTTAATAATTCAACCGCGTAGCGAGGTCGCTTACAGACTACCCGCTTATAATTATATTATTTTTGCCGCATAACTTAAGTTGTTATGCCGCCTAAAAAACAAATAGCATCGAATAATAGCGATTCCTCGGATAATGAGGGCACACCTGATGCTGAGTTGGTTTTATTGTTAGCTAAACGAGATGCTTTATTTGAAATAGTGCAAAAAATATATGATATGTCCTCGGACATCCACATAAACACTTCCACGATGGAGCGTTTTTTTGATGGAAGTTCTAATATTAATGCTTTACGTATTGAGTTTAAACAGGTCTTAGATAATTATAATTCACATTTATTAAAAATAAACCCTATTGCTAAACCTGATTATAACAGCCTCATTGCGTTTGAGTCTCTTTGCAGTAGAATAAATAGGCTTTATTTACAATATTCGCAATCTAATTTACAAAGTACTAGTACACCATCTAAAGCCAGATTCACACTTCCGCCTATCGAACTTATGCCATTTTCGGGTGACATTCGCTCATGGCCTTTATTTTATGCTAGCTTTAAATCAACCGTCCATGACAACACATCGCTTACCGACGCTGAAAAGTTATACTATTTGCTAGGTAAACTAACGGGCAAAGCCCTATCTGTATGCTCAGGTATAACTCCTTGCGCTGAAAATTATAAAATTTTATTGCAAGCACTCGTTGACAAATATGAAGACCGGCGTATGCTAGCATCTACATATATTAATCAGATGTTCGAATTTAAGCCATTACAATCGGCCAAATTGTTCTTCATATCGCGCTTAAGAAGCTGGACCCGGATACCATTCGCTCTTTCGAATATAGTCATAACTCGATGGTACCTACCTTTGATGATTTAGTAAATTTTATTAAGACCCGCTCCAAAGTTTTGCAACGCACCGATTCTAGTACAAATTCTAATAGCGCACCAAACAATCGACGAGGTAACGGTAATAATCGTCGCTGTAATAATACTTCGTCGCCGAAGTATCAGGCGTACGTAAGCACGACGACTAGTTGCTCAAAGTGTCTCTGCGATAATATCGTGCATCAACACCTATTTAAGTGTGCAGACTTTAATAAAATGACGCCGCAGGAACGATTTAAATGCGTAAAGAGTAACAATGCATGTGTGAATTGTCTCAGTTTAAGTCATCGAGTGTCTAGTTGCTCTTCAAATTATAGTTGTCGAGTTTGTAAATTTAAACATCACACATTGTTGCACTTCCACCGCAGAAGCGATAATGCTTCCCCTGCGCTGGCGCGTTCTCCACCGCTTCAGCCAGTTACACTGAAGTCTACAACCCCCGCGCCCGCACACTCGCCACCCCTCACCGCAGGTGCGCGTTCAGACGTCGCGCTGTGTACTTCGTTCAAGAATGTTTCTCAACGTTCACCGCCTCCCGCGCGCGCAAGTCGTTCGCAGAGAACTGTTTTATTATCAACCGCTCAAGTATTTGCTTACGATGCTAAGGGAGAGAAACAAATTATTCGTATATTATTAGACTCCGCGGCTCAAAGCCATTTTATGACTAAAGAGTGCTGTCATCGTTTAGGCGTTCAACAACACGATACCGAATGTACTGTAGTAAAGGGATTCGGTGGAGTTGAAAACATTGTAAAATCGAAATCGATTGATATTAAAATTTTCTCACGATTCGACTCGAATATTAACTTCAATATTTCAACGCTAGTTGTTGATCAAATCACCGACCTTTTGCCCACCGCTGTGGTAGACACATCTGTCTTATCACACTTCCATGGCATAAGACTCGCTGATGAATGTTATAGCATGCCTAATAAAATTGATGTTTTGATAGGCGCATCCCTTTTCCCGCACTTACTATGTCCAGACGTAATTTATTCGTCTAACGACTTGTCCGGGCCCTCGGCTTTGAATACGGTATTTGGTTACGTTATTATGGGCTCAGTGCCGACACTTCAGGTAAATCATTCTTTAACGTGCTGCTCAGTTCTAGAGTCTCCTATCGTTGACAAATTAGTGCAACGATTTTGGGAGCTTGAACAGCCACCCTCCGCACCGCCCATTCAGTGTCCTTCAGACATTGAATGTGAAGAGTTTTATAAATCTACGACATCCCGCGATCCTTTTACTGGTAGATATATTGTTGGCCTGCCATTTAAAGATGACGTTTACTCTCTCGGAGATTCTTATGAAACCTCTCGACGACGATTCATGTGCTTGGAGAGGAAACTTCAAGCCTCGCCTACATTAAGGTTAGCATATGATGACGTCATAAAGGAATACTTAGCTAAAAATTATATATCCCCCGCACCGCCGTATGACTCTCATGAACCCGCTCCAATATATGTCATACCGCATCATGGAGTCTTACGCGAAGATAAGAAGTCAACGCGTCTGCGCATCGTCCTGGATGCTAGCAGTAAGACTAGCACTGGGCGATCATTAAATGATATTCTGCATTCAGGACCAAATTTGCAAGGCGACTTGTTCAATATAATTTTAACTTTCCGCTTACATCCAATCGCTATGACAGCCGACTGTCGCCAACAATTTCTGCAAATAGTTGTTCGCGATTCTGATCGTCGTTACCAATGCTTCCTATACCGCTTCCGTCCACAAGACCCACTTGTGTTATACCACTTCAATCGCGTGTGCTTCGGTTTAACTTCGAGTCCATACCATGCATTGCGCACGGTAAGACAGCTCATTGATGACGACGGCGCAAAGTATCCGCTTGCGAGTCGTATCGCATTTACTTCGCTATATATGGACGACATCGCGTTCTCTATGCCCAGTGAATCCGAGGCCAGTGAGACCTCTCGGCAGCTGATAGACTTATTCAAGGGTGCCCAATGGGACCTGATAAAATGGCATAGCAACCGTCGATCTGTTTTAGATGACCTCCCTACTTCCCATAAAATTACAGGAGAAGTAGAGTTCGATAAATCAATGCCACATAAAATACTAGGCTTGCATTGGTCTACCGATAGTGACGCCTTTTATTTTAAGATATCTGTTCCCGCTGATGTGACGTGCACTAAGCGCGCCATCTTATCTACTGTCGCTCGCCTGTGGGACATAATGGGTTTCGTTGCTCCCACAGTCGCGTACGCCAAATTGTTAATAAAGCGGCTTTGGCAACTTAATTTAGATTGGGACGACATACCACCACCGCCAATTATTAAGATGTGGAGGCAATTCTGTGCTGAATTACCAGCTCTTAATGATTTACGTATCCCGCGACATGTTGGTGTATCCAAAAACTGTACTGCGTCACTCCTGGGGTTTTCCGACGCCAGGGAGCACGCATACGGTGCCGTAGTCTACATACATGTAAAGAGCGTCAATGGTAACACCGTCCAGTTGATTTGTGCAAAGACTAAAGTCGCACCGACGAAACCACTATCTATTGCACGCCTTGAGCTTTGTGGAGCGGTTTTACTCTCAAAATTGCTTCGCAGAGTACTCGACAATTATTCTCTTGACCTTGCAATATCAGTCTATGCCTTTGTAGATTCAAAAGTAGCTCTGTACTGGATAAAGAGTTCGCCACACAAGTGGCAGACCTTTGTTGCAAACCGCGTTGTTCAGATTACCGACAATATTCGCGCTGATAACTTTTATCATGTCGCAGGTACTGAGAATCCCGCTGACATACTTTCACGCGGCGTTACGCCAAATAAATTAGTTTCAAACCCCCTGTGGCTCCATGGGCCTCAGTGGACTTCGTTAGATCCATCTCAATGGCCTCTTCGTACTTTAGACAATGAGGTTATTGCAAATATGCCTGAGAAGAAGATTTTGTCGCACACTGTGTGCACATCCGTCTGTAATTCTGCGATTTATGAGCTCGCACTCCGCATCTCTTCTTGGAGTAAACTTCTACGTATAATTGCGTACGTGTGTAAGTTTGCTAAATTATTGCCCCGCCGCAGCACTACTGTAGTGACTGCTGATGATCTCAGTTTCTCTGAGGTTATAATCCTCCGCGCCCTGCAAAAACAGCATTTTGCAGTGGAATATTTAAATATTGAAGGTAACAAACCTTGCTCGCCCGCTTTCAATCGTTTAAGGCCTTTTATTGAGAACGGTTTAATCCGCATTGGTGGTCGTCTTTCGAACTCCGCATTAGATTACACGCAAAAACATCCAATTATACTCCCGCGCAGTGATCATGTAGTGAACATGATCATTGACTATTATCATATTAAAAATTTACACGCTGGGCCTGAATTGTTATTGTCATTGCTCCGTCAAAAATTTTGGATACTTTCCGCACGCCGCACTGTGAGAAGCAGAGTCTACAAGTGTAATATATGTTTCCGGCTTAGACCCCGTCCAACTTACCCTTTGATGGCTGATCTTCCCCATAGTCGTGTAAGACAAGCTATTAAGGCATTTACACACACGGGCTGCGATTATGCCGGTCCTATCGCATACACTCCTGTACGTCGTCGTGGTGTACGCAGCGAGAAGGCGTACTTATGTGTTTTCACATGCCTCACGACTCGAGCTGTACATATAGAAATCGCTACAGATCTTAGTAGTTCTAGTTTCCTCGCTGCGCTTAAACGTTTCCTCTCTAGACGAGGGCCGATTCAGTTTTTATATTCGGATAATGGAACGAATTTTAAAGGTGCCGCTTCGTATCTTCGCGATCTCTATAAATTTCTAAACGTTGAATACCGCCCAAAGCTTGAGCAAGAGTGTGCTGAGAATCGTATAACATGGAAGTTCATCTGTCCCAACTCTCCTCATTTTGGAGGCGCCTGGGAGAGTATGATCAAAGTCGTAAAAACGCATCTGTTCCGAGTTATCGGACATCAGTTACTTTCATACGAAGAGCTTAATACTGTTCTTGCGCAAATTGAGTGCTTACTAAACTCGCGGCCCTTGACAGTATTAAGTTCTGATCCTGCAGAGCCTTCAGCTCTTACTCCGAGTCATTTTTTGAATACCGCACCTTTATTGTCATTACCCGCACCCAAAGTCAAATCTGACTCTACCAGTCTGTTACACAGGCATTCTTTACTGGATAAATTAGTTCAGTCGTTTTGGGACCGGTGGAGGACGGAATACCTTCACGGATTACAAGTTCGTCAGAAGTGGAACACCCCGTCTACGGCTATCGTACCAGGCATGGTTGTAATTGTGATAAATGATAATGAACCGCCCCTTGCTTGGCCATTAGCGATTGTCGAGTCTGTTCATCCTTCGAAGGATGGCGTAGTTCGAGTAGTGACCGTGAGAACTACTAAGGGAACATATCTCCGTTCTGTTGCTCGTATTTGCCCTCTCCCAAGACAATAAATCACGATTATTTTGATTATAATTATTTATCTAAATTAGGAATTAAGTTTATATTTATATATATTAAAAAAGTATTAAACCGCAATATTATATTTATGTATACATTTTCTCGCTTACCAAGTAAGGTTAGTAGATGAGACATGCGCATTGAGCGCATCCTCTCACTTTATATACCGCTTATTTATTTGTTTTCCTTTTACTTTTTATATTACGGTTGTCTTTTAAAGGTGACCCTTTAAGGGCGGGAGGAAATGGTAACGCCAGTTAACAATCTACTTTATCAACATTACATTACATATCGCATTGAGTTCGTCCTAAGTTATATCTACTTTATCAACATGACTAGTGCATATTTTTTGTTTCCTTCCTTCCCTCCCTTTCCTACCGCACGCGCTGCCGCCGAGGTGAAAAAGAGGATCTCGGCGCGCGTCATTATACTAAGTGACATTACGCCATCCGCAGCGCACGGCCACCCGTCGCGTTTTATATATATTAACCGCAAACCGCGCAGGATGAACATTGAGTTCTCCTGTTTATGTTTAATATTCACCGCATCAGACATTGTGTCTTTGTAACTCATAAAAGTGTGAGACGCCCCCGTAAGGGCAAAGGTGGAGAGTGTGGGACTTCACGAGACTGTTCCGAGAGTGCGTGTGCGCCGAACCACGTGGCGAGCTAGCTGTATAGCAGACACTCCAGGAGGAAGGCGCGGCAGCCCTCATCAGGTCAGTGCGTGCTATCCCACCTATTTATTTTCCCCTTTGCCGTATGCACCAAAATTACAGTCCACTAAATCTTTATCGAAGATACCTTAAGTTGCTGGCGTTTCCAGTACCCTTAACCTTGCAAGTGGCTACCACCAAATAGAAGTAAATGAAGCTGACAGGCCAAAGACAGCTTTCACAACTCAATCAGGCCACTATGAATTTAAACGCATGCCTTTGGGGTTAAAGACAGCCCCCGCAACGTTCCAGAGGGCAATGGATAATATTTTAAGAGGCCTCCAAGGTATCCATTGCTTAGTATACCTCGATGACATAATTGTGTATTCGCCTAGTCTTCAGGAACATATTGAAAAATTAAGAAAAAATTTTTATCGTCTCAGAGAAACCAACTTAAAAGTCACCTTAGATAAATGTTAGTTTTTGAGAAAATAAGTTCTATATCTTGGCCATACTATCACAAAATAAGGTTTAAAACCTACCGCGTACATCCACCGAAATAAAAAGTTTTCTCGGTTTAGTAGGATATTACAGAAGATTTTGCTAAACTTACACAACCACTTACCTCTTGCCTGAAAAAGAAAAACAAAACTGAAATTACAAAAGAATATATAAACGCATTTGAAAGATGTAAGGAGTTTTTAACAAACGCCCCACTCTCATAGTACTCTGATTTCTCACGACCGTTTGTGCTCACTACAGATGCGTCGAACTTTGCCATCTGTGCAGTTCTATCTCAGGGACCTATCGGTAGTGATAAGCCTATAGCCTTTGCAAGTCGTACAATGAACGATGCTGAAACGAAATACAGCACGATAGAGAAAGAACTTTTGGCAATCGTTTGGGCAGTCAAACATTTTCGCCCTTACTTGTATGGAAAAAAATTTACAATCTACACCGACCATCGACCTTTAGCCTGGTTAAATTACATTAATGAACCGAATAGCAAACTCACTAGATGGAAGTTACGTCTATCGGAATTCGATTACGAAATAGTATATAAGAACGGGAACCAGAATTGTAACGCTGATGCTTTATCTAGAATTAAGATAAACGCCTTAAATGGTAACGACGATATCTCTATGCAAGTGAATATAGATAAAAACGAAAGAAAACTTCAACGTCAATTGAGTAATGTAGTCTATTGTATAACTAGGTCATTAAAATCAGGCAATGGACACAGTAACAGTATCATCGGATTCGGATACTTTGAGTATTCCCTCCTTACACGGGAGACAATCCCCATATAAGATACCGTCTCCAACTAGTAGCACCATCACAGCCTCTGAAGGATATAGTAGTAACAATACAATACATTCGGCTTAAGATGTAGACACGGCAGGAATCTTAATCCTTTAGGAAGCGATTGATACGAAACCAAACCAAATACTCGTACATACGTGGAACAGAAATAAATGTTCAGTTAAAAACTTGTCTAGGGACAAACAAAATATATTGGAAGTTCACTTACCTTTAAATAATTTGGAATTAATAAAAAATTCCTGAAAGAATATATAAGACCCAAAATTAAATATTTTTTCTATTTTGAAGATGTCATACACCGTAAGCAGTTTTCCGAAGTCACAACGCAATTATTCCAAAAGGATACTGTAAAATTTTATGAATGTACTAAAAAAAAAATGAAAATGAAAAATGTTTTATTAACAGAAAAATATGTACAAAAGGTAATATCTGTTGGTTTCCTCACTAGGCAAGCCTGTATCGAGGAAACCTGAGACCAAAGTTCCCATGGCATTACTTTATACATCTTATCAGACAATAATATACCTACTTAATATACCTACACTATCTAAAAACAAAACATAAAACAAAATCTAAAAACATAAAAAAAGAAAGCAACCTTCAACAACCAGGGCAAGTTTTATATAACTGCAATGTATTAACTATATATGTATTTACATTAAAAAAAAAAAGAAAATAAAATTAAAACAACAATATTTACCTAAAAATTTCACGAATACCATCTATTAGCAAAAGTCAGTTTTTATCAATTGTTCTGTTTCCTCATATGATAGGGTGACCAACCATTTCTTTATGATTATTTTTCTGATGCATATTTTTTATTTATAATATTACGGTGTTTGACGACTTTATTATAAATTTGTCTTTTGATAAAGTCGCCAAAACGTTGGGCAAATTTTGTATTAACAGAAGGTATGGATAGTTTATATACCCTGCGATTTGTCAGTAGTTTGTGGTCATTTGAAGATAATATGTATTTATGTACTGCTAAAGACGTATTCAGCACAAAGAGTTGACGTACAGTAAGTACTCCGGCATCTTCGTATACACTTGCAGTGGGGTATTTGTACGGTTTTCCTAGCATTGCCTTTAAAACTGCCCGCTGTACTCTCTCAATCTGTACTAAATATGTTTTGGATGCACATCCCCAACATGTGATGCAGTAACCTATGAGCGATTGACAAAAAGTGTAAAACACAGACTTTAATATTGCCTTATTTGTTATATAATATAGCTTTCTCATTATATGGATAATCCTTCTGATTCGGTTTGAAAGAACTTCTGTGTGCGATTTAAATCCCAAATTTTCATCAACAAGTACACCGAGATATTTTATAACTTTAACCTGCATAAGAGACTCACATGAACAGCGCGGATTTATGTCGCATGACTCTTTATGAATTTTTATATTCAAATTGAACTTCGGACAGGATGCATTTGTTTTATGAAAACATACGTACATAGTCTTTTTTGAGTTTAATGTTAGTAAATTATTCCGTAGCCACAGAGAAATTTGCAACATACCTCGCTCAGCGATAGTACAAACAGATTTCCATGAGGGTCCGTGAAAAACGACCGCGGTGTCATCGGCATAGCATATAATGTCAGCATTTTCAAGTGTTATATCATGGATGTCATTAATATATGATATAAATAATGTAGGTCCCAAAATGCTACCCTGTGGAACTCCAAAACTGACATTTTGTAAGCTACTGATAGACTTACCAAATTTTACGCACTGTTTGTGATTTGTTAAGCAGCTTTTAAACCACTTCAAGGCCACCCCTCGAATACCTGTGTTTTCTAGTTTTTTCAAGAGAATAGAAATAGATATGGTATCGAAAGCCTTGGATAGGTCCAGAAATATCCCAATACAGGATTTTTTTCTATCAAGATGCGCAGACAGAGTGGTCGTTAGTAGGTTTACCGCGTCTTCGGTGTTTTTACCCTTACGAAAACCAAATTGTTTTGGAGAGATACAGTTGTATTTCTCCAGATAATTCACAAGGCATTTATTTACTAGTTTTTCAAGTAATTTTGAAAATACAACTAAAAGCGAGATGGGTCTATAGTTGTTAACAGAATTTTTAGGTTCTTTTTTATAAATTGGGCAAATCGATGCGGTTTTCCAACTATCTGGAAAAATACCGCTTGAAAGACTGAGGTTAAAAATGTACGCAAGCGGAGTCATAATTTCGTGTTTGATAAATTTTACAAGCGTTTGTAACTCCGTCTATACCTGGTGCCTTATTATCTTGCAACTGACATATAAGTTTTCCAATTTCTTCATGATCGGTGGGATACATGAAAAACGTATTCATTTGTGGATTTTGAGTTCGAACGGACCTTGCCAGATCAGCCTCATTTAGCTTCATATGAGAGAGAATATTTTCTGCGAGCTTTTTACCAGCAGAAGAAAAATGATTATTTGTGAAGTCGATCGATTCTTGCACATTTAGACCATCTAGTCTTAACAATTCTTTGGGTTCATTTTTAGGTGACAGATATTTTTGATTGACTGCCACATCTTTTTCGGGTTATTTTTGTTTTCAATAAGAATTTTATTTTCATATTCAGTTTTAACCTTGGGTAATAAATCTATAAAGAAATTTTGATAACGGGTATATATTTTTTTAAAGGTTTTATTTTCCGGATCACTCCGAGATTGTAGACGCAGACGATCACGGACGCGCTTACAACGAATTAAACCTGAAGTTATCCAAGGTTTTATGTTATACTTGGCTCTACTAATTTTAACTTCTTTGGTATGTCTGTTTAGGACATCTGTAATGTGTTTTGTGAATATTTCATTAGCTATATTTACATCAGATATATTGCTTAGAATAGATCTTTTATGGCATTAAAATCCCTTTTAGATGTGAAACGAGTAGGTCTAGGAGGCTTAAATTTTTTTGGAGTTCAAACCAAGCATAACTGGAAAGTGGTCTGTAATGTCACATTGGCATACAATGCCATGTAGTGCTTGGCAACTATCCAAGTTTCTGACGTATATGTGATCAAGGCAAGCAGACTTCCTAGTTGGATGTACTACGGCTGGAGTGAATCCGTGTTCGGCCATAAAGCACTGATACTCTAAGTGTTTATGATATATATACTTATACGACAGTATATTCCAAATTTAGAGCTTTAATAAAGTATTTTTCATTTTACGGAATTCCACCCAAAATTAGTTCAGATCCCGGTGTGGAATTTAACAATGTACTCTTAAAGGAAATGCTTACATTATACAAAATCAATCTACACATTGGTACCGCGCACAACCCCAACTCTATGGGACTTATCGAAAGGTTCCACTCAACTATTACTGAAATTTACCGTATCGCAAAATATGAACACAAAATTACAGACGCTGTATCAGTGATGACCTTTGGTGATGACATATGCTGTTATGTCATACAACTATTCAATTCATTCTTCAACAGATCTCACGCCATTTGAAGTAGTATTCGGGTACACCGAATCCAATAGTACATTCGCCGTAGATTTTGATAAGCAGTTCACACAGCAGCTAGTAAGAGAACACGCCAAAAGGACCAAATATTTATATGAACATATTACAAATAAATTAATTGACAAAAATATTACTTACAGTAAGACAGAAACACGCAGGTTAATCTCAGTTCGATATAGATGTAGGTGATACTGTGTTCGTAAAAGGTGCTAATACAAGACGGGGTAAGGATAAACCGCGTTACCAAAAGGCTCGCGTCATCGGTGCTATAAAAAGAAATGCAGTTCCCGTTGAAACTAATAAACGTATCACAAATGTTCCTATTAAGGACATAAAAGGTCCTTCACAGATTATTTCCACTGGTGATCCGAATGATGGGAATCCAGGCCCTTTATCTGCTTTGCATTGACAAGAACCCGGGATTGTTACCTGTTGACGAAGGGCAAGCATTTGTTAATTATGATAATTGGATAGTTATTAAGATATTAGATTTAAATTTAATTTACGAGGAATTAGAATCAAGCATGTATAGATATGGGTTGCTTAAAAAGCATGTTCAAAATTGTTTCGATATTAAATCATTTGATTCAGATTTTATAACCGTTCAATATCAAACAGATTATACTTTGAATGTTACCATCGACAAATTTAAACAATTAATTCCTTCACTACGAATCAAAAGAGCTCTCCTCAATCCGATTGGCTCTTTGATAAAAACTATCGCCGGTAACTTAGATAATGATTACGCTAACTGATAGAATCAGGCGTTACTTTGCGGAAATCCATTATAATAAAAAATAAAAATATAAATTTCTTTGCAACCTTCCGCTAAATAATATTTATTTAGCGGAAGGTTGCAAAGAAATTTATATTTTCATTTTTTATAATGATTACGCTCTTAAATATGAAAGATTAATAAATAAACTACATACAGAACAAAATGCAATTAAAAATAAAATGACAATAGTTGCTGAAATGGTGGGCTCCTTTACTAACATGGCAAATTCTACTAAAAGCAATTTTATACGAATAGAAGATAGTATTCAAAATATTAATCAAGCTTTAAACAAATCCAATTTTAGACAAACTATTACCAAAATTATTCACCTTTATAATATCTTTCTTGATAACTTTCATAATTTATATTCCCATTTAAATGAAATCGAAACAGCCATTGCTTTTAGTAAAATTAACATACTGCATCAATTATTGATACGGAAGAACTTATAATATTGTTGAAGGAAATAGAACAAACTAATAAATTAGTGTTTCCTGTTACTTACGAAAATATGGTAAAATTAGAAAGATGTCATATGTCAGATGAAAAATCAGATAAAATTCATTATGAGTATTCCACTAATTAGAAACGAAATTTTAACTATTATAAATTAATTCCCTTACCTGTATTACATAATGTCCAGACGACTCTCATCCTACCTAAAAATCTTTACCCACTTGTGAAAGGGTTGAAAGCAACACCACTCTCTCAGTCATGCCGCGAGGTCGACGAACGTCGATTTATGTGTCACGAGAACGACATATAACCCATCACCGATGACAATTGTGTCATAGAAATCATGCAGCTTCACACAAATATCTCAAGTTGTCACCCGATCCCGATCACGATTGAAAATGTGAAGATCTACGTCATACATCCAAACCGCTGGGTAGTTTACTCAAATACTGAAACAGCCATGACTAAATTCTGCGACAGTGAAGTAGAGTGTAGGAGAGTAGGAACCTATCTCTTGACTATTGATGATAACTGCAAGGTTAAAATCAAAGGATACGAACTAAAAAGACATCAGACTCAAGGTAAAGAAATAACTTACCTTAAACAGCCAATGATAAACTTACCAAAGATATTATCCGACCCGTCAAGTACTCTGAAGAAGCCTATGAACCTCGATGGAATTAATATAGCAGACGTACAGTTTCTGAACCTATTACTGCAGAGAAGTATGGGAGAAAGTAGTAATAGTGAGTTAAGTGAAAATGATAAAAGTGAAATTACTAATAAAAGTGTTAGCTTAGTGAACATTATAATCTTAGTTATAATATTAATTATTTTAAGTATTATTTTTACACATAAATTGACTAAAATCTGTAAAATTTGGAAAATTCGGGATAATCCCGAGGATAATCCCGAACTTGTGGAGGGAGGAGTTATATCGCCTCAATCCGTCCCTGGCTCAATATTCCAAACAACCACATCAGCATTTTCATAAGAAGCCAAGTTAGATTTCTGTGTATTGTAAGACAAACAACTCCCACACTTATCCCGAGACGATATGATAATAGCTTAGACTTATTTTACTAGCATAAAATTTAAATCATTCTGTAACTAACCACCTTCAGAAGAACATTAAATCATTTTATATTTTAAATTGTGTTTTTAAAAAGACTGTCGAGGTCCGTCGCAATTTAAGTACCCACCTATTTACAAATACGTTAAATCCACACTATAAAATCTATAAAAACGAAGATCCCGAATAAAATTGAAAACACGGCTTAAAGGATAAGCATCCTAGTCAAAAAACCTTAATAAAAAATGGCTTTTGAAGTTTGATAGTTTGATAATTTGATTTGATAAGCAGGAACAACAATATAAGTATAACAAAAGTGGTACAGAAAATTTAAACTAAGTTACTAACTTTGTTTACTCGTTCTACGTACACTATTTTTTAAATAGTGTTTTTTCATAAGAACTTAAAAATTTCTAGTTTTTAATTTATGCGCGATGCCTGCTTCATATAAATGGTATAGTAATGAGTTTATTGGTTACTACTAAAACTAAAAGACGAATTGAAACAGATCCACGCATATAATATAGAGTATGAATATTTACAGGACTTCATTAAGGAAAACAACTAAAAACAGTGGCGATTTCCCTAGCATAAATGTTTCTACACATCCATTAAAAGTTGAGGTTGTAAGTATGGTAAGTAAAAAATCATAGCATTGTATAGAACAACTGCACTAATATGTGCCTGCATTAATATATATATATATATATATATATATATATATATATATATATATATATGTATATCAGCCCTTTGTAATCCATTGCTGGAAACAGATCTTTTCAAGAATGCTAGCTAAAGAACTCTGAAGAGATATTCCATGGCAATGTTGATTTCCATTACTAGTCTGCAGGATTTGTGTTTGATCATTATAAATGGTTGTACCTTCAAGACATGGCCAGTAGGTACTTTAAGTAGTATGGTATGATACATGTATAATTGAGGTGGGCATTTAAAGTTGTTACACCTCTGCTATTTTGCTATTAAAATATTATTTGTGTCATTAATATTGTACGAAAAATTGCTTACAGAAACAAAACTCGAATAAGAGCTTCATAGAAAATATAAATAAATGGAGTGCAGCTTTTGAAGAAGCAGATCCTCTAATGAAATTTGAACAAATAGAAGCAGAAGAGGTAATCTGTCTATAGTATTTATACACATGGTGTATTAATAAAGTAGTAAAGAAATTGTTTGTGTTGTGTTTGTTGTTGTGGTTTTTTTTTGTTATATGCCATGTATAATAAACTGTGTGTAACAGTGGCGCCACCCTGGTAGCAACAAAATAATAAAATATAAGAAAAGAAATAATAAATTATCAGTAGTTTTTTTTTAATATATGATATACACACACTCTAAAAGGCGAAAACCTGATTTTAAAATATAATTTATATATTTAAAAAAAAGTATTTTTTATCTGGTTATTTTATATTTTTTTAAACATTACATTGCATGTATGAACAATTTTTCTTTCTTTGTTTCAGTCCCAATCCATTATCACAATATCCTATCATGTTAATTATTCTTAAAATAATTATGAATTAAAATATGAAGTAGCTTATTTTATTAACCCACAATTCTGCTGCATTTGTAAAATTGCTTCTAAATAATCTATTGGCTACCTAAAATATAACTTGCATTGTAGACTTGATGAAGTTAAAACTTTTATAGTGTCATCATGATTTGAAACTGGAGGAAACGAAAAAGTGACACTAAAAAGAGACAAATTCTAAAAAAAAATCTTTAGGATTAGGCCAGCAGTAAAATATTGAGATAGAATACAGTGTAGTAAGTGACTGTAGCCTAATAGCAGGGTGCAGACAGCAAACTCAAAAAGTTGTGGGTTCGAATCCACCATTTGACTACTGGTGTGACCACTCTTAACACATTTTTTTAACTTGCCAATAGTGGTTATTTCGGAATCCTCATTGTGCGGTGCTTTAAATCCTATACCTTTAAATGAGCAATTCTTGTATATATATAATCGGAATCTCGGAAACGGCTCCAAAGATTTTCTTAAAATGTTGTGTCCAGGGAGTTTTGGGGGCAATAAATCGATCTAGCTAGGATTTATTTTTAGAAAATGTTTTTTTGTCCGTGTTTTCAGGCAATGAAAAATTGCTACAATATAAGAAGGAAAATTTTGACATTGTCTTAATGATCGTAATAGCTCAAGTGGAGAGGGCTTTGGGAGGAAGTGAGAGATACAAGTGTCATGCCTTTTTTGCTTAAAATTTATTATTTTATTAAGTGTTGTTGAGTTACTATAGTAAATTTTTCTGTCTTGGTGGAGGTTTTAATATCTGTAAATTAGTAAGTGTTTGTAGTTGTGCCGTTTTTATGTAATTTTTTGTTGTAGTAATATAATGGAGGACGAACCTCCCGATCCCGGAAGGGGTCGCAATGATTCCTTTTCCTTACCCATTAACATTGATAATGTAGAACTAATTAACCGTAAACGTGCCCAAGTAAGTAACGAGTCTGCCCATCCACAAAAAATAGTTATTACTGATCCAAAACAACAGTTTCCTTCAATACAATCCTCATATACCCATCCTGATTTTATTAATAAAAAAGTTAAGTACTCTCAAGATGATGCCGCTCCTTTTCTAGTTCACGTAAGTAAAATCTCAAATGATCAGCTGTCTGGAGTAACTCTTAAACCAATTAAATTTGGTCACTTTCTGTATCATAACAATATTAAAAATATAGTCCATGATGGAGTCAAAAAAGTTGGACGAAATAGAATATCAGTGGAGTTTAAAACAGCTGCAGATGCAAACACCTTTATCGATCACCCAGCTCTCCAAATTTCCAAATATGAAGCAACCATCCCCTCATATAGTATCACTCGTATGGGGCTAGTTAGACAAGTTCCCATAGAGTGGACACTAGAAGAATTAATAGCAGCTATAGAAATTCCCTCTGGCTACGGTTCTATTTAATTAAAGCACGGCGACTTAATAGACGATCAGTTAGTGACAGCAATAGCGTTTCATGGGTTCCAACTCAGACGGTTGTTCTAACTTTTTCTGGACAAAAACTTCCTCCCCATATTTACTGTTTTTACACTTCAATGCCAGTAGAAAAATATATTTTGCCACTAATTCAGTGTCATAAATGTTGTAGATTTGGCCATGTTACTTCCCAGTGCCGATCATCTCCTCGCTGCTTTGTGTGTGCACAGAATCATGAAGGTTTAGCTTGTTCTCGACAAACTCCTACTTGTCTATTCTGCTCAGGTCCCCACACCGCAAAAGACCCTACTTGTCCTGAACATCTAAGGCAAAAATCTATTAAACTTGTTATGTCACAAGAAAATATCTCATATTTAGAAGCTTCAGCTAGATTCCCTCAGACAAAAAGATCTTTTGCTGATACAACAAGAATCCAGCCTCGTAATTGTTCTCAACAGACCCCTTATACCATAACTGACAGTCTTTCAACCCCTTTGGCTCAGCTCTCACAAACTGCATCATACAAAAAAACAATTTTTATCCCTCAACGTACCTATAGCCAATCATTAAATTCTGGATATGATATGGCAGCCCATCAGGCAATTGTTGAGAATCCTAATTCTTCCCTTCCTAATGGGTGTGCTCTACTGGGAAATGACAACAACTCCTCTAGTAATGATAATTTCTGCGAACTTATGATATCAATTCTAATTAACATGATCTCCCGTTTTAATGACACGGAACTTCCTCTTAGCTTACACCAAAAACTTACTCAGCTTTCCTCCTTAGCCCGTAACATTCGCAGTCCCGCCAATTCTTCAATGGAATTGTCGGAGCATTAGAAATAAAAAAAATGAACTCATTTACCTCATTAATAAATTTCATCCCTTCATTCTTGCCATCCAGGAGACATGGCTTAGACCTGAGTCTCATTTTAGGGTTTCAGGCTATGCATGCCTCCGGGATGATAGGAGTGATGGTCGTGCTGGCACCTCTATTTTAATTTCAAGAACAGTTACATTTTCACAAATTCCTCTCCCTTCTCATAGTCCAGCAGTTAATGCTGTTGCTATTAAGGCCCTTGATGTCTCTATTCTCTCTGTTTACATTCCTAATCCTGATGCAAATGTTTTAACAGAACTTGCAACACTTATTTCTTCTCTGTCACCTCCTATGGTTATTTTGGGAGATTTTAATATGCATCATACTGTTTGGGGCTCCCATCTGTGTGATTCACTGGCTCCCTCATTTTTAGATCTTATTGATAATTTTAATCTCTGTATTCTAAATGACGGGTCTCCTACCCGTCGAGTATCCCCATTACAAAATGTTAGAAGTGCCGTTGACCTAACTCTCTGCTCCCCAGATATTGCTTCCCTTCTTTTGTGGCAAATATTACCTTCTAGCTATGGCAGTGACCATTTTCCTATATTCATCACTCCTCCTACTTCACCTGGAATAAATTTTACATTTTGCCCAAGACTAAAGTATAATCTATCCAAAGCTAATTGGCAATTATATTCTACAGTTTTGGAACAAGAGGTTTCAAATCTTCCCCCAATTAACAATGATAATATTGCTCCTGTATATATAGAGTTCAGAAATGCAATTATTTCTGCTGCTAATAAGTCAATCCCCTTAAAAAAACCTTTCAAAAATAAGTATCCTTCCCCTCCTTGGTGGGACCAAGATTGTTCAGCAGCTTGTAGGAGAAGAAAAGAGGCTGAATTAATATACTCCCGTTCTATGACTGCAGAGAATTATATCTCCTATAAAAAAATTGCTGCAGAAACCTTAAAATTACTGTCAGACAAAAAGCGAACTGGTTGGTTTAAATTCTGTGAGTCACTGTCACCTAGGACTCCCCCATCTTTGGTCTGGAGAAATGTTAAAAAATATCGCTGTGCAGTTTCTAGTGAAAATATAATTTCTAATGATCCTTCCCTGTGGATAGATGAATTCTCTAATAAACTTGCACCACAAACAGTCCCATCTTATGATGAATGCCTAGTTTTTAATTCTGCTTTTTTAAAAACAAATGATAAATTTGATTCCCCCTTTTCTTCTCAAGAATTGTTTACTGTACTCAATGGCCTTAAAGACTCCTCACCAGGTATTGATGGGATTCCTTATTCATTTATAATTAATAGTAGTGAGAACACTAAAACTGTCTTACTATCCATTTTAAATTTTATTTATATTACTGGTAATCCTCCTGCTGAATGGAAAACCCAAATTATTTTGCCCATTCTCAAACCAGGTAAGTCTAGAATGACCCTTCCAGTTACCGACCTATTGCCCTTTCTTGTACTTTGGCAAAAATCTTGGAACATTTAATAAAAAATCGCTTGGAGTGGTTTTTGGAAAGAAATAATCTCTTACCTAAAAGCCAATTCGGTTTCCGAAAAGGTTTAAGTACCATGGATAGCCTAAGTACTTTGGTCACAGATATTCATATTGCTTTCTCAAAACATGAATTTCTCATTGGAGTTTTCTTGGATATTTCTTCTGCATATGATAATGTGCTACTTCCTGTGCTCAGGCAGAAAATGCTTAATCTGAGCATTCTAGTGAGGATAGTCAATTACGTCTCTAACTTTCTCTCTTCTAGATCAATATCTATAAATGTTAAAAATCTCCTGCTTCCCCCAAAAACTATATGGAAAGGACTTCCACAAGGCTCAGTTCTTAGTCCTCTCCTTTATTCTATATATACTCACGATTTAGAACTTTCAGTAAATTCTTTTTGTAATGTTCTTCAATATGCAGACGATTTAGCTCTATACATCTCCTCAAACAACTTCACAGTGGCATGTTCCCGTCTAAACTCATCCATGGATTATTTACAAGAATGGTTAACTAATCATGGCCTCTCTTTATCTGTGGCCAAGAGTAGTGTGGTGATCTTTTCCCGCCAAAGGCGAATTCCCGATATATCCATTGTATATGATAAGCAACCTTTTCCAGTTAGAGGCAATGTTAAATTTTTGGGAGTTATCCTTGATTCGAAATTGGCCTTTGGTCCATACATTGAATATATAACACAAAAATGCGAAAAAAACATAAATATTCTTCGGTCTTTGTCAGGTGTTTGGTGGGGGTCCCATCCTTTTTCTCAGAAATTACTGTACAATGCTTTAATACGAAGCCACCTTGACTATGGATGTTTTCTGTTGGAGCCTTGCAATAAATCATCCCTAAAAGTAATGGACAAAATTCAATCGAAATGCCTTCGCATTATTACAGGGGCAATGAAATCCTCACCAATAAATGTTCTTCAGGTTGAGTGCGTAGATCCTCCTTTAAGATTAAGAAGGCAATACCTTTCAGACAGATTCTTATTTAAGATATGCCAGCTTTCAGATCATCCCCTAATTCCTAAATTGCACCTTCTTTCAGAGTATATCTCATCTGACCGATACTGGACCCATAAGGACTCTCCCTGCTTGTTTAAAAGTTTTGTAATTTTTCTTCAGCTTCCTTACCCAATCTTTCAATGTAAAATAAATCCACTCTTTGATGTTCCTTACGAGGCTATTGTTTTCCAACCCGACATTCATCTAGATCTAGGTATAGAAAAGGATTCTCCAATGGCAAATTTGAAATTAAAAGAAATTATAGAAAACACCTTTAAAGATTGGCTTGTCATGTACACAGACGCTTCAAAACAGTCTGATGAAGACTATACTGGAGCTGCTGTTTGGATTCCTAAGTTCAAAATCATTCTTAACTTTAAATGCCCCTCACTATCCTCCACTTTTACCGGTGAAGCAACTGCAATCAGTGAAGCTTTGTTATATGTAGAGTCACATAATCTTAATAAAACAGTTATTTTCACAGATTCAAAAAGTTGTTTGTTAGCTATTTTGTCCAATCAATTCCATAACAAACATAAATTTCCACTAATTCTTAAAATAAAAAATACCCTATTCAGATGCCATCTTAAAGGAATCCATGTTTCAGTGGCCTGGATTCCAGGCCACAGTGGTATCCATGGTAACGAAACAGCTGATGTACTCGCTAAAAATGCAATTGCTAATGGAATTCTACAAAATTTAATTTACTCACATGATCTAATTTTGCTAGCTAAAAGGAAACTGAATGAAAATTGGAATAAATTATGGGAAGTTTCCAAAAATGTTAAAGGTAAGCACTATGCTGCCATCCAAGAGGTTATTCCTCCCAAGCCTTGGTTCTTTAAATTTAACAAAGCAAATAAACATGCAACTTCAATCATTTGTAGATTAAGAATTGGACACGCCTGTACACATGCACATCTGGCAAAAATCAGAGTAAGGGATAGCTCATTGTGTGAATGTGGCTTAGATGAAGGTTCCACAAACCATATTTTTTTCAACTGTCCCAAATTATCCTCCTCCCTTTATGATTACCTTCCTCCTTATATTCCTCGACCTATAGATTTTAATTCTCTTTTAACATATACCAGTACTCCTTTTGTGTATATTTTATGTGATTTTATTAATACTAATAATATGAAACTTTAAATCCTTGTCACTTTTAACATACGGGTAAGAGTCTAACACCTGTGTTTGTCATATTTGTTCTAGGTAACTCAACAAATAGATTTGTCAAAATTCTCGGAGGAAAACTGAATCCTTGTATTATCACAGACTCTTATTTTAATTAAACTCATAAGCCTTCATTTTCTACTCTATACGTCATTGGCGAATTTAATCAAACCGCCACAAAAGAAAGAAGAAGAAGAAGAAGCTCAAGTGGATATAGAGCGGTCGCGAAATCATAATGCCTTGGTTCGCGTCCTGTTTCCGGTCCGATTTTTTCCCCTTTTTTTTCAAGTTAACTTCTTTTGTGAGAAAAATATATTATTTTGAGCCCTTTTTTTAGTATTTTTAAAAATACGAAAATTTTAATTAAACTAATTGATTTTTTATTCAAATAACCAGTTCAGTTTTTTCTATTATGTCAATAAGATCAAAAATATTGTTCATCAGTATGTAATTTGTATCTAAATGTAATTTAAAAAAATTCTTTATTATCTTATTCCTTTCTATCACATCCAAATGTTGTTTGTTTCAAATTGTACATCAACATCAATACTTTAGAGAGTAAATTTGTCATTATAAGCTAAAACATACCATAATATTATAATATGTCCAATAACACAGTGATGTATATATTTTTTTTAATTATACCTGCCATATACACGTGATAATGCAGAGGCTAAACACTCGTCGAAAATTACACAGATTCATTTTTTGTATAAGGTACAGAAAGATCATTCCACAAGCCATTTAAATGAATAGCAACTTATGGGACGACCACAAATCATAGAGAGTACAAAAGTAAAGCATATGTATGTACTTCACTTTTCTTTTAAAATATAATTTGTGATTAAAAGTTACATTAAATGTTGTCTACCTTTTTAGTACCAACATATTCAGTTGCCTACTGAATATTATTATAACCAAACACTATTTAATATTATTATTTTTATTGATTGTCGTAAATGAAACAGGATGGATAGAAATAAAAACCAATAATAAATTATAAATTTCAATATTTTTGCAAGAAATTACTAGCATTCAGTAATTTATTGCATTTTTATTAACTTACTCCAATAGGCTGACCAATTTAACTGTTGTATGTTGTTGTGGCTTTGAGTGTGCTTAGCCTGATATTGCCCAGACAATCCCGATTCCCGCTTGCACTAATGAGATTGTTAAATACAATTTTGAGTGGTTATTTACCACGTTCTCGGCGGTGGCGGAAGACATCTTGAGGAGTTCTGTATGTCTAAGAAATAAAATAGATCGGATCACACTGGAGCAGTGCGGCGGGTTAATTGCTCCATAATCCTGTCTGAAATGCAAGAAGGCGTGTGCCCACTGCCCAGCTGTTGGACGTAGGATATAGGCTGTAACTTTGACTATTACTTTTAAATTACAAAAAAAAATGCGTTGCAATTTTACAACTAACAATTATTACATGGTAAAATCCAAGTAAAGTCTTTTCTCATCAACTTTCAGGAAATAAGTTCATTAGCAAAAATAGATATTCAAACTAATTATTCTCAAGCATGGAGCAAGAGGCGAACAAATATTTTAAATAAATATACTACTGGAGAAAAATTGACGATTGTAAGCAGTTTTCTTCCAGGTGGTGAAAAAGGTATGTATGAAGATTTTAGTAATAACGAGAAAATTCGCACAGATTGTATCTGTTTTTTTTTTATCGTACTGTCATCGGAAAGCTACGTGTACGTACAAAATAAATAAGCTAATATGTGCGCACAAACTTAGTTACTTTTTATAAACCATCACGTACTATAGGCGGACGGATCGCTCTGGGTGGTTCTTTTTATTTATTTATTTAAACCTTTATTATTGGTTTTTATTGGACTTAATGCCTTAAGGCATTCTCTCCCAGTCAACTATTAAACTAAGCAGAGATAAACATATGGGAGGTAGTGCAGCAAAAATAAACTAATAATGAGTGAAAAAAAAGGTAGTGAAGCTCGAATAAACTAGAATATAATTTGCCAACTCATATGCTTCGTTTTTGGACAACAGCATGATTTACGTTTTACCCTTTACATGAAAACATTACTATCCGTCCACCATTACTTAAAAACAACATATAATCAAAACATCAATAAAAATTAAAAAATAAACACGTCTAAATTATACATTTGTACTTATCCAGGATTTCTCATAGAATGCACAGGTAGAGCATGATATCCGGATATACGTTGAATATATTATCCAGATATTCGTTGAATATAATATCCGGATATTATAAGTTTAATTCTCCGGATAAAACGAATAACACGAATAGTTACTTTTTAGGGTTCCGTAGTTAAACAACAAGGAAACGCTTATAGTTTCGATTGTCCGTCTGTCCGCGGTTTTACCTACCGGTCTATTCCATCGTGTGGGGTGGCGTATTGTATATGATTTTCAAAAATATTAGGGGTATGAAACAATTTTTTTCGATTCAATGGTCCGTTTGCGAAATATTTAGCTTTAAAATGGTGTTTTTTATAATAATCATGTAACCATCCTTTGCAACTCGGCCGCCGATGACGCAAATATGACTTGATTAACTCGCCCATTTTTAACCCACATTCTTCACATTTCAAAGTTTGCAAACAACTGTCCATAAATATATTGAACAGCCACGGGGAAGCTACACAGCCCTGCCTGACACTTTTTTGATTCGTGATCCTGCTACTACCTGTTGAAGAGTTCCCTAGTGAGGAGACCTACCTAGCTGCACCACCAGGTTTTATCTATCATGTTATTGCACAGTCACTGAAGTTACGGTATACAAAATTTCAACTCAATCAGACATCGGGAAGTGGTTCAAATCTTACTTGCAATATGTGAACTTAACACACATGCCTACTATATACCAACCCACCCACATACCTACAAATATATATAATTGTAAAAGCTTGTAATAACAAAAAAAGGTATAAACCCACCGTGTAATACACTGTTCTTATTAAAAAAGGGATCATACAATTAAATAAAGGTACTTACTTGAAAAAGTAGTAATCAAATATTTATTAATTAATATATATAAGTACCTTTAAACGAGCAATTCTTGTATATATATTTATATATAATCGGAATCTCGGAAACGGCTCCAACGATTTTCATAAAATTTAGTGTCCAGGGAGTTTCGGGGGCAATAAATCGATCTAGCTAGGATTTATTTTTAGAAAATGTTTTTTGTCCGTGTTTTCAGGCAATGAAAAACTGCTACAATATAAGAAGGTAAACTTTGACATTGTGTTAATGATCGTAATAGCTCAAGTGGATATAGAGCGGTCAAGAAATCGTAATGCCTTGGTTCGCGTCCTGTCTCCAGTCCGATTTTTTTTCCTTTTTTTTTCAAGTCCCCTTCTTTTGTGAGCCCTTTTTTTAGTATTTTTAAAATACGAGAATTTTAATTAAACTGATTGCTTAAAATGATTAAAACCAAAGCTCGGTCATCCAGGTACTATTTAATTAGTTATTGTACTCCTTGGGATAGTTAAAGCGTGATATATTTCTATTTTTTCTAGTATTATTCATACACACAGTACAATAAACAACCCTTATTAATAATACAACGTGTTTACATTAAAATATTCAAACTTTCAACTAATAAAACAAACAATGTGCGTCGCACTGTCCCTGAGATTTGTCAACTGGCTGTGCCAGCGTAAACGGATTTTTTTTTCAGTCTCGCCGCGTACGCGACAATCGACCAGTGGTCACGCACACATGAGTAGTTACGTTGTACCAGTTCTGGCGCACTTGTAGAAAGGTTGTACCAGTTCTGGCGCACTGAGTCACAAGTACGACGTTCGTCGACTCACGATCCTAAAAAAAAAAAAAAAAAAAAAAAAGGTTTTGGCATGCTCTGATCACGAATCTGCGGTCCATTTTTGCGTAGGATGCACGGTTCCGGAGATGTGCAGATCAATTAACTCTTATCTAATTGATATCCGCTTCGAGCCTCCACCGTCATTAGCGCTCCATTGTTCTTATCTACTTATCTATTGTCCATTCAATACCGTCATTATCTATTCTTCCTCAGCGTGGTGATATTGTTATATACTCCTTTGTTCCTATCTACACTAATCTGACCACAATACCAAATCATTGTATTTTGGACATTTGTATTCTTCAATATTAAAAATTCTATCATTCGTCGTCAACAATTTTAAAAATTGTTTTTCTGTTGAACCAATTTTGTATTATATAGTATACTATAACTAATGTTTTTGGGAAATCAAAGAAAATTTATGATTAATTTAAAATTTTATTTTCAAGCAATAAACACTTGTAAAGAAACCCACACTTCGTCACAAGAACAATGTAAAATTTTGTGTTTATTTTTTGCAAATATATGATTATTACACACATAACGTTTGTTTAAATTTATGACATTTACCAAATCATTGTATTTTGGACATTTGTATTCTTCAATATTAAAAATTCTATCATTAGTCGTCAACATTTTTAAAAATTGTTTTTCTGTTGAACCAATTTTGTATTATATAGTATACTATAACTAATGTTTTTGGGAAATCAAACAAAATTTATGATTAATTTAAAATTTTATTTTCAAGTAATAACCACTTGTAAAAAACCCACACTTCGTCACAAGAACAATGTAAAATTTTGTGTTTATTTTTTGCAAATATATGATTATTACACACATAACGTTTGTTTAAATTTATGACATTTACCAAATCATTGTATTTTGGACATTTGTATTCTTCAATATTAAAAATTCTATCATTCGTCAACATTTTTAAAAATTGTTTTTCTGTTGAACCACCTTTGTATGCGATCACTTCGTCTTTGCACAAATTTCTAATATACCAATTTAGTATGGGAATGATGTTCTCTTGTTTGTAGGCACATTTTAATTCTTCGGTCACATCAAAATATGGAATGCCGTGCACGTGTATTTCACAATAACGAACAGTTTTTTTGTCTTTTGGCGACAAATAATTGAAAGGATAACTTGGCCGAAACAAATAATGATCGATAAACGAATCATTTTTATTAGATAGTTTTACGTCTAGAATAGCCATTTCTCTACATTGAAAATGTTTATGAGGATATGTAATGTAAAATCCGTCCATGTCGATGATGTATCTAATATTTTTTAGATTTTGTGTCATTTTGAACCAAAATGTTAAAAGTATTTACACGTGACTAAAATATGTTTGTTCCAACAAACTTCACATAACAATTCATTCTTCATTACTTCCCATCATCCCATTTCTTCCTTCTGCTCTTTTCTTCCTGTAATTTAAGAAAACAGAATCACATTCACTAATGATCAACTAATGACTGTCATTGTCAAAAAAGTATTTTTTAACTTTTTACTTTCTGCTATTGTCTTTGTATTTATGGCTAGGAAATGTCCGCGGCGCGGTCTCAATGCGTGTTGGCGAACTTCACATGCCTTCGAAATTTTCTCAGACATGCAGGTTTCCTCACAATGTTTTCCTTCACCGCCGAGCACGTGGTAAATCAGCACTTAAAATTGCAATTAACAATTTAAGTGGTGTCGGCGGGGTTCGAACCTGGGTCGCGTACTGTGAAATTTACAGCTTGCGCTAACCATCTGAGCTACCACGGCTTAATCATATACACACACAATATTTAAATATAATTTGTTAACACTAAATCATACACACGTAAGAATATAACAGAAAGAAAAATAAGTGTGTCAATAGAACAAACACTTAAAATTGCAATTAACAATTTAATTGGTGTCGGCGGGGATCGAAGCCGCGTTACGTACTGTAAAATTTACAGCTTGCGCTAACCATCTGAGCTACCACGGCTTAATCATATACACACACAATATTTAAATATAATTTGTTAACACTAAATCATACACACGTAAGAAAATAACAGAAAGAAAAGTAAGTGTGTCAATAGAATAAACACTTAAAATTGCAATTAACAATTTAATTGGTGTCGGCGGGGATCGAACCCGCGTTACGTACTGTAAAATTTACAGCTTGCGCTAATCATCTGAGCTACCACGGCTTAATCATATACACACACAAAATATTTAAATATAATTTGTTAACACTAAATAATAATAATAATAATAATATTCCACAACTATCACACAACACCATCTAGTCCCAAGCTAAGCAGAGCTTGTGTTATGGGTACTAGACAACTGATAAACATACTTATATATTTCTAAATACATAAATATTATAGATAAATTACACCCAGACACAGAACAAATGATCGTGCTCATCACACAAGCATTTGTCCTGGGTGGAAATCGAACCCACGACCTCCGGCATAACAGTCAGGGTCACTAACCACTAGACCAACAGGCCTGTTGTTCAAAATCATACACACGTAAAAAAATAACAGAAAGAAAGGTAAGTTTGTCAATAGATTAAACACTTACATCTATGGCCTTTGATGCGTTGAAGTAACACAAATGTATTATTGATAGATACACTGCGGTCAAACGACCATACACTAACTCCATGACTGCAGTTGCTTGGTCTTATATAGTACCAGTAAGTAATAATTCTAATCTAAAGAATTTCTACAGTAGAATTGATAATAACTTTATGCGTCAACAACCTTATCTCACATTCTTCGTGTTGCGTCTTATTCAGTGTATTGATGACTCAAACAGGTTTTGTATAACGGAAAAAATGCAATTTAATATTTAGAAATCACATAATTGATCATTCCTATGTTAGTCATTGAGTAGATTGTACTGTAGTAATCTACTAATAGCAGTAATATCATGGATACACTAGATGTACAACAACATCTGAAAAAGATTCACCCCAGTCTAGAAAATAATGTTTATGCTGCTAACAGACTGTCCATGTACACCCACGTACCAACGTACATACCTAGTCAGGTCATAAGTATTGTCACACAGTAAAAACTTTTCTTTGGGTGCGTTTGGCAGAAAAAAGTGCTAGCAAGCGCTTGTAAGCAAAATGGCGATCGTAAGCGGTAAGCGCTGTCAAATCGTAAGTAGCTATTTTCCTCCAGGACACGATGTTAGTTTTAACTTGGGAACCTAACCTAATTTAAATATATGTTTGTAAAGTATTCATATTAAAAACTTACCAATCATGAATTTTTAATAACATGTATATATTTATTCATGTCATTATATTACTTAAAACGAATATTGCACAAAACAACTTATCAACTCTACTTCAAAACAAACAAATTAAATAAGCAAAATGGCGGATTGTGTCAGCGCTACTGAAGTAGCAATCGTGGCCTGGCCGAAAACTATTTCAGCGCTTATAAGCGCTTGCTAGCGCTTTTTTCTGCCAAACGCACCCTTTTAGAATGCTGGCCACAAAAAAGTTTATTGAATTCGAATTATTCATGAAAATAAAACTGTATACTTTTTAGAATTTTACTCATTTTTATATATGGAGTGGACGCTTAAAAAAGACCGTGTTGCAGTTGCGATTACACGCCAATTAAATTTTTTGATATACTGAAAAATTTGAATATAACCAAAAGATTCGTTTATCGTACCATCAAACGATACAATGAAGACTCTAGTGTAGATGACAGGTCAAGAAGTGGTCGCCCTCGATTTGTTAGGACTCCAGCAGTGATAAAAGCTGTAAAGGTGCGAATTCAAAGAAATCCCAAACGTAAGCAGAAACTGTTGGCCCTTCAGATGGGGTTAAGCAGAACCACGGCGTTAAATGAAGACTTAGGGCTTCGGGCATATCGAAGAAAAACAGGACATCGTTTGAATGCTCGTCTAATGGATCTGAAACTGAAGAGATGCCGCGCTTTGTTGAAGCGGTACGCGGGAAAAATATCGGGAAATTCTTTTTTCGGATGAAAAAATTTTTACCGTAGAAGAGAGCTACAACAAACAAAATGGTAAGGTGTACGCAAGCAGTAGTGAAGAAACGAGCAACCGTATTCCGCGTGTCCAACGGGGTCATTTTCCATCCTCGCTCATGGTGTGGTTGGGAGTTTCTTATTGGGGCTTAACAGAGGTACATTTTTGTGAGAAAGGTTAAAAACGAATGCAGTTGTGTATCAAAATACAGTCCTGACGAACCTTGTGTAACCTGTTTCTCATACCATGTTCAATAACAGGCACTGGGTATTCCAACAAGATTCGGCGTCAGCTCATAGAGCGAAGAGCACACAGGACTTTTGCCAGCTCCGTGGCGTAGTGGCTTAGCAATGAGTGGCTGTGCTTGGGGGTCGCGGGTTCGAATCCCGCACGGAACAAGTATTTGTACGACCTACAAGTAATTGTTCCGAGTTTGGATGTTTGTCCTTGTGAAATTTGTGTTTGTAAACTGCCCCCACGATACAGGAGAAAAACCTAGTGTGGAGGTAACGTTCTTTAAAAACAAAAAAAAAAAGACTGGCTGGCGGCGCGTGAAATCGACTTCATCCGACACAAAGACCAATCCAGATTTGAATCCGTTAGATTACAAGATATGGCAACACTTGGAGGAAAAGGCGTGCTCAAAGCCTCATCCCAATTTCGAGTCACTCAAGACATCTTTAATTAAGGCAGCCGCCGATATGACATGGACGTCGTTCGTGGTGAGATAGACGACTGGCCGCGCAGATTGAAGGCCTGTATTCAAAATTACGGAGGTCATTTTGAATAAACTATAGTGTCATAAGAATCTATGTTTTGTTAAGTTCATTTTGGTATATAAATGGTTACATAATGAATAAACTTGTTTCAATTATTTTATATTAAACATGTGATAGAATTTATGACCTGACTAGGTAGTATGCAATTTGGGTACAGATGATAAACCAGGGTCACATTGGGTAGCTTTATATATCGATACGAATGACGTCGGTGAATATTTTGATTCATATGGACGGGCACCTGTACGAAATTGTAAAAGATGGAACTGGAATGTTGATAGGACTTCAGTTTGTGGCGAATATTGCTTAATGTATTTGCTATATAAGTTTCAGGGATGTTCAATGCATAGTTTTACGAGTATATTTACAGAGAACACATTGTACGACGATATTTTAGTGGATGAGATGTTTCGCTCCTATTTTATAGATAATAAGTAATAAGATTTTGTATTTTATAAATAAAAATTTTAACAAAATTGGGTAATGTGTTTTATTAAAGAGTCAGATTAGTGTAGATAGGAACAAAGGAGTATATAACAATATCACCACGCTGAGGAAGAATAGATAATGACGGTATTGAATGAACAATAGATAAGTAGATAAGAACAATGGAGCGCTAATGACGGTGGAGGCTCGAAGCGGATATCAATTAGATAAGAGTTAATTGATCTGCACATCTCCGTAACCGTGCATCCTACGCAAAAATGGACCGCAGATTCGTGATCAGAGCATGCCAAAACCTTTATTTTTTTTTTTTTTTTTTTTAGGATCGTGAGTCGACGAACGTCGTACTTGTGACTCAGTGCGCCAGAACTGGTACAACCTTTCTACAAGTGCGCCAGAACTGGTACAACGTAACTACTCACATGCCCCGCGTGCTTGTGTAGTAGTGCAACCGATTCGCGCGGTTGTATGAAACTTTATCTCTGTTCCGTTTATCTATTCACGTGCTTAAAACATTCGGCGCATTTAGTGATAACGTACTTTGAAAATGAATAGTTATCTGTTTTTAACCGCCTTAAGTGTGTTACAGCAGAATTTTGGTGCTTCTCATGTAGTGGTCCTATATAAATTTGAACAAGATCTGACCAGTAGTTTTTGAGTAATCCTTAATAATGCGTATTTAAGTGACATCGAATACATTTTACATTGATGATGTTCTTATTTTATTTAGCTATATTGAAGTGGATTGTACAAATTTTTTAATTTTATCACTTGCAGACCTGTTTACCTTTTAGTCCAGTTATAAACCCTATAGAGAATACGTGGTACACTAAAAAAAAGTTTAAATGCACTCCCAAGAAAATAAAAACGTGGAATATGAATGATTAAAAATGGTTTATAACATCGTTACTGTATTTAATCGTTTTGCATTAAAAAGACTAATTAAATATTTTTTGTTTCGTTTTTTTTTCGTTTTAAGTTAAATCTTTTTCAGCTCTTATTAGACAGGTATCAAATTTAAATGAAAAAGTAAAGCATAGGTTGGAGCAATTGGATGATTTCGATGAAGATTCAATCAGGAAAACAATGGGTCTTAGCCAACAGGAGTTTGTTACCAAGATTAAGATGCTTGATGACGAAATTAAAAAGGTATATATGGTGGATAGTTTATTTAAAATTATTGATAACTTAACCAGTAAAAAAATACCAATCAATATTCAGTTTATTAATTGCCCGAAAGTCTTATAACGGATTCTGAGAATTAGAAGCTAATATATTTAAAATAATTTATTGTTATGGTTTTTCAAGGACAGAGTTACTTTCGAAAGCAGTGTTAAACAAAAAACAATTAATAAATATTATGCTGAGTAGTGTCCGCGTAAGAAAATATTGTTACGAGCTTGAGGTTCGTGACAATAAACACTGCCGATTGAATTACCAAAATTTACACTTTTATTACCGAACACCAATTAAAATTTAAAAGACACTAATAATTAATCACACTGATTCACTTTATTTCGCTCCGAAGCTTCGCTTGTCTCGCCAAATTCAATACTGCCCCGATCGCGACTTGCAGCGGCTTTAAATACACATTTTACACCGAAACATCTAGAATATTCCAGCGCTCCGACAGACGCAGAAAGTTCGAGTGTGGGGCTTCTAGAAATCTTAATTCTTCTGTTCGATACTAGATGGCGCTGTTGGCCGAAAGTTCAAGATTGACATTTTCTATGGAGCCCTCCTCACTCCGGTCCCCGACACTAGATGGCGCTAGTGCCAGGTACCTGACGTCAACTTAGGCGTGTCATAAGAGGGGACAATGGGAAATTCCAGAAAGTTATTTTGGCTTTTGATAGATAGCTTTGCCATTCTCTTAATGCAAAAGTAAAATACCCCGATCAGGAGCAGCTTCAGTGGTGTGAGACGTATTAAAGAGGAAATAGTAGGTATTTATAATTCTATGTCGAGTAAAAAGAAGCGACAGTAGCTTAATGGCAGGGCGCGGACCCCGAACTCAAAAAGTTTGTGGGTTCGAATCCGCCATACGACTACTGGCGTGAAACACTCGTAACACAAGCAGTTTAAGCTTACCTCGAATGTATTAAGGGGAATATTAGTAATAATTCATAATAATAATTCTTTTCTTAAGCCTTTTTAATTTTATAGTTACACTTTGAAGCCATAAACCAGTCGTCGAGTTGACTATAATTTCAGAATCACATGTTCTTGCTTTGATTTACAGCTGTTTATTAGGCAGTAGAAATGTTCCTTCGATAATGATTCATTATTTTCCAGGCTTGGAATACTGAACAAAGAGTCAAAGCGTTCAAAATATGCATACAATGCTCAAAAATGCTCTCTGATGTCAATGTTATGCAGTTTTATCCAAGTAAATTTATATTGATATGCGATATTCTTGACAATTTTGGTAACTTAGTATTTTATCGACTGAAAATGAAAAGCTGTGGGTGGGTTTATAGTTACTATTTTATATAATATTGCATGCTTGTTTTTATTATTTAAACTAATAAGTAGTTAACATTGTTTTACTTTTTTCATTGCTTCTTAAAATTTGCATTTGTTTAAAATTATAACTAGGTATATATGCTGAAAATTGTTAGTCGTCGACATTACGTTTGTAGAAGTTAGATTTATAAAATTATAGTCGTATAAGTATAAGTCAGTAAGTTTTCCCAAACAAAGAAATGTGAATATAATTTGAAATATCATTTTCATTTTTATTGCAGAGATAGAGTGATCAAATCTCCATTAGACATAGATTCTACTCTTGTCCCTGAGGCAGCTAAAGAAACCTGTCAAAACTGGATATTCAAAATGGCGTCAATACGAGAACTATTACCACGTTTGTACATGGAAATGTCCTTATTGAAATGCTATGTTTTTATTCATAAAGATGAAATTAAGCCAACTATCAGAAGACTTACTAAAATGATAAGGGGTATTGGAAATCCATTGGTGGCTGTTTATTTGCGTGTATATTTATGCAATGTCGCTTCAAAGTTATTGGGCAAAGAAAGTGAGGAGTATTTTTATAATAATTTGAAAGAGTTTCTTGAGGAATATCAACAGGTCCGAAAACATTTTTTTTGTATACCTACTTATTCCTCTCATATACTGTAATAAGATTTTATGGAAAATTAAGTTGTTATAAATTAATAGCAAAAAGCTAAGCAAAGAGATGGGCAGCGGCGTTTGACAACTACCAAAAAAACTGCGGTTGCCAACCCGCTTGCCAAGCGTGGCAAGTATGGCAAATATGCCCCTATGAGTCAATCTATGGAAGAGGCCTGTGTTCAGCAGTGGAATTTAATTAATTTTTACGGTAACGACTCTTAAGAGCTTAGAGCCGTGGTAGCTCAGATGGTTAGTGCTCACTGTAAACTTCACAGTACGAAGAACAAGCCTCACCTCAATAGGCCATAATCCAACTTGCAAGCTAGACCTAATGGATAATAAATCTCTATCAACATTTATTGAGATAAAACTCGATAATAAATGCCAATGTGTGTGACACACTGTCCATATACAGATGAACCAGAGGTACAGAAAGTTGGCCGTGGAACACCTAGGTAAACTACTTTGGTGTTCCACGGGTCAGAAAGGCTTCTTTTTACTATTGCCTTAGGTAAATATTCGCAAAACTTAAAAACACAAAATCAAGAATCAGTCTCTCTCATACAGTCCTTTGTTGCAGTCTTAAAAAGCAATCAAAGTTCGATTCCCATTGAAATTGGTAATTGTAATTTTAAGTGCTGATTTACCACATGATCGGCGGCGAAGGAAAACATCGTGAGGAAACCTGCATGTCTGAGAAATAAAAAAATATTTCGAAGTCATGTGAAGTTCGCAAAAACTCATTGGGGCAGCGCGGCGGACACATCCTTGCCCTAAAACCCTACTAGAAATGAGAGGAGGCCTGTGCGCAGTGGGACGTATGTTGGCTGTAACTTTACTTTTTTTACTTTTACGGTAACTGGGAAAGATAATCCTTATGTTATTTTATTCATCACGATGTTTGTTTCGCCGCTAAGTACATGATTAATTAGCAAGTGAAATCGCAAAAAACAATTTCTTTGCTGCGCTGCGAGGGCAACGAAATCTTATGCCGCACTTCTACCTGCTAAACCCACGGTGGTCGCCATCAGCGTAGATCAGGTGTCGGGATTTCCGTTCAAAGCGCCATCGAAACCACATGAGTAAAGAAACCGACTGGAAGCAAAGATTCTAAGGAACGTTCAAAACTGTTACGTGTTTTGGTTTGGTTGGCATAGAGGATAATTTTAATAAACTATAGTACAGCCAACAAGCAGCGATACGAAAGGTCATTGTTACCTTTTTCCATTTGCCGATTAATGTACTCCACCACCGATTGAGTTCAATATTGTTGCCAATTGCCAACGCGCACCACAGCCGCTCGGATTTCAAGCGCCCTTGAGGCTCACTTCGAGGATTTGCTAGATCGCCGTCACTGCAATTGAACAAAGAATAGGCCAATAAGCAACCGATTGTTAGGATCACGTCATTGTTTACGTGGAGCATTCTCAAATCATTTGAATTTAATCAAGTTCATGGTTTAGGTGAATAATTCCTTACCTTTCCATGAACTCCAAAAGGGTCGAAAATTGTTCACCACTAGCTCGCACTCGTGGTTCCATTATAATTATCCTTAAAAATGAAGAAAAAAAAACCAGTCAGTTCCCGCTTGTTTATCGTTATAAATATGTAATATACTGACAACCATTGTATACAAAAAACTTTTTTAATTGACAAAGTTAAGAAACTTACCTTTGAATTATTTAGTTAATTTTAACACCGATAACTTCACTTTCACCAAGCAAATTTTAATCATGCTGTCAAGTATGTTTTGTTTATATTTAGCGGGCCCGGTCGACACAATTGACGTGTTGAATTGGACGTTTCATTTCTAGACCATAGCCAAGAAGTGACTTGTATCGAATGAACGCTTCGACTTAGCGTTATGTCACTTTGTCTACCACTTTAAGTTTGATATCGCTAAGACGAAATCGATTTTCGAAGTGGTTTGGTCACGGAGCGAATGCCACTTGTCTAGGACCTCAGGTCACTTAATGAATTATAACCTCGTAATTATTTTGTTATTGTAGGCCACACCGGCATGGTAAAAGTTTCTATACCTTACATCGCGCTGAATACACTTCAAGAACCTTTCTAAGAACTTATTTATTAATGTGGTTTTAGACTAATTTTAATATGCTCTCTTTTACTTGTTTATAGGTTTTCCATCCAATGATGGTTAAAAAGTATGGTACTCAACTTTTAACACCTGATCAATATTTAACCCTTTATGAGCCTGCAGTAAATTGGTTAATATATGGGACGCTTAATTTAGATAGATCTAAGCCACTTTTACTCGAATTGTTGGATCAATGTGATGAAACCGAAAATAAGTAAGTGGTTTTTTTTGTACTCTAATTAAGACTATCCAGAGGGACTAATTCTAGAACAAATAATTGTATACAATACAATCTACAATATCTAAAAAGAAAACCTTATCCGATTCGTGAGGGTGCTTTTAGGTATCGTGATATGATTCTCTTAATGTAATACTTTTCAGGGGAAAAATAAAAAAGTTACCCCACAGAAAATAAAATGTAATTTGATTAAATTTGGAAATATACATGGCAAAAGATGCAGTTGCCAACATCGGTACTGCCAGATATTAAAAATTTGCTTAAATATAAGCAAAGTGTGATAGTTAATTTGGATACTAAAATGATATATTTTAATAAAAGAATATTTTTGGTGATGTTATTGCTGTAGTTTAACAAAAACCTTTTCAGATCAGCTAGGATTTTTTTACATATTGTATGTAGACATACAATACACTTTTACCCCTTTACTTTTAACATGCATTATTTATACTAAGCAAAACGCTGACTAAGAATAAAAATATAGAATAAGGAAATTACTAAGAGAAGTCAGTTTTAAATTTCAAATAGTAAAATGATGGTTAAGATATATTATGTTACATAAAGTAAATTTACAGCCTATATACGTCCCACTGCTGGGCACAGGCCTCCCCTGATTTCTGAGAGGGTTTTAGGGCAAGAAAGTGTCCGCCGCGCTGCCTAAATGCGTGTTGGCGAACTTCACATGTCTTCGAAATATTTTTTTTCTTATTCCTCAGACATGCGGGTTTCCCCGCGATGTTTTTCTTCACCGCCGAGCACGTGGTAAATCAGCACTTAAAATTGCCAATAACGATTTCATTGGTGCCGGCGGGGATCGAACCCGGTTTGCTCGCGTACTGTGAAATTTACAGCGAGCCCTAACCATCTGAGCTACTACGGCGCTATGGTATTATTACTTTTATTTATTAACCTCAAGTTACGAGCTTGAGGTTCGTGACAGTAAAAATTGCCGATAGAATTACCAAAATTAACTCTTTTATTACCTAACACCAATTAAAACTTAAAACACTAATAATTAACCATACTGATTCGCTTTATTTCGCTCCGAAGCTTTGCTTGTCTCGACAAATTCAATACTTCCCCGCTCGCATCTTGCAGCGCCTTTAAATACACATTATCACCGAAACATCCAGAATATTCAAGTAAATACGCGCGCCAATCGACTAGGCGCCGAAAGTTCGAGTGTCGGGCTTCTAGAAGCTTAGTTCTTCGTTTCGATACTAGATGGCGCTGTCGGTTGAAAGATTAGTGATGTCATTTTCTGTAAAGCTCTCTTCGCTCCGTTACCCGACACAGATGGCGCTAGTGCCATACGTCAACTTAGGCGCGCAACAATACTATGTTGTATATATTATGTTACATGGTGAATATATATTATTGATATGTAATATATTTCTTCTCGTTTTATCGCAACCTGTGGGAGTAATTTTGTGAAAAGGGACGGAATTTTGTAACAGGAAGCCGGGGAAGCGCGCGCTATTTGATTTGACCAATGCGGGAGCGCGGTGTTACTAAAGTGTGCTGTTATATAAACTAATTTAAATGTGTAAACTATATTAATAGGTGTATTTATGTATGTATATATGTGCTTGATAACAGTGCAGATCATTAATAAAAAATTTCAAGTGAGTAAATATAAATGGTCAGTCGAAAGAATATTATTTTTAAATTTTGAGGTTTATTTCTGTCGTTGCTCAATTGATATTTACAATTTTAATTAAAACTAAACCTTATTATTTTTATTATTATATCTCATGTATAAGGGATACATCTTTTATAAAACGACAATATTGTATATAACTATAATAACTAAAAAGTTTCTAGAGACTTTAAATAATACAGGTTTTCACATTTCTCTTACAAATCTTACAATTTCGCTCATATCTTCTAAACAGGCTATCCGATTTTCATAATTCCTATTGTAATATTAGTTCTAGACTTAAATCTATCTTTTGAAATTTTCAACGCTTACGCTTACTTACTCTTACTCTTAATACAAAAATTCTAACATTCAAAATACTCTTCAAATTTACTTTAGTCATCCGAATTAGATTACAATAGGAAATCCAATAACAAATTTAAGTTAAGTAGTCCAATTAGAGTAAAATAATCATAATATAAAACAAATCTATTTACATCCTAATTAAAATCTTATAAAGCTTTCTGACTCGATACTTTGATACTTTGACATTAAAAACGCGCGAGTAAGTAGTATTTTTAATGTCGAAGTATCGAGTCAGATATAATCCTACTTCTACTTCCGCCCTGGACATAGGTCTGGCTGTAGATACTATTTTGACTTTTTACGAAATACAATTTATTGATGATGAGATGTTTTTTCAGTGAACTTATTCTGAACTGCATCGTAGCTTCATTTGACTCTCAAAGCATAATAGAAAATTCTTCAAGAATTTTGGATATGGTACACAAATCTGCCGATAAAATGGGTAAGTGAACTTCTTCAGCCCAACATTGACCTTTAAATTAATTACTATTAAAAGTAAACTGGTAGCTCTTGGGCCACCCCAAAGCCGCAAATATTTTTATACAAGGTGTTGGCGACGCGCCTATAAGAATATTTCAATTTATTAGTTAACCGATTACGAATAGCTTCTAAAAAGCAAATTATCAAGCAACAATATTCCTATAAGAAAATGCTTATATTCCACATATTCTTTTTTTTTACTCCCAGGCCGGAATAGTTTATCGTTTTCTTGGTAATATCTCTTAATAAATTCATATAGGGAATTTTTAAGATATAAATTATGTTACCGGATTTGTTCCCCGGTCGAGATGATCGCTGTGCATAAGTAGAATTAATGGAAATTAATTGCATAAGTATTGTCTTATATGAGTTTGATATGTTTTGTATGAAAACAAATGCCTATTTTCTATGATTGATTTATGAAAACATTCACTTATATTGTTTGATAAGAACATGATAACTGATAAGAATCTGATTAGAAATAGTTTTCAACGTTTGAGAATTGTGTAGAATCATTTATTCACCTAGTATTGTTGATATTAGACTTTCCATTTTTATTGATAGTCGATAGCCGTGCAAAAGTTAGTTGTTCAAATAGTGTGAGTTCATAGACGCACACTAGCCACGTATTTAGGAGGCCAAATATGTAGAAATTTAAATATTTGCAATTTCAGCAATTTATGTAAAAATGACTTGTAAAACATTTCAGATTGATTGTACGTGTAAAAGAGGTGAATTCTGTGTTATTTTTATGTGAAAATTCCTGTGAATAAGTGAAATAATGATAGTTTTGTATAAGAAATTTAAAAGTGTTTTAATAGTGAAATGTATAGAGAAAAATGTTTTAACTTTCTATGTTAAATATTTAAGAAATTCCAACTTTGAACATGTGAGTAAAATAAGCATATTTTGTTAAATAAATAAAAGGTTTTTGTGATATGAAAATGTAATGTATATCGTAGTATAAATATTTTTTGTGCTATCTTTATAAGTAAATTGTATAAATGTATGTCTTATACAAATAAAGTTATTGAGTAAACCGTGAGAGAGTGATAGTACAAATTGATGTAATTGAGTTGCGCAAGCGCACAAATGGCGCGGCTCACTTTCGCGTATAGCTCTGGGGTAGCTCAGTAAACGAGTTTTCTTGCAATTCGTTCGGGAATCGTTCGGGGAAGTTCGGAGAAACTTCGGGAAAAGTGCAAGACCAGCAGTCAATAAGAAGAAGAAAGAAAAAGTGTAGGGAAGTGATAGGGAAAAGTAATTACTCTCTCACGGAACGGTTTGAAGATAATTGCTGTTTTATTCCCAAGGAATTCTCCCTTTAAAATAATACAGTCCACATCGAAGAATTAAGGCGTTGGGACCGGGACGACTTCGGAAGACCCATAATCCCCGCCTGAACCTATTTTCTGAAAAGGAAGAGGTTATCGCCCTTGTGTGTTACTCCGTTACGGAGATCACATACGTTGTTCCCGAACCCAACGTAGGCGTTATAGGAGGCCGGATCGAGAGAAGCCTCGATTCCCCCCTTCTGTTTCTTAGTTTAACGTTTCTCTGGTTCCTTTTCAAGTGGTCCTTCGAGCCGGATCAAGGAACCAGCTGTGGACTGCTGGTTATGGAAAAAGAAGACCTTCGGAGCCGAGTGAAGATCAGCAACCGAAGGAAGCCGGAGGTTTGAGCTGAAGCAACAGGACCAAAGGCCAGAAGACCAGGTCAGCGCAGTAGGACTGGACCGGGCCTGGAACTACCGGAAGAAAGAAAACCAGGATTGCGGCTTGGGGCGTGTGCTCGCATGGGGCACGTATCGCAGCCAGGCGGAGGTGCCTTGTGAAGGCGCTCATCGTGGCCAAGCAGGGCTTGGCATTTTTCCTGTCGGGCAAGCGTGCTCGGCATTTTCCTGTCGGACGATCGTGTCCGGCATTTCCTGTCGGACGACCGTGTCCGGCATTTCCTGTCGGGTCATCAGAGGGTGCAAGAAGAAGAAGCATCCACCGCTGCTGCTGCCAGGCGAGGGTGCTCGTGGGCACCTGACTGCATCGCGGCCGGAAGAGGGCGCCTGGACGAGGCGTCACCGGCGACTGGGCGACGAAGCGCAGCATACATCCCGACCACCTAACGGTGCCAAACGGTCGGGCTCTGGCACAACACCTTCGGGTGGAGCAGTTCTCTCGAGCGAGACTGCGCTTGCACTACCGCTCGACTGTTTCTTCATATTCCTTGACGGGACAGTTCCTAAACCTTTCCTTCATTCCATTCCTGCACGACTCCATCCCTGGACGGCTCACCTCGGTAGGCCCCGTTCAGGATTGATAGGGCTGATAGGGCTGATAGGGCTGTTAGGGTGGTAGTAAGGTTGTAGGGTTGGGAGATAAAAGGGGGGGGAGGGGTAATGGGGTTAGGTTGGGGTGTAGAAGGGTTGTAGGTAAGGGGTTGTAGGGACCGTAGGGACAGTTAGGGACCGTAGGCCAATAATCACCTTCCTGCAAGATGAAGAAGGCACAAGACCAGACAGGGAGAAGCGAAGGAACCAAGACAAGGACAGGGCCCTCAAGAAAAGCTAAAGAGGCGGAACCATCTGGAGCGACCACAGCTACTGCTTCGAGTGGAACAACTCCTTCAAGTGGAGCCACCACTGATACGTCCACATGCACGTGGGACTAAGGGACGTCCATGGCAACGACGAGCAACAGGACGGACACCAGTGGTACGCAGGCCAGCACCGCACAACAATCCGTTATATCCAGGAGTGAAACGGTAGTCGAAAAAGTAGGTCAAAGGACCGAAGAAGCGGCATCGTCAAGGACAGTAATCGGGCACACTAGTGACAAAGGGTCACAGAGAAGTAGTAGGTCATCGCGATCGGCGAGGCTGAAAGCCGAATTAGAGGCGCGGATTAAATTCGAACGCTCAGAGCTCGAACGAGCACAGGCAGCTGCTGCCTTAGCCAAGTCTCAATTGGAGTTGAGAGAACCAAGGAAATGCACAGAAAACACACGCGAGTGAGGTGTCAGAATTGACCAAAGCGATTGTGAGTGCAATAAAGATAGCGGGAAAAGATAAGTCTTCCCAGCTTCATTTCCTCCAGGAATTACCTGTGTTCGATGGAGACCCGGGTGAATGGATAATTTTCAAAACGGTGTTTGAGGACACAAGAAGCCAATTTTCAGGGGTGCAGAATGTCGCACGCCTTAGGAGGGCATTAAAGGGCACCGCTAAGGAAGCGGTTAAGTCGTTGTTGTTTACTTTGTGTGAACCTGAAGAAATAATGAACGCTCTCGAAAGAAGATTCGGTAGGGTTGAGATGCTCATTCTAGCCGAAATCGACAATGTAAAGCGTATGCCAAGATTGGCAGAAGAATGCCGGAATATAGGATCTTTTGCAAGTCGTATTACGAACGTGGTTGCCACAATACAAGCATTGAATCAACCACAGTATTTATTCTCACCGGAGTTAGTAAACCGCATAGTAGAGAATCTTTTTTAAACTTAAGTTTGTATTATACAAGGTGTCCAGTAAATAGTACGACATAGTGCAGGGGGTGATAGCTTGGGACAATAACTACCAAAACAACACAACATTAGTTCCACAAAATGTTACGGATTTAAAGTTATACTAAATTTTCCAAAATATATATTATATGGAAAATCTCTACCTTGGACCAGATTTGATGTAAAAAAAATAGTAGAAAAGGAAATTTTCATTAGAGATATTTAAAAATCTGGTACAAGGTAGATATTTTTCGATATTTTGAAAAATTTTGTATAACTTTAAATCCGTAATATTTTGCGGAACATATATTGAGTTGTTTTGGTAGTTATTGACCCAAGCTATCACCCCTGCACTATGTCGTACTATTTACTGAACACCTTGTATAATACAAACTTAAGTTTAAAAAAGATAACATTAGCCTAGGCTCAAAATTAAACCTAAGTTTAGGCCGGCTTATCTTAAGATCTACAGAATAACATTAAACGCAACTTAAACAATAATATGACAAACATATTACTGTATAAAATGGATGGTATTTAAAGAATTTAAATGCTTATCTTTACATTTACTGAAATGTACCTATAGGCCGATCTGTGTCACTCCGCGCTTTAGTCATGAAGATATACCCACGCTTCGCGGCCGCCTACACGAGGTTAACTCAGTGAGGTTGTCACTCGCGCGCTCAAACTGACGCGCGCCCTACGTTAACAAAAAGTAGTTTTATCTTATAAGTATTTAGGTACCTTTGACTTTATTATATTTGAGTTTTTATTCAAGTATGGCCACTCAAAAAGGCAAAAGATAGCACACCGGTTCTTAAATAACAATAGGAGTGACGACTTTCATTCTTTACTGTCCTTGTATACCGAAAGGTAAGATATTATTATTTATAGGTATATCTAGATAATAAGGTACCTAGTTACTGGCTTTATAGTTACAGATTTATTATTTGACTAGCGACCCGACCAAAACTTCGCAGTTTTCGATATTTTCGCGTATAGTGTCGATGACTTTAAATAAACGTTCAGTGTAAGTAGACCTCCCAGTACTAGTTACTGTCTACTAATGCAAAATCAACATATACTAGTTATTTGTTAAACACTTGGTCGATAAAAGAATGACATTGAAAATAGCAGCACTTCCCATTGCCACTCTTTCATTAAAAATGACGTCGCGAGTCGCATGTTTGTAAATAGCAAAAAAATGTGAAACAGAAAATGGTAAGTATTTAAATTATCTGAGTTTCAAAGATGTTCACGTTGTTTATTTTAATATTTCTAGATGTTGGATATTAACCTTCCTCACATTGAACACTAATGTTTTCATTATCAGCAAATTACTAGTACATTGCATAACACCTCGGTGTTTTCTACTACCAACTAATATTAAAGGATTCAATTTATTTTCGCACAACACCTAACCCTACAGTAGGAGCGGCCTTAGCAAAAGTGCGTAACGGGCTAAGTGATACAGACACTCGCACGCGGACGTAAGGTACATATCGTTTTAATACGTACGCCGCGTAAATTTTTTCGACGATTTAATCGGTAGGCTAATTTCACGAAGGTCACTTCCGACTCGTGCAACGTATTATGAACATTAGCAACGTTGTAATTAGGTTTAAGCTCTCCTTCTGTTCTTGTACTATTGTTTTTCTCGTACTATTATTTATTTTGTTCTATTAGTACAACAAAAAAAAACGCAATCCGTGCCTAAGCGGGTAAAAGCTATTTATAAACAATTTTTATTTCTATTTCGTTTTGTGACACACGAAAAGTTTTCAAACTAAATATATAAATAACAATCAATTAGTTTATCCTAACTGTAGCAAAATAAATAAATAAAATAAAATAAAAAGGACAGAATATGGAAGAAAAATCTAAAAGATCTCACGACACTTATGCCAATTTTTAGTATTGTATCAGAGTGGGCCGGTCATTCGGGATCCAAAACGCCTGGCAAACCATCCACCATCTTGTCATGCAAGGTTTTCAAATCTTTTGAAGAAAATAAAACATGCTAAAATCGCATTGCATCAAAACTTTAAGACAGCAGATCTTATTTAATCTTATTTAAGAAGATTTATCTTCTGTCTTAAAGTTATGTAGGTATTCTAAGTGTTCGAATTTTTTTTGTGTGTATTGCAAACCATAAAATTTTTGTTCGAAACTTCTATTACAACTCATAAAGTTTATGAGATAATCGTCAATAAACATTTATTTTAGCTCGTCATTTATGAAAGCTGGGTGTGGCAGAAGAAGCACGAAAGTAGAATAAATGCTGTAGAAATGCGGTCTTTAAGGAGTTGCTAGGGTTGAATCTGAATGACAGGGTGAGAAATTGCATAATAAGAGATACATGTGGTATGCAAGATGATGTTGTGACCAGGATTAAGAAAGGAATGCTTCGGTGGTTTGGTCATGTAGAAAGAATGAATGAGGAAAGAGTGACAAAGCAAATTTATATGGCAGATGTGAACGGCAGAGTCGGGAAGGGACGCCCTAGAAAAAAGTTTATCGACCAAGTTGGCGATATTTTGAAAATGGGCCACGTTAGAAGTACCCTTAACCGACGAGCATGTATGCGTAGATATATGGATGTAAAGGAGGCGAAAGAGGTACATGTATGTCAGGATCGTGTCAAATGGAAGTCTGTAGTCTCTGCCTACCCCTCTGGGTGACAGGCGTGAGTGTTTATGTTATGTTATGTATTATAGAAAAATATGTATATAATTTATATGTTTAGAAATAGTGAAAAAAGTATATTTGAATTTTGCACTAGCATGTTTGTCTTTGTTATTGATATTATGATCGTCAATGCATCGTTGTCAATTTTGTGTTAATGTTTTAAGTGAAACATTTTCTTTTCAACAGTTTTATTAAGTCATATATTGGCTTCGCTGGGAGAGCATTTGTGCAAGGCTGAAAGCTACAGGAAATTGTCTTCAGAAGCTTTAAGTCAGGCTTGGTGGAAGATTGCAAGCAACATTAGATCGACTGTTGATTTCCTGCAAGTTCTGGGGCCTTGGTTACAGTTTGCATGTACACAACTCTCCGTACGTTATTAAAATAGTCTTTAAACTGTTATAGTCTTATTAAGGAACTCTCATACATGGTCTTGAACGACTGGCATGACAAATCTGATAACTAAGATTTTCTGTAATTGCTAAGAAGGATTAGCCAACCTGGAATTGAAATACTAACCAATTGCTTAGGGTCGACCGGAGGTAAATAGTGGTTTATTACATCGGCCGGGGTAACTTTCCTAATTTCAATCCCAAAGCCTTTAACATGGTAAAGCCTAACATGCTGCTTTATTGTGGTCGCAACATGAACCAGTCGAAATGATCGGAAAAAAACACACTCTCACAGTTACACTATCCTAAAAAACCAACGATATTTCGTATGTTTTTATAAATTCGATAAGTATTGTTGTATAAGTTACGAGTACTTGACTATTAATATTTGCACACCACTGAAGTAGAATATGTAGAACAAATTATACTCCTCGAACACCATTGTACAACCATATTCTTGCAAATAAAGATTATTATTATTATTATAATATTATTATTATGGTAAGTGACGAGAACGACGAGACAACGCATTTGTTTGGTTACTAAATTGTGATAATATGTGTTTGTGTGTAGTCTTGGCATCCAGTCACCATCTCTGGACTGTGAGTTTGTTTGTCATATTATTTAAATTATGTTATAACATATAAAAGAGCCTTTGTAATGATATCATTGTTAAAGAAATATATCTTAGTTCTTTACATTAAACATGAAAATCTTGACAGCAACATAATTGCATTTGATAACTCTGTAATCAAGTTGTTGTTCTGTGATTTATTTTGTAGGTTATATAAATTATTGTTCCCCTGTGGCATTTGGATCCGTATCGTATCGCTGCAGCTAAATGTTAAGCCCCGAGGTTGTCTTAGGCTCAATTTACATTGCGGCGGAATGGAATGGAACGGAAGCATCAATTTTGCCGCGACACACGGGAAGGCGCAGAAATTCACGGGAATGCTCGGGCGTTCCCGCGACTTCGTCTAAGAGCTATATGACAGTCGCCTTGGGGCTGTAGAAAAGTTAGTCTAGATTCAACGCCCGTCGTGCCACTTCCCACGAATTCCATTGAGTTCACCAACAGTAGTTACGGGAATCCTCTAAAATTCCTCGAAAGACGCGCGATTTCTTTTTTGGCTCATATCTGGTTTGCGCATTACACAATTAAGGGGAAATATAATGTCAAATGGCTTAGCAAGATCCTTCGTTATGCCGAAAATATTGTAGCATTAATTTTGAAATAAAAATATGGTAAAGTTGAGGATTAATGTTAAGGATTATGTTAGACGAAAACACGATTTCGTAAAATTTTCTCGATAGAAAAGAAATCCAAAGTTACCTCCAAAATAAACAATAAACCGCTGTTATTCATAAAATACTTTAAATAAGATCATGAAACTTTGCATACTAACTGAACTAACTATAAAGCAGTGCTTATGTTATTTACTTTTTTTAAATACCATTATTTTTGCTGTAAAAATAAATTACCTAAACCATTGGCCTTTTGAAGCGTGATTCCTGCAGCACGGTCACTTCGCCTCGGCCTTTGGACGGGGAGGTTGTGTCAATTACGATCAGAATGTACATTACGCAACAGTACGACGTAAAATTAAAATGGGAAATAACCGTGATAAAAATAAGAAGCGGCTGGCTTGGCGTTAAGAAACAGGCATAAATATGATAAACCTAATGAAATAAGTGTCTAACGACCTTTCTACTTACAGTATTAGTGATTACAAACATGTCGGTACATAGCATACGACGCGCGGGGAAGTGGGGACGAAATTAGAATTTGAGCTGACTTACTCTATCCTCTTAACTATAAGATTCATTTTACTACGTACAATTTCGTTACAAAATTCGCTTCCATTCCGTTCCGCAGCAGTGTAAATTAATCCTCAAGAATAAAAATGTTCTCATCGTGATCATCATTAGTCCGTAGAAATCTATTGCTGAACTTGGGCCTCTCCCACTGCGGGTAGGATATCTCTTATCGTCATGTTTGACGAACGCATTACCAAGACGTCTCGCACCTTTGTAGCTGCTTCCCGTATTTCACGCATTGCGAAGAGATCACTTTTCTAGTAAAAATGTTCTTGTAAATGAAAACGTATGATAATGATTATCTTAAGGTTGCGGAGTAAGATAATAAAAGTAAAAGTAAAGTTACAGCCTATATATACGTCCCACTGCTGGGCTCAGGCCTCCTCTCATTTCTGTGAGGGTTTAGGGCAAGGAAGTGTCCGTCGCGCTGCCCAAATGCGTGTCGACGAACTTCACATGTCTTCGAAATATTTTTTTTTCTTATTCCTCAGACATGCAGGTTTCCTCACGATGTTTTCCTTCACCGCCGAGCACGTGGTAAATCAGCACTTAAAATTGCAATTAACAATTTCATTGGTGCCGGCGGGGATCGAACCCGGGTTACTCGCGTTCTGTTATATTTACAGCGAGCGTTAACCACTGAGCTACCACGGCTCGGGAGTAAGATAATGCACCACCCTATTTTGTCTACTGGATGTCGTAAAAGACGAATATGTGATATGTCACAAGGATCTTAGGGCTTTCGATAGATATAGTGTAGTATAGTAGATAGCTTAAACCAGACGGAAAATACATAGACCAGCAACAGTACTGCGAATCTTGGTACCTCGAACGCCAATCTGCCTTGCAAGCGTGGTAATTAAGAAAAAAAATTCCTCCCCACAGTGGGAGAAGCCAAAGTCCAGCTGTGAACTTTTAAGGAATGTTGAAAAAGCAGAAGAATAACAAGAAATAAAAATGTTCTTTCGTAGACTCAACACACAAATATAATACTCCGGGGCACTATCCGATTTATGTTAAAGTGCGGAAAACCAGCTGAAGAGTTCTCGTCTAATTTTCACATGGTGATAAAGAGAATGCTTAAATCGATTCCTGACATTGAGGAAGTGTTTTTGATGGTAAGAATCAATTATTTTTTTAATTTTTTTTTTTAGTAATGTGAATCATTATAGCATAAAGTACTCAATAACTTTTTGATTTTGATGAGGTTGAAAAAGTATCTTGTAATAAAACAAGCAAGGCAGTTAATCTGTTGTAAAGAAATATAAATATTTTTTGTATTGAATAAAACTATTTTAACGGATTTAAAAAAAGTTAATCGCGATAAAATCAGTAAAAATAGTTCTATTCAATGTGTAGTGTTCGCGTAAATATAATATATAATTTATTTTTTGTTTGTTCTTCGTGTTGTCGTCTACAATGTCCCGGGGGACAGTGCCGGTATCGGGCCTTGGGGTAGCCCCCATTACCCGGGTGTTCCTCATATCCCATAGCTATGGGACAGTCCTTTTAGCCTGTTTAGGCTAGCTAGCGTTGAACGTAGTTATCCAACTACGGAAAAGGGAGGTTATCTGATTAAGTCTGGGTTGGCCTTTCAGCGGCATTGTGGGTTGTTACTCAACTCTCTAATCACATATAGAGAGGAGTTCTCTTGGAAGAGGTCGTCCGTCCGGTGGCCGAGTGTGCAACGGCGCAAAGCCGTTGAGGTGTTCATGTGGCCCGTTGTCGGCGCGGTCGAACATGCCGCGCGCTAGCCGGGCCACGAAGTCGGTGATGTTCTCGACCTTCAAGTCGGCCGCTATTACGTCATTCCGGACGTAGCGACCTGCTCAGACGATCGTCCTTAGTGTCAGGTTCTGCTGGGCCTGCAGTCGCCGCCTCAGAGGGTCACTGAGAAGTGCGTACCAGGCCGGAGCAGCGTAGGTGATGATAGTCCGGATATTTTTTGTTTGTTACGTATATGATCGTAATGAATTAAAATGAGTGTGACAGTAGTGTAGGACTTCTTCTTTGCCTAGTTAGGTACCGCCTTCTTAGTTTTTGGCAGCAGTTAGCGCTGCTATATTCCGGTCTGATCGCCAATATAATTAAAGGCAGTTAGACATTTCATTTTAGTCCTTAGAAGTGACAACGCATCTCTAGCCTTTTCTATTTGTAATTGGTGCCAGGTGTCCATGGGCTGCAGTGACTAGCAGCTGGAATGTAATTCTCTTGTCACGACAATTTTGTTAAAAAATATCGGTATTATTCAAAGTCAAGCAGAATGGTGTTTTTACGTTTGAGTTGATAATATAAAAATGTTATATAACGTTTATCTAAAAAAAATATGTACACGCAGGACGCTTTTATGCCACTTCTGGAGTTAGTGCAAACGTCGAGTGCTCGAACAGTCATGGCGAAGACAGTGTTGTCAATTTTCTTCGAGCGATACAATGCTGTACAAATTGAGGACCCCGTCGTAATCTCAAGTCTAATGAGACTTTGTTGCATACTGCATGATTCCATAAGGTAAGAACTACCAGTTTCAGTCCTTATTTTTGAAAAATCAGATTACAAAGGTCGTTTTATAAAGAAATTATAAGGTTTTTGTTAACCAATTTCTTTGATGAAATATATCATCAGCATCGTTACTACCTATCATAGCACACTGCTGAATATAGGTATCTCCAATATCTTCACAGGGTGATATTTACCACAGTTACCACACTTGGCAGGCAAGTTGGCAACCGTAATTTTATTATTTTGAGTCATTACCGGGAAGATGCTCCTGCCCAGTTTCCCTCCTGTTTCAGTTTCATTTGTCGACGAAATTCACGAGATGATATAGGATAAAAAGTGACATTTACACTGATAATCGTCCCTAATCCAATCCAGCAAAGGGTTGCGATTATGGCATATCCTCCAGTAGTGAGAACACCATATCAAATTGTAGACAGGTATGGGCTTAAGATAAAAATAGAAATACTTATTGGTGCCCTGGTTTACAGTGCAGTGACCGTAGAAGACGAGAGTAAGGTGTGCGCCGAATTAATTAACAAATACGTTCACGCAGTGACGTACCAAGGTGACTTCGAACAGCAGCTCAACTTCTATGTAGAATGTCGCTCCGCTTTCATTAAACTTGATGCAGTCCTCGTCGCGCTTGTGCACGTAAGTTGTTTTCGTAATTTTTTAATTTACTATCTGCATCCTATACGTATAAGTGCCTTGTCATCATTCCACGCAAAATGCTTTCATTTATAGCCATTTAAAAAAAATGACCCGAAATTATGGTAAATTGTTATTTCTGCCAACAACGGAATGAGATGGTATTTGTGTTTGCCCTAAGAGGTTGCTTATTGTTTACTTCTTAGATAGTCCAGTCACTTTAGGATAAAGAAGGGGTCGACCTCAGAATGAGAGATAGTGAGCTGAATTTTCGTATATACCTTCATTTTCCACAGCATCCACTTACCATCAGGTGGACTGTGTGCTCGTTTGTCACCCTTATTCTATAAAAGAAAAGAAAATTTGGCATTCTAAAAATTGTCTGAAAAGTCTCATAAAATCTTAAAATCGTAAGTTATTCAAGGTCAAAGGTAAAAAAAACCGTTTTGCGATTATCTCGGTTTCAATTGCTCCAATGATGTTAACATTTATTATAAAAATTGTAGTAAAACTTAAATTTGCAACAAATTTTATTTGAAACATTTTTTCATGCGCTCAACCGTTCTGCTATACAGGGCGGAGAGCATATGTACTGTAATGCAACGCCAACCGTGAATATCTGCGAATACTACCTTGAATTTTGAAGAATGTATTATTTATCAATTAATACATTGTATTTTATAACATTTTACATATTTTAGTATATTCATTTAATAATACTCGTACTTACCTACTTTGTGTAATAAATGAAATACTAAACTACTCAATAAATGAAATATTTATTGTATATCTTAATAAATTATTAAAGTTATTAATTAATGTTTAAAATCTGTAAGTTTTTAGATATTAGATAATATATAATACTTATTATACTATCTTAAAATTATATTAATTTATTCAAAGTTTATTCAAATTAAATAGAGGAAAAACAAGTTAAATTTTAATTTTATCTTTATTCAGCAGCTGAACATTTCTTATGATTTAAATTGAATTGCAGTGAAAATCTATAAATCTTTCATAATTTAAAGAACAAAAGTATTAATTTTCTTCTTCTTAATCGTCATCTTCTGTACGTTCAGGTACTTCCGTTTCATTTTCATCTTCGTTGCCCTAAATGATTGTTTCCAGACTTTCCAGAATTTCGGATTCAAATGCACTCACTTCCTCACAGTCGCCTTGCAGTGAAACAGCATTGAAGCAAGCTTGCCTATTACAATGGTCACAAACTAAAGTAAATTGCAACCCCGATTTTCTACATCCGCTCCGTGGACCACATCCATTCTTACAATTACAAATAAGAGTATTAAATAATTCATCGGGATCCGTGGCGATGGTGTTTTCATTTGCTCCAGGAATTCATTTTGGTAAAATATTGGCATTAAGTAGTAATCACAGATATTCACGGTTGACCTTGAATTAAAGTACGTATTGCTGAGCTCTGCGCGCTCACCGCCCTCTATCGCAAAAACGGTTGAGCGCATGAAAAATTGTTTCAAATAAAATACGCCGCAAATTTTATGATCTACAATTTTTATAATAGATGTTATATAATTGGAGCAATAAGAACCGAGATAATCGCTAAAAACTTTTTTTAACCTTTGGCCTTAAATAACTTACGACCCAGACATGAGACGAGACTTTTGAGAAAACTTTTAGACCACGAAAATGAAGGTACATACGGAAATTCAGCTCATTATCTCTCATTACGAGGTTGATCGCTAATTTGACTGGACTAAGACATATTTTACAGTCATAGTCGAACAAGTTGTGCTGCAATTTAGTTAGTTTTAATAAAGAGTTCCAATATGAAGATTATATTTCCATCATCAGATGATGTGTTGGAATTTCAATGGAATCAAATTGTTGGACTGTCGTTGGTATTACATACATTTCCAAAGACTCAAATCAGTACATCAATAATTAAAAAGTTTGTTAAATTCTACTTCCAAGGTTTGATTACTTAGGGCTCATACGCACTATGCAATCGCAATCGCGTCTCAGTCTCAGGTCAGTAGTAGGAACGACCGCATTGCGGACCATCAACTTTGCCTTGAATTGAAATTTGAAACCCTGTATTTTGCTACTCATATTATAAATTATACGTCACCTCATGACTATCATACGCTTTATGGCCTACATAATGTTACTTTGCAGAAATCCACTATGTTAAAGTTGTTAAATATTAATTACGTGAGTAAAGATGAAATTAAATTGACTGTATTTGTTAACATGAATCATTAATGGTCATTATTAGTTCAACATATTTCACAGTGTGTCTTGAATTATCTATACATCTTTATGACTCTACACATATTAATTATATAAATTAAACTGAAGTGTCTGTCTTTAATATTGAAATAACTGTATTTTATTGAATTTGTTAATATTGAAATAACTTTGAAAATTTTTGTATATCTGTCTGTCCGGGCTAATCTTGGGAATGGCTGAACCGATTGTGATGAAATTTTACAAACGGATAGAGAGCAATGCTAGGAGTATTCTAAGCTATATTTTTCCGAAAAATTTGGGAGTATTTTTTGAGAAATCGAAAAATTTATAAAATAAATTATTTTTGTAATCTTAAATGTTTGTTACACATATTATGATTATATGTAACATATTTTTTTTCTTTGTAATGCACTCGTACTGTTTTTACTTTTGCCAATCTCAAGTAATTACTTATTATTTTTATAATAATTTGTTTTAAAACTACTTCATAATATGTAATGCGTTACACTGCGAAGTTTTTATAAGATATTGACAGCTGCTTGAGCCAGCAGATGGTCGATGACGGTAATGTCTTAGGCACCTAAGTAGACACTTTGTCTTGAGGTTCACATCACAATCGGAGCACTTGTTTTATCGTTTACACTAATAGCTCACATGCGCACAAAATCGCACTACTTTAACTGTTCAAAATTCGCTTAAAACCATTATTTACACTTTAACATAAGAGCATCAATTCCGAAACCCATCTTGTCTAGTCGGTGATGAATAAATATAATGAAATTTTAGTCCGTGAACGCACTAGCGTGCCGCGCGGGGCGCGGGCGCGGGCGCTGGCTGCAGCGCGCGTGCGCCGCCTACTGCTTCGTGACGGTGCCCTCGTTGCACTGCGCGCTCACCAAGGCGCAGCTCTACCTGCTCTCCGGCCAAGCCGCGCTGCTCAGTGCCTGCATCGGCCAGGGTTCGAAACTTGTTTGACAAATCAAAACCGTTTTCTTATTTGATATACCTTGAAAACAGATATAAAGACTCCTTTAGAAGGACGATAAAAAGATTTGAAGTGAGAAGGAGCTGATATATTATAACCTCTTCATATAACCTAAGACTACTATTGATAGATTCACCAAAAATTCACAGTATTGTATATTTTTAAAAGTACTCGTAATATTTTATTTACAGCTGAAGCCAACCTCAAAGCGTTGGTGGGTATTATACCTGACATTCCTCAATACATACAAGAAGACGGTCAAAACAAACCAACACACGATAGATTGGTCGGTCTTCTGAGCAACTTCTTGTCTACATTACTAATTCTGCCTGTAAGGTTTTCTCCTTGAAATGTATTCTAGTTGTAACGGAATTCATCTTATCCTATACTATTAAACGAGCAATTCTTGTATATAAATATATATATATATATATATATATATATATATATATATAATCGGGATCTCGGAAACGGCTCCAACGATTTTCATAAAATTTAGTGTCCAGGGAGTTTCGGGGATAATAAATCGATCTAGCTAGGATTTATTTTTAGAAAATCTCTTTTTGTCCATGTTTTTAGGCAATGAAAAACTGCTACAATATCGTTAGAATAAGAAGGTAGATTTTGACAGATTGTTAGTGATTATAAATAGCTTAATTGGTATAATGGTCGGTCACAGAATCTTAAAACCCCGGTTCGAGCCCAGACCGACCGACCGACTTTTTTTAATTTTTTTTTCATGATCTTTTCTTTTTTGAGAAAATCTATTTTTTCGAGCCCTTTTTTTAGTATTTTTTAAAAACACGAAAATTTAAATTAAAATAATTGCACTCATGATTTTTATTCAAATAACCAGTTCCGTTTTTTCTGTTATGTCGCTAAGATCAAAAAATATTATTTATATTTCATCAGTATGTAATTTGTATCTAAATATAATTTCCAAAACACATGAATTAAAAAAATCGAGCGAAAAATACCGAGCAAAGCTCGGTCAACCAGGTACTATCTTATTAATACTAGTAAAAATCCTCTAATCCTGATCTTAAAATATAACTTATTTTATTATCAACCGATAAACACCATTGTTAGTAGTAGTCACTAACATGTCAATTCACACCTATAAATGTCAACACAATCAATCGTTTCCACTTTTCGTGCCAAGCGTCGCCGCATGCAAAATATTTTAAAAATAGCAAATTGTGCAATAATTACGTGTCGAAAGAACAGCGGGAAATGGAATTTAAATAAAGGAGACATATTTTACAATCAGTAAGTCGAAACTATTTATATTTTGTGAACATTAGAAACAAAAATGAAGAAATAATTATGTGTCAAAAACATTTATCAAAAGTCTAAAATGTGTTTGTAGTAGTGATAACTGATAATACGACGTAATTGCTTGTATATGCTCCCGCCGACGCCAATCCTCCTACAAAATAAGGTTGACATCCATTCTATTGTGTATTATAGTATTCTATGGTAGTAGTAGTAGTTAAGGTTTGTTATTTTAAGGTTTCTCCATACTACTTAATTATCTTTTATAATTTATCACGGCAACAAAATTGATTGGTGGAATTTCTTTCATTGCCTGTCTGAAGCGCCTGATAAAATTAGTTTATTTCATGTTACAATAAGTTTCTCAAATTACATCCGGCAGGAAGAGCCTTATGGAACATTTAGATACTCGTCGAGCGCAGACGAATAGGCACAAGTGCGAACATGTAAACGTGTTGTTCAGGTCTGCTCACTACTCGGCCTGAGTACACGCCTGTTCTCCACTCGATGTCGGTTTTTTTTAGCACGAATCAAAGGATTGTTTGTGTGTATTCGTACCCATGTTTACATACTCGTCATTATTCACTGTGGACTATCATTATAATTAACTCTGCTAATATACCGTTTTATTTTTTCTTAATACCTTTTTTTTGAGATAATCTATAAAAAATATAAGTACGGTTCAGTTGAAATTAAGAATTTCAAAAGAGCGACACTATTTTTATATCTCTTACTTAAAACTAACTATTTCTACTACTGCTGTCTCATCCTTTTTCGTTTAAAATTTAGTGAGTCTATAAAACTTAAGTAGACACAATGTCGTTGCAACGAGACGCACATCGTTCATGTTTAAAAATCTACGTTGAATGAATACAGACGAATATGTAAACGCGTCGCACTCGTCCACGAATAACTCTGCGAGTTATTCGGCGATTTGTTTGTCCGATAATCTAAATGTTCCATAATGTGATATCAAATCGAAAGATTTGCCATTTACTTGAATTTAAAGAAAAAAATACTTTAATAAAATCGGAAAACTTTAAGTTAAAAAATGGAATGTGCACGCACATTGCCAATTATTTTAATCAGGATCTCCTACAGCAACGATGTTATTGGAGTGTGTACTTATTAAATAGTTAAATAATTCTAAAGGTAACAAATATACTTGGACACTAAAAATTTTGTACTTATTTTAGGACAATGTGGATAGTAACTGTAAAGCTTATGTATTGAGCGGATTTATAAAACTAATGGAGAGAATACATTGGAAAAAGACTGATTCCTTGTACTATACGCTGCTTCTTAAGACTTTGGATCTCCTTTGCGAAATGACACAGGAAAAATACGCTTATCACATAGATTTCGGTTAGTTCTTTAAAATTTTACACCGCAATAAACAAACTGAACAGTTGAATGAAAAAAAAAAGTTTAAAATAAAATTTGTTTCAGTTATTTCCAACGATGATCTGTATGGCTCGGAAGAAGAATTTATTGACAGTATTGAAAAATACGCGACAAACATATGTCAAGAACTACTGGTCGTTTTGAAACTATTAGGTGATAACAAAGAGACAAAGAAACAATATAATTTATCTTTGGAATTATTTTGGCGTGTTACTAGACGTGGTGATTTAAACGAGCCGTCCATGTCCAGCTTAGCCGCTAACTTGTGGATGTTGTCACAGAAGCTGCAGGATTCTAATAACAAATTCGCTGTAAGTTTTTCCAACATCGAATAATTTATACCTATTCAAAGTTATATTTAAACTTTAAAATTTAAATAAATAAGTTTTGCTAAAATTTGAATCGTTTTCAAATAAAAAGCATTTTATTTATATGTTGATATTGGTTATGTTTATAAATAAATGTAATATTTTTTACAGAAAACAATGTTAACATCTTTAGAAAAAGATAAAAATCAAGCATCGCGTCAACTGTTCGCTAAATTAAAAAGTGATTGAAAGTATCAAATGAAGTGATATAAAAACATTCCAGTTTTATTCGTAATTAAATCAGTTTAGCTATATTATAATTTGTAATGTGTTATTATTATTAAGTATTATTTTGTAGTATGCATACAAAAATAAAACTTTAAGTATAGAAATACTTTTTAACACTATTGTTTTATTTTCGGAACTCTACTATTATATTTTCGAAGTAAAATCAGTTTGAGCTTCAGTTTATCATGTACTTAACTTTTACTTTTATTTATTTTTTGTTACAAGCTAGGGTAAGCCCACCTGGCACTCCACCAATTTATTGGCAGGATGAAGTCATTTATCAATAATAAGGTTGCCAGTCCGAACACAGTTTAATTTCTGGAAAGTAAATAGTAGATTTAACCTTATAAAATACTGGTAACACAGAAATTATTCCTTCTCCAAAATGGCGTCGCAATAAAAACATATTTGTGGTGCTGGGACCTGAAAAAAATCTAACAATACTCTGTGTTTTTGCTAACGTAAGAGAAGAGGTTTACTTATCTCTACATTATTCGTAAATATTTTGAATTTTGGTTACAGATACTATTCAATTCAATTATTTAGTTATTTAGCTTCCTTTCTCAATCATGATTTTTAATGTTTAGCTCCATTTCCTTTTTTTTTTGTGGTGCCACATTTGGTACACGTTATATGAATCAATCAAACCTTTTTATTGGCACATACGCCAATATTAGGAATTATGATAAATTTATTTTTATTACAAACTATACTTAATGTTTGTTCTTTTTCGATTCAGATTTCAAATAAATTCATACCGTAGCTAAAGAACATATTATTCCAAATGTTCGCCCAGTGCCAACTGCGTGAAAACCAATTTATTGCCAGCAGTTTCAATGGTTGGTATTTAGGGTGCCATTAATAATTAAATATTTCTTTTCGGTTATCTTAAAAATGGTGCCCCTTTTTAAAAAAAATAATAAAATAAGCAAGGACAAGCTAAAGCGGAAGGTCTATTCCGAAGATAGCGTGCAAATAGGTCTTGTAGAAATAGCTAAGGGCATGAGTAAAAAACTGGCTGCAAAAACCTTTCAGGTTCCATATTCGACCATACAATTTAGGCTAAAAAATCCAGGGCATGGCTCTAAACCAGGCCCTCCCACAATTTTAAATAACGAGGAAGAAGAGGCTTTAGTCAACTGGATCAAAAACAGCAGGCGGAAAGGCTTCCCAAAGAGAAAAGAAGAGTTAATTAAGAGTGTTTCGGAGTTTAAATAAAAACGAAACGTGCATCTTCTTTTAAAAACGTAGAAAAATAGTTTAAATTACTTTTAAGCAGATATCGTACATTAAGTTTCCATACACCTGAAGCAGTTACAGTCGCCAGCTCAACAGTGTCAGAAAATGATGTTAGAGGATGGTTTCGGCAAATATAAGATTACCTTGATGAAAATAAATTGTTTCACATACTTTCTGACCCAGGACGTGTGTTTAATGGAGACGAAACAAATTTCGTGCTGTGTACAAAAACAGGTGTCGTTTTGAGTTCAGAAGGCGAAAGAAGCATATACTAAGTTGATCACGCCCAGGCCAAAACTCAGGCCAAAATTCCTGACGATTGGGGCGTAAGCCTTAGTGACAATGGGTGGATGAGTTCAGATATTTTTATTAATATATTAAGAAAGTTTTACATTCCCATCTGGTTAAAACAGGCAAAATGTTTCCAGTTGTACTTTTTGTAGACGGTCACAAGTCCTTACACAAGAACTCCCAAGTAGAAGTCACAAGAACTTACGCCGTGAGTGAACTGTGTTCTAATTTGAACTTAGTTCTGATCACACCTTACCCTAATCGTAATAGGCTTTTACAGCCTGCTGACGTTACCGCATTCAAACCTCTAAAAACACAATGGCAAAAACTGTCTTAGATTGGCGTAGAACAAATCCATCTCAAGCTCTAACTATGAGTCAATTCGTGCCATTGCTTCAAGTCACAATGCAAAAAAGCATAAAGCCACAAACTATTGTCAACGGGTTTAGAGCAACAGGACTTTGTCCATAGAATGAGAGTTGAGATTGTATCCTAAGTGTAAATTAGCAGGACACTTTCCAAAATTTCCCTCTAAATATTTTTATTTGGTTCATAACCTAGTTGTAAACTTAATTTGGGTGATAATGTTACGGATGATATATTTTTATCCAAAGCAGAAACTGACACAAATTTTGCTATTTCATCATAGCGAAATTTCAAGTTCTCTCCGATACCATTTAACGCTCTTAAAATATGCTCAACGTTATTGTAGTTGGTAGCTGGAATATGTTTTTTGTAGTACACTGTGGATGGTTTATCTTCATTAGGCATTAACATGGATTGTGTAATGTATATAACAGTTTCATGATCTTGAACAGTAAACATGGTACATGGATATCGAAACTCGACAACTCCAACCGATCATTCACCTTCTAATTTCATAGCTTTTGGTAATTTCGTTTAAAAATCTGTGGTCTTGTTATCAGGAATGTATTCCATTGAACTATTGCTGAGCAAAGTTTAATAAAAACTTTATTTATTTATATTTCTTTTAAACTAGAAGCTAAAATCCAACTGTCGAATTTATCTGGATAACCTTTTCACTTCACTAATACTTCTTTTCTGTTACCTTCAGGTAATAACGAGTATCAATTATTTTATCTATTTTATATTGTGAGGTGGGGTTGTAAGTGATTTTCTGTAATTCTTTTTCATAAAAAGTACCAACTATTGGTTCATTTTGTAAATCTGTTATTGTATGAACAAGAGATCCAATTTGATTTATATTTTTTGGAAAACTTGTTTATATTTAGTTATTCGAACATAATCACCTACATTGAAATTTAGTTTTCGATTTTCTAAAGAAAGTTTGTTTGACCGTTTATCATAAAGATAAGTCCAAACTGTCATAATATTGTTGGAATTTACATCACATGGAGACATCTTAATACTAGAGTGAAAGCTGTGATTATAAGAGTATATTAAATCTTGTCAATCATCTATAAATCTATAACTATTAAAGTTAAAATTACAGGCTATATACGTCCCACTCCTGGGCACAGGCCTCCTCTCATTTCTGAGAGGGTTTTAGGGCAAGGAAGTGTCCGCCGCGCTGCCCCATTGCGTGTTGGCGAACTTCACATGTCTTCGAAATTTTTTTTTCTAATTTCTCAGACATGCAGGTTTCCTCACGATGTTTTCCTTCACCGCCGAGCACGTGGTAAATCAGCACTTAAAATTGCAGTTAACAATTTCATTGGTGCCGGCGGGGATCGAACCCGGTTTGCTCGCGTATTGTGAAATTTACAGCGAGCGTTAACCATCTGAGGCACCACGGCTTTTCCGTAAGTATTATTATGAGTGAAATAACGCCACATTTTCATTTTTGAGTTCTTTGAAATCGTTCAACAATACTTGGCTTTAATGTCAGGATTGTTAGTGGTTTAGTAACAAATCTTTTTGGATTTAAAGTACTTTTGTACATCTTTTGAAACAAATTTCCCACCTTTATCAGATTTCATGTGAGTCGGTATTTAAATTACTTTCAGTAAATATACTTTCAAAACATTATTTAGTTGTTTCTGAGTTTTTCTTTCTCATTGGTGTTGCAAAAGCATATTTACTAAATACATCAATAATACAAAGTATGTAGTTGAAAACCATCATTATATTGAGAATACGTTCGCATATCACAGTTCATTAATTTTTGATAGAATGTACCTATTCCGCGGGAATTTTTTTCGAATGGGTTTATGTAATGTGTATGTTTCTTGTGATTGTAACCGTTCCTTACTTGCTTTTTATCCATTTTACCATTCATGGCTTTTGATAATTTATCAATACTACCTAAACCGGCAGGATTAGATGGATCACAATAAATTCTGTTAATTTTTTCTAGTACGGGGTCCATTTTCTCCAATCAAGCTTTTTACGTATTTTAGTTATATATTTTTATCTCTACTGCTCGGTGTAGAAAAATCTTGAACATCAATCTCAGAGGGTTTGTTCAGATCTTTTGCTTGAAGCTGATTAATAAACTCACATCTCTTTGGATAGAAATCCAAATATATTAGAAATATAAGTGGTACTTTTATATCTTTTAAAGCAATTCTATGCCACCCTATCGGATCACTTCTTTTTAACGGTCTTAGTGAATTATTTATTAAATCAACAATATTACTTCCAGGATTTTTTTCTTTATCAATTATGACTGTGAATAAAATAATGATGAAGTACTTTTCAACATGAAAATAAACTAGGTACATACCTCGGTAGGTATATAGTTTATTTTCATGTTAAAAATAAGTATACGTCGACTCGTAAGTAAGCATCTATAGGCATTGATACAAGTCGTATCATGTTGTCTGGTCTATAATATTGTTGCGTGAATAAGTCAACTAGCGCCATCTAGTGTCAGGAACGAGAGCGAGGGGAGCTTTGCAGAAAATGACATCACAAATCTTTCAACCGACAGCGCCATCCGGAGAACTAAGTTTCTAGAAAATCTACACTCGAACACTCGTCGCTTTGCGCGCATTTACTTGAATATTCCGGATGCTTCATTGCTAATTTGTATATATAGGCGCTGCAAGATGCGATCGAGGAAGTGTTGATTTGGCGAGACAAGCGAAGCTTCGGAGCGGAATAAAGTGAATTAGTGTGTTTAATTATTAGTGTTTTTAACTTTAATTTGTGTAAAGTAAATTAAAGTGTTAATTTAGGTAATTTTATCGGCAATTTTTATTGTCACGAACCTCAAGCTCGTAACAATTGGTGTCAGAAGTGGGATAAAATCATGCCGATTTTACCTAAGGAGGAAACGGAGGGTGTCCGTACCCGAAGTCAACGCCAGCAGGAGACGGACCAACGAAGATTTGGTGGTGCAACGCCGCAGTCGTCGGAGGGCCAGCCACCGGCTGCAGGCCCGTCGGTAGCTCCTACATCTGCAGCACCTGACTTAGGTGCTCTGATGGTGATGCTGCAAGAGCAGGCTCGCCGACAGGAGGAGCAGGCCCGTCAGTTGAAAGAGCAGCTGCAGAGCGGACAAGAGGAACAGGCCCGCCGGCAGGAGGAACAGGCCCGCCGGCAGGAGGAACAGGCCCGCCGACAGAAGGAACAGGCCCGTCGTTTAGAAGAGCAACTACAACGCGATAAGGAAGAGCAGATGCTCCTCATGAAGGACCTTCACGCTATCTTCGGAAAAGAGATACGGGAGGTGAAGGATAAGGTTGCTCAACATGACAACCGCCTGTCGGAGGCCGAAACCCGAATCGACTAAGTAAACAATCGGGTTGACAACGTAATGGCTGACGTGAAGAAAACGCTGGACGACCTCAAACTTGGGGATGGAACAACAGCTCCCGTAGTAGCTACAACACCTTCGCTACGTGGATTCAAAGTGCCGCCGTTTGACGGTACCTCTTCCTGGTCAGCCTACAAGATCCAGTTCGAGGCTGTTATGAAGGCGAACGGCTGGAATAAAAGTCAGGCCATGACTGCTCTCACACTAGGCCTGCGCGACCAGGCCTTAACGGTGCTGGAAGCTCTCGGTGAGTAAATGACTTATGAGCAACTCCTTGAGACATTGGAGGCGAGATATGGCGACGCTCACCTGGAACACGTCTTTCGTGCGCAGCTTAAAGATCGTGTGCAGCGCATCAACGAAAACCTGCAGCAGTGGGCTCTAGAAGTGGAGAAGCTGGTGCGAAAAGCATACCGGTCTGTACCTGCGCTCATTGAAGGGAACCTGGTGCAGACATTGCAGTGCTGTGAGGCTCGGGCACCACGAGACGCTTAAGGACGCCTTGGCCCATGCACTGGAAGTGGAAGCCGTGCGGCAGGATCATCGTTCCCATCGCGTCAGGGAGGTTGCAGCAGCTACAGTTCGCGACCGCAACAAAGGATACAGCCCAAGGTGCTATGGCTGTGGGGAAAAGGGCCATCTTCGATCCAGCTGCCCTAAGCGAACCCTAGAAATGGAAGGTGAACGATCTCAGGAGGGTAGTGCGGCCAACAGCACCGCCCAGCAGCAGCAGGGAAACGAGTAAAAGCCAGAACTGCGGGGCGGGTGCTGGCTGATGTTAAAAGAGCCCCAAGGATCTCGATCTCACAAACCCATGATGGGAACAGTCTAATCATCAAGAGCGAGGTCAACGGAATGCCGTGTAAACTGACCATAGACACTGGAGCCTCTCGTACGGTTGTTAGTTCCCAACTTATAAGTCAGTTCCTTGAGGACTCCGCATACAACCGAGAACGCATTAATTTGGTAACAGCCACCGGTCGGCGTATACCCGTCCGTGGAGAGAAGGAGATGGAGTTAAAGCTAGGCAACGTGATCTACCTGCATAATGTCATCGTGGCTGATATAATGGACGACTGCATCCTAGGCCTAGACTTTATGAGGAATAATTGTTGTGAGATCGACGTTAAGCAAGGTGTTTTGAAATGTGGACAGAAGGAACTTTTTATGGAAGGTGCGTTACCAGGGAACGTGTACAGCATTTAGAAGATTGTTCTTCCGCCGAGATCGGAAACGATTGTTCCGGTTAGTCTTCCTCGAAACGCTGGGCAAGCTCACCGTTGTGTACTTGTGGAAAGGGTAAACAATGACCTTCCATGGAAAGTAGCTCGAACCTTGGTCAGGACCACTGACATCTCAGGAGTACGTGTGCTGAACCTTTGCGACCGGGAACAGATTATAGAAAAAGGCACACTGATTGGTACTTGTGAGGAAGTGGATTGGTTACGTCGGTGCCTATATATATCGAGTGGGACCCCCAGCAAGGATGCAGAAACGAGAGTGACCACACTTTTGGAAGACTGTCGCAGTGTTCTCTCCCCGAACGAATTGGTCAAGGCGAAGAAGTTGTTACTCAAGTACGCCGATGTATTCTCATCAAACGATGCTGACATAGGAAAGACTGGTTTAGTTCAACACAAAATAAACACAGGAGAAGAATTGCCTATCCGTCAGTGGCCAAGAAGATTGCCGGTAGCACGTGAAAAGGAAGTGGAAACCATGATTGAGGGAATGGTGAAGGATGGTGTTATTGAACCTTCATCTAGTCCATGGTGTTCGCCCGTGGTACTGGTAAAGAAGAAGGATGATAGCATGCGGTTTTGTGTTGACTACCGCCGTCTGAACGACGTTACAAAGAAGGACAGCTATCCCTTGCCAAGAATTGATGACACGCTGGACATGCTTACAGGAGTAAAGTGGTTTAGCACGTTGGATCAAAAGATGGATGGATAAAAAGTAGCTACTGGCAAGTTGAAATTGACCCTAAGCACAAGGAGAAAACTGCGTTCTCGACGGGAAAGGGTCTGTGGCAATTTAAAGTAATGCCGTTTGGGTTGTGCAATGCTCCAGCAACGTTTGAAAGGATGATGGAACTTGTACTTACCGGGCTAATTGGCGATGCCTGTCTGGTCTACTTGGATGACATCATCATCGTAGGCCGTACGTTTGAGGAACGCCTTCAAAACCTGGAACGTGTGCTCATGAATATTCAGAGTGCCAACCTCAAGTTGAGCCCGAAGAAATGTTCACTATTCCAATGGCAAGTTAACTTTTTGGGGTTTGTAGTATCGGAAGCAGGTATCCGCACAGATCCAGAGAAAATCGCCGCTGTCAAGAATTGGCCGGTTCCAAAAGACAAGACGCAGGTTAGAGCATTTTTGGGTTTGTGCTCCTATTACCGGCGATTTGTGAAGAACTTTGCAGACATAGCCAAACCTCTGCACAAGCTAACCGAGGAGAAGCGACATTTCTGCTGGGATGAAAGTTGCAATATCGCATTCCAGGAGCTCAAGGACCGTCTGTGCAAAACACCTATTTTGGGATACCCTGATGCAAGCAAAGAATTAATAGTTGACACAGACGCAAGTGATATAGGACTTGGCGGTGTGTTGTCTCAACGGAATGGTGACCAAGAGGTCGTGATAGCGTACTTCAGCAAGTCGTTGTCAAAACTGGAAAGGAACTATTGTGTCACAAGACGCGAATTGCTCGCTGTGGTAAAGTCGTTGCAGCATTTTAGCAAATATCTTCTGGGACGAAAATTTCACTTACGAACTGACCATGCTGCACTAAAATGGCTATTGCAGTTTAAAAATCCAGAAGGACAAGTTGCGAGGTGGATTGAACTACTGCAGGAATACGACTTTGAGATCGAACATCGCAGCGGAAAATCTCATGGCAACGCAGATGCATTGTCAAGAAGACCTTGTCCTGAAGATTGCAACCATTGTACTAGGCAAGAGAGTAAGGAAGAGGTATCCGTGAGGATGCTCAGGACGGACTACCTCAGCAATGAATGGAAGGACAGCTTACAACATGCACAGCAGGAAGATCCGGACATCAAGCCGATTCTGGAATGGATAAAGGCCAGTGCTCCCAAGCCTAAGTGGAGCGACGTCTCAGCAATGAGTTCCACCACTAAAAGCTATTGGGCCCAGTGGGACAGCTTGCTGCTTCGGGATGGAGTTCTGTGCCGTAAATGGGAAAATGTTAGGGGAGACAGCTGCCATTTGCAAATGGTTGTCCCTAAAGCTAAAGTACCGGATGTTCTACAGCTGTACCATAATGATTGTTCCGGAGGCCATCTGGGAGTTAAACGAACTCTACTGAAGATCCGAGAACGGTTTTATTGGGTCCACTGTCGAAACGATGTCGAGGACTGGTGTCGCAAATGTACAAGTTGTGCGGCTGTAAAGGGACCTCAGACTCGGAGTAGAGGTGCATTGAAGTTGTACAATGTTGGTGCACCATGGGAGAGAATAGCCATTGACGTGGCGGGGCCGTTTCCGGAGAGTGATAGCGGTAACAAGTATTTCATGGTTGTGATGGATTACTTCACAAAGTGGCCAGAAGTTTTCGCCATTCCAAATCAAGAAGCTTCAACAGTTGCAGATAAACTAGTTCATAAAATCTTCTGTCGTTTTGGAGTACCTTTAGAGATTCACAGCGATTTGGAAATTTGGAAGGAATTTTGAGTCTCAAATATTCCAGGAAACTTGCCGAGTTATGGGTACTCATAAAACAAGAACGACTTCTTATCACCCGCAATCTGATGGAATGGTGGAACGATTTAATCAGACATTGGAGAGGTACCTAGCAAAAGTTGTAGACAATCGGCAACGAGATTGGGACAAGCACATACAACTGTTTTTGTTGTCATATCGAAGCACTGTTCACGAAAGTACATCAGTGACACCAGCTTTCGCAAACTTTGGGAGAGAATTACGGCTGCCTGCGGACCTGATCACCGGGATACCACCTGATGCTCCACGCAGTATAACCGATTATGCAAATGACTTGCGGAACAAAATGAATGACATTTATGAGCACATCAGACAATCGGGCCAGCAAATGTCTGAGAAAATGAAAACCCGGTACGACCGCAAAATGAACAATAAAGGGTTCAACGAAGGTTCATTAGTGTGGTTGCACAATCCAGTCCGCAGCAAAGGGAATTCTCCTAAGCTTCAAGCTAAATGGGACGGCCCGTACCGGATTGTAACCAGGATCAACGATGTGACCTACCGGATACAGAAAGGCGCAAGAGGGACTCCTAAGATCGTCCATGTGGATCGCTTGGCGCGTTATTATGGGACCGATAATGCTCGGGACGAGCATGTCTTAGGAGGGGGCAGTGTTGCGTGAATAAGTCAACTAGCGCCATCTAGTGTCAGGAACGAGAGCGAGGGGAGCTTTGCAGAAAATGACATCACAAATCTTTCAACCGACAGCGCCATCCGGAGAACTAAGTTTCTAGAAAATCTACACTCGAACACTCGTCGCTTTGCGCGCATTTACTTGAATATTCCGGATGCTTCATTGCTAATTTGTATATATAGGCGCTGCAAGATGCGATCGAGGAAGTGTTGATTTGGCGAGACAAGCGAAGCTTCGGAGCGGAATAAAGTGAATTAGTGTGTTTAATTATTAGTGTTTTTAACTTTAATTTGTGTAAAGTACATTAAAATGTTAATTTAGGTAATTTTATCGGCAATTTTTATTGTCACGAACCTCAAGCTCGTAACAATATAATATAATTATATCGCCACACGGGAAGGCTCTTTTGGTGCACCCAATTATTGTCTGAAACTATTTTATAAATAAACGCTGGTCATATCAATCAATTACAATATAATTGTATAATAGGTAGATGTATTCAAATATTAATGGGTTATAAAATAATCCTACACTTGTGAAAGCGTGATCTATGGAGGGTAGAGGTAAGGAGTACAGACTCTATAAAAAAGTGTCCGTAGGAAAGCGCTAAATAAGGGTCGCGCCATTGTAGCTACAGTCTAAATTTTAAAGAACTTTTTATAATTTTTTTTATTGCACAGACTTTCACCATAATTCTTTTTAGAATAATTATTTTATTGCTTCCAAAATTTTTATTTTCAAAATCACTCTCAACGTATTTTACGGCGATTTATCATAACCCTGTAGCGGCTACTCGAGCGCTGTTTTGGAGTTTTTGAACCGTTATTTACTGCTTACGGATGGACACATTTTGCAATGATAGTAAGAACGACTAATTTTTTTCTTACTTACTTTTTCTCGATTAAGTTTTTAGAGCAATACAGCCCGACGACACAGCAACACTTCCCCGTCACAATCACACAATAGTGCAACGTGACGGAAGCAATAACACAATAACACAAAGTATTAAAAACAACAGCAACACCACAAATACTTTCCTGCACTAGAGGAACCACTACAATGGCGGAACCACAATACTTTTATTTTAGGGGTCCCAGCACTCGTTGAATGACCTTATCGGAATCCCTTGTGCACGGTGCCCACAGTGAACTCCACACTACACAAACGAGTGGGTTCCCGATATGCCCTTAAACCTATGATACTACTATGAATACGACCACTCCTTTTGAATGATGCAACCTCTCTATACTTTATAGACGCGCCGACACGGCCACCTCTGACTATCGCACGTGTTCATGCGGCCAGCAGTCAACCGATTGCATTCGGTCTATCAGTTATCACCACCTGCAAACAGATATTAACACTTGTTAAATGTTAAAGCACTCGACCATCCCTGGCTTCATTTTGGTCGTTGGCAGCAGACCGTTAAGGCCTTTTAATTGGTAATTGTTTTAGCAACTTCTACCAATCCTTTGATATCAAACCCCAATCTTGTCGACTACACAATATTCGGAGTAAGCTACTACACTTAACACAGAACACAAAAAGGCCACTTATTTTCTTCAATTCATAGCACATCAAAGTTAATCCTTAATATTGGCACATCCCTTAAAGATTTCAAACGTCAATATGTAGCCCATGTAAATCACATATCGCACGAACTATCAAATAATTAAAAAAAAACTCGAAAAAGTTAATTTTCACTGAATGCAATCTATAACTCATGTAGGAAGCTCTCAATATTTTCTTCGGCATTTGTTAACATATTTAAGAAATAATGAATGTACTTGCGAGTACTTTTAACATTAATCGAATAAAAAGATTTCAATTTTGGACTAAAACTTTTCACTTTAAACCTTCACTCTATACTTCAATGATACGTTAATGTCGTAAATAGGATAGCAAATTTCATAAAACATTTAATATTAAAAACAAAGGTATAAACGCTAAGCGTATTGTTACGAGCTTAGGGTTCGTGACAATAAAAACTGCTGATTGAATTACCAAAATTAACACTTTAATTCACTTTTCATTAATTAAAACTTAAAAGACACTAATAATTAATCACACCGATTCACTTTATTTCGCTCCGAAGCTTCGCTTGTCTCGCCAAATTCAATACTGCCCCGATCGCGTCTTGCAGCGCCTTTAAATATACTTTTTTCACCGAAACATCCAGAATATTCAAGTAAATACGCGCGCCAACCGACCAGGCGCAGAAAGTTTGAATGTGGGGCTTCTAGAAAGCTTAATTATTCTGTTCGATACTAGATTGCGCTGTTGGTCGAAAGTCAAGATTGACATTTTCTAGGTAACCCTCCCGCTCTGGTCCCCGACACTAGATGGTGCTAGTGCCAGGTATCTGGCGTCAACTTAGGCGTACAAAACTGCCCCCTCCTAAGAAATGCTCGTCCCGAGCATTATCGACCCCATAATAACGCGCCAGTCGATCCACATGGACGATCTTAGGAGTACCTCTTGCACCTTTTCGTAACGGCTCCGCAACGTCAAGGGCTGTCCTCTCCCATGGTGCACCAACATTGTACAATTTCGATGCTCCTCTACAACGAGTCTGAGGTCTCTTCACAGCCGCACAACTTGTACATGTGCGACACCAATCCTCGACATCGTCACGATAATGGACCCACTAAAACTGTTCCCGGATCTTCAGTAGAGTTCGTTTAACTCCCAGATGGACTCCTGAACAACCATTATGGTACAGCTGTAGAACATTCGGCACTTTAGCTGTAGGGACAACCATTTGCAAACGACAGCTGTCTCCTCGACCATTTTCCCATTTACGGCACAGGACTCCATCCTGAATCAGCAAGCTGTCCCATCGGGCCCAATAGCTTTTCGTGGTCGAACTCATCGCTGAGATGTCGCTCCACTTGGGCTTGGGAGCACTGGCCTTCATCCATTCCAGAATCGGCTTGATGTCCGGATCTTCCTGCTGTGCATGTAGTAAGCTGTCCTTCCACTCGTTGCTCTGGTCTGGTCTGTCCTGAGCATCCTTACGGATACCACTTCCTTACTCTCTTGCCTAGTACAATGTTTGCAATCTTCAGGACAAGGTCTTCTTAACAATGCATCTGCGTTGCCATGAGATTTTCCACTGCGGTGTTCAATCACAAAGTTAGCCGCACAACCCTCTCGAGATCGATCACCTTCCCTTTTTACAGATCGCTTAGGGCAGCTGGATCGAAGATGGCCCCTTTCCCCACAGCAGTAGCACCAAGGTCTTTAATTTTTATTGTGGCCGCGAACCGTAACTGATGCAACCTCCCTAACATGAGGGGAACGTTGATCCTGCCGCCGCCAGGCGGTGCCGTTAGCTGCACTACCCTCTCGAGATCGATCAACTTCCATTTCTACAGTTCGCTTAGGGCAGCTGGATCGAAGGTGGCCCCTTTCCCCACAGCCATAGCACCTAGGGCTGTATCCATTATTGCGGTCGCGAACTGTAGCTGCTGCAACCTCCCTGACGCTATGGAAACGATGATCCTGCCACACGGCTTCCACCTCCAGTGCATGGGCCAAGGCGTCCTTAGGCGTCTCGTGGTGCCCGAGCCTCACAGCAGCTCTGACTTCAAGGTTGCGGATGCCGTCGATGAATGTCTGCACCAGGTTCCCTTCAATGAGCGCAGGTACAGACCGGTATGCTTTTTGCACCAGCTTCTCCACCTCTAGAGCCCACTGCTGCAGGTTTTCGTTGATGCGCTGTACGCAGTCTTTAAGCTGCGCACGAAAGACGTGTTCCAGGTGAGCGTCGTCATATCTCGCCTCCAATGCCTCAAGGAGCTCATAAATCACTTCCTCACCGAGAGCTTCCAGAACTGTTAAGGTCTGGTCGCGCAGACCTAGTGTGAAAGCATTCATGGCCTGACTTTTATTCTAGCCGTTTACCTTCATAACAGCCTCGAACTGGATTTTGTAGGCCGACCAGGAAGAAGTCCCGTCGAACGGCGGCACCTTGAACCCACGTAGCGAAGGTGTTGTAGCTACTACGGGAGCTGTAATTCTATCCCCCAGTTTGAGGTCGTGCAGCGTTTTCTTCACGTCAGCCATCACGTTGTCAACCCGATTGTTCACTTGGTTAATTCGGGTTTCAGCTTTCTCGATTCGGGTTTCAGCTTTCGTGATTTGGGTTTCAGCTTCCGACAGTCGGTTGTCATGCTGAGCAACCCTATCCTTTACCTCCTTTATCTCCTTCCCGAAGGTAGCGTGAAGGTCCTTCATGAGGAGCATCCGCTCTTGCAACCGACGGGCCTGTTCCTCTTGTCCGCCAGCAGCTGTTCTTCCAATCAGCGGGCCTGTTCCACCTGCTGGCGAGCCCGTTCCTCCTGCCGGCGAGCCTGTTCTTCCTGCTGGCGAGCCTGCTCCTCCTGCTGCTCTTTCAACCAACGGGCCTGTTTCTCCTGTCGGCGGGCCTGTTCCTCCTATCGGCGAGCCTGCTCCTGCAGCATCACCATCAGAGTACCTAAGTCAGGTGCTGCAAATGTAGGAGCTACTGACTGGCCTGCAGCCGGTGGCTGGCCCTCCGACGTCTGTGGCGTTGCACCACCAAATCGTCTCTGGTCAGTCTCCTGCTGGCGCTGACTTCAGGTACGGACACCCTCCGTTTCCTCCTTAGGTAAAATCGCCATGATTTTATCCCACTTCTGACACCAATTGTTACGAGCTTAGGGTTCGTGACAATAAAAACTGCCGATTGAATTACCAAAATTAACACTTTAATTCACTTTACACTAATTAAAACTTAAAAGACACTATTAATTAATCACACTGATTCACTTTATTTCGCTCCAAAGCTTCGCTTGTCTCGCCAAATTCAATACTGCCCCGATCGCGTCTTGCAACGCCTTTACAACTGAATAAATGAAATGAATAATCTGGATGTTTGGGTGGAAAAACACTTTCCACCGAAACATCCAGATTATTCAAGTAAATACGCGCGCTAACCGACCAGGCGCAGAAAGTTCGAGTGTGGGGCTTCTCGAAAGCTTAATTCTACTGTTCGATACTAGATGGCGCTGTTGGTAGAAAGTCAAGATTGACATTTTCTAGGAAGCCCTCGCCGCTCTGGTCCCCGACACTAGATGGCGCTAGTGCCAGGTACCTGACGTCAACTTAGGCGCGCAACACTGCCCCTCCTTACTCATGCCCAAGACATGCTCGTCCCGAGCATTATCGGCCCCACAACAGCATTATGGTATTTTACAAACGTTACTTTAAAATTTAAATGTGGGGAATTTATCCCATGAAAATTAATGTGGACAATAACGGGGACTTTATCCCACTTCTGATGTAGGAAGGCATTATTAAAATGTAGTGTTATTGTGTAAAGCTGTAATCCCACTTCTGATGTAGGAAGGTAGTTATAATTGTGGTGTATGGGGCTATTACATAAAAGGCTTTTGGAATAGAATAGAATCATTTTTATCCACTGGTTCGAAGAAAACCTCTCTCCTGAGAAGAACCAGCAAGAAACCCAGCGGGACATTTCTTTTGATTACAAAATACACGTATTACAGATAATTAACTATAAATTGTACTGGGACTAATTTAATAGTTGAGAATAATAATTAATTCGTTTCCACGAATCTATTATTCTAAGAGTCGAGGTTGAGCTAGTAGCGGAGTACAACGAATGCACTGAACCACGCCAGAGCCAAGACTGCCCTAACAGTGGCCGCTGCTTCCGTTTTATACAAGCGAAACAAGAAGCCACACGGGCGCTACTGCACGTGCAACGCGCAGGTGTGCTGTGCAAGTGTTGCTTACAATAATTCCGACTAGCTAGTCAAGATCCGATATTTACTCAAGAGGTTTTTAAAAAAAAAAATATTTTAAACTTATTACTATTGATGTGCGATACATTACTGTTGCGCGCCACAGTTGATGGCACTAGCGCCATCTAGTATCAAGTATCAGAAATAGGAGTGTCAAGATCTTTCTCGAACTCTCCCAACAGCGCCATCTAGTAACGAAAAGAAGCATTAAGCTTTCTTTCTAGAAAGCTTAATTCTTCTTTTCGTTTTCTGTTTTCTATTTTCTAATTCCACTCTCTAACTTTCTGCACTTAGTCGGTCGGGACCGGTATTTGCTGGAACATTCTGGATGTTTCGGTGGAAAAGTCGTATTTAAAGCCGCTGAGAGCCCCGACCGGAGCAGTATTTAATTGGCGATACGAGCGGAGCTTTCGGAGTAAAATAAAATGAACTAAAGTGTTAAGTGTAATTAATTATTAGTACAATTTAAGTTTTAATTGGTGTTCAGTAATTAAAGTGTCAATTTTGGTAATTCAATCGGCAGTTTTTAATTGTCACGAACCTTAAGCTCGTAACATTACTTATATACTACTTAATTATTCCGCGATGGATTCTAACTTAAAGCTACATGTCCGATACATGTGGGAGCCTAACTAAGACTATCCTGATTCTTATTCTAGATCTTTAAGCTAAAGAACAATTATCGGTGTTCACACGAAGACCACCCGTCTTCCAGACGCAATTCAGCAATCTACGCCCACGCTTACGCTTGAATTGTTATGGTCTCCGGTGCAGTTCCTGGAACACCAGTATGCATAACTAGCTACAAAGGCGCTGCTGTACTTGCAATGGTGCTGTCGCCGTTATAAATTAATCTCTTTACCAGCAACATACAAATCTGAATTTAATGTATTTTTTATACTTACTAGATTCTCTGGAGTAGTGTGATTCTCTTGCTGGAATACCTTCGATAAAATCGTGTACTTTTTTATAACATCCTAGCTATAAGTAGAATGAATTTGCCTTCCTCTCAAATTGGTAATGCCTTCATCTTTTTGTTGCACTTCGCGCTTTTTGTCTTTTTCTCTTGATGTCATGTGTTGCCAAGAATGACTAGTGATTAAAAGTCAATGGATTTATATATTTGTTGTCTAAATTTGAATTTAATGACATACTGAATTAATTTGACAGGATTTAGTGATTTTTTAATACGATAAAAACATATTTAGCGCCATTTTAATTTAAAAAAATTGGCCAACCCCATAGACTTAGAATATACTGGCGTATCCTAAGTCTATAGCCAATTTATAGAGAAATAAACAGAGAATTTTTTGAGCTCGTAATCTTAATAATATAAAAATGGACTTCGTGACTTTTAGAACTAATTCAGTGGAACTAAGTCATCCAATTATAACAACACAACAAAATAACTAACAACGAACTCATGGAGTGTGGAGGTAAGTAGAACCATCTCACATAGGAGAATAGTTGAAAAAGTGTCCATCTGTGAGCAGTAAATAACGGTTTAAAAACTCTCCGCAACAGCGCTGGAGTAGCTAGAGGGTATGAAATAAACTTAGCAGTTGTCGACGGAGTGAAGTGTGTTGAGTTGACTAAAATATTTGTGGTAACTAGAGTAGTTGGTGAAACTGCAGTGTTTAAAATCTCAACTACTCACGTTGTCTAAAATAATTTAGTAAATAAAACCCAGAAAAAATCGCTATGAAACACGTTTAGAGTAATTTTGAACATAAAAAATTTTAAAACAATAAAATAATTATTATAAAAAAAATTACGGAGTCATAAAAAAAAGAAATAAAAAGTTCTTTAAAATTTACCCTCTAGCTACAGTGGCGCCACCGTTATTTAGTTCTTTCCTACGGACACTTCAATACAGAGACGGTTCCTACGGACGGTTCTCCTTACCTCTACAGTCTAACAGTCGCAAATCATTTAATGAACGGGCGACAGTAGGCATTTATAAAAGTAGGCGAAAGTTATACTAAATAACTTTCGCCTACTAATCTATAAAACATATTGAGAATTATCTTAATTTAAAAACAACAGCTACATCTTTTAATTTTGCGGGTAGACGTAGAGATACACACTTATACGTTATAGTGAAAGATCATATAATGATAGTGTTATAATTAGAGAGTATGTTAAAACTTATTCTAAAATATTTTAAAAAAATGCTCCACAGCTAAGGCTTTTATTTAAGCAACAAAATTATAACTGCATCCAACAAAATTAAAATGAGTGGTATAATTAACAGTGAAACGGGCAAAGTTACCACACAACTCTGATTTTCAACTGAATATTAACAATAATTTGATTTCTTAATTTTACGCGAACACTACACATGGAATAAAAATATTGTTTACGGATTTTATCGCGTTTAATTAAAACTTTAAATTATTTTGATTATCCCGTCGTTTCGGGTTCTTTACAGCCGCCATGGTCCCCTTCGTGATCATGGGTACTATAAAGCACCCGAAACGACAGGATAATAAAAATAATTTAAAGTTGCAATTAAACGCGATAAAATCCGTAAATAATAGTTTTATTCAATGTGTAGTGTTCCCCTTCGTGACTATGGGTGCTATAAAGCACCCGAATCGTCGGGATAATAAAAATAATTTAAAGTTATAATTAAACGCAATAAAATCCGTAAATAATAGTTTTATTCAACAATAATTTGACTCAATCTGATCAAGAAGTTGCTATGGCTTTTGAGATACATTTTACTGATGTTCCTTTTTTGACAGCCAAATCATTAAATTCTTCTCCTACTATCGCCGAATCATTGCTTAAGCAAATTGTAAATGCTTGTTCAAATATTTTTAAATTTCATAGAGTATTGCCAAAAGATGTCATTAAATATTTTAAAACTATTTATGTTAAGAAAACGGCAGACTTGTGGGGGATTTCCATTAAAGTTATTGCATCCATAATAGATACGAGGGACATACTGAAATGATCGGGGATAGAATATTTCGGATTGAGTTACAATAAAACCTTTTTTAGAATTTGAATACTGGCCTCTTAGAATCTTAATGACATTCAAACAATTTAAAAATGCTTAAAAACAAAAACTATCTTGGTTTAAAGTTGACACGACGTTAACAGAAATAGAGCTCACGCGTGAACATTTCCGTGCCATGATTTATAACAATTTTCGTCGCAGCTTATCTCAAGATAAATATCTCGACGAACTTGTTTCGATTTATGATGTTGAAGCCCCGAGTCAAACGACAATATACCGCTGATATGCAGAGTTCCGACGCGGTCGTGTGTCGCTCAGCACTGTTTCTTCTGCAGGTCGACCAAGAACAGTGGCCGCGCCTGAAAACATCGCAGCTGTGCGAACTATTATATTAGATGACTGTCATGTGACATACGAGAAAATTCGGGCTGTTATCAGTATCGGAATGACTGCAATTCAGTCGATATTACATAATGAGCTGTGTGTAAGAAAGCTAGTTTCCCGCTGGGTTCCCCACAATTTTTCCGAAGAGCAAAAGGCGGCTCGTGTAGATTGGTGCCGGAATACTCTGCAACACTTCGTATCCAACTGCAGAGAGGTGTAAGACAGGGTGACGTTATATCCCCGAAACTCTTCACCAATGAATTGGAAGACGTTTTCAAGCTACTGAACTAGAAAGGATACGGTATTAACATCAATGGTGAGTACATCACTCACCTTCGATTTGCCGACGATATAGTCCATATGGCAGAATCGCTGGAGGACCTTAGCACTATGCTCAATGACCTCAATGGCGTCTCCCAACGGATAGGTCTTAAGATGAACATGGACAAAACAAAGATCATGTTTAATGTCCATGTCTCACCTATGCCGGTAGTTGTTGGGAGCACTATGCTCGAAGTTGTTGACGAGTATGTTACCTGGGACAAATAGTCCGACTAGGTAAGTCCAACTTCGACCGAGAGGTCAATCGACGGATTCAACTCGGCTGGGCAGCGTTCGGGAAATTACGACACATCTTCTCGTCGGGTATACCACAATCTCTGAAAACTAAAGTGTACAACCAGTGCGTGTTGCCAGTGATGACTTACGGATCTGAGACGTGGTCCTTCACTGCTGGCTATATGAAGACGCTCAAGGTCGCTCAGCGAGCTATGGAGAGGGCTATGCTCGGAGTTTCTCTGCGTGATAGACTCAGAAATGAGGATATCCGCAGTAAAACGACATAGCCCAACGGATTAGTAAGCTGAAGTGGCAATGGGCCGGCCATATAGCTCGAAGAACCGATAACCGATGGGGAAGAAAGGTTCTCGAGTGGCAGCCTCGTACCGGTAGGCGTAGTGTAGGGTGACCCCCCACTAAATGGAGTGACGACCTGGTAAGATATGCAGGAAGTCGATGGATGCAGGTGGCTCAGGACCGTGCTTTGTGGCATTACTTGGGGGAGGCCTATTTTCAGCAGTGGACTTGTGAAGGGCTGTAATGATGATGATGATGATATGCTACATATGAGTCAGGAATACAAAGAAGCTTTACTTCTTATACAACAATTATATTATAATAATATCGATAGAAATCATGTTTTTAAAATAATATTCAAGTGCAACGTGGCACAAAAGTAGCTCTAATTAGGGGAAACGCAAAGCGCGAGGTGCGGGGCGCTTGCATGTTACGCGCCCCGGACGCGCGCTTCTCGCTACACCCTTCGACGCCATAAGTAATTTTGTTAAAATCTGTTATATTATCGAAATATACAAACAAATAACAAAATTCACTTAATAACAAATTCGCAGTATAAACTGCGAATCTGTCATATTGTTATAAGCTTAGGGTTCGTGAAAATAAAAACTGCCGATTGAATTACCAAAATTGACACTTTAATTACCGAACACCAATTAAAACCTAAAACGCACTAATAATTAAGCACACTTAACACTTTAGTACACTTTATTTCGCTTCGAAGTCCACGCTTGTGTCACCAATTCAATACTGCCCCGGTCGTTTTTTTTTTTTTTTTTGCGCCCGAAGCAATTAAAGGGCTACCCTGTACGTAGGGAGGCGGAAAATGCATTACGCATACCACGATAGCCGGTCTATCGTGGTTATGGGGGACTCACTGTCCTACCGGGGACCCTAAGTGATACCCCCTAAAAACCGCCTTTGGGGACAGGCAGCTGGCTGATTAAGCTCTATTGTGCCTTATCATGAGCGACCCTCTTTTGGGAAAAGAGGGCGCAGGGGAAAAGAGGGCGCAGAGCCCCGGTCGTGCTCCTTACCGACTTTATATAGGGCCTTTTCCACCGAAAACGTCTAGAATATTCGAGTAGAATGTCGAAAGCTCTAGCAAAGAGTCCTCCAGAAAGCCCTCGCCACTCGACACTAGATGGTAATGGTGGGAAAGTTCTAGAAAGTTCTTGACGCTCCTATTTCTGCTACTTGATACTAGACAGCGCTAATAATCACCCGCCATACCGGCCAATAATTAGGGCGCGCAACACTGCCCCCTCCTTAGACATGCTTGTCCCGACCATTATCGGCCCTATAATAACGCGCCAGCCGATCCCCACATGGACTATCTTAGGAGTACCTCTTGCACCTTTTTGTATCCAGTAGGTTACGTCGTTGATCCTTGTCACAATTCGGTACGGGCCGTCCCATTTAGCTTGAAGCTTAGGAGATTTCCCATTGCTGCGGACTGGATTGTGCAACCCCACTAGTGAACCTTCGTCGAACCATGTGTTGTTTATTTTGCGGTCATACCGGGTTTTCATCTTTTCGGACATTTGCTGGCTCGATTGTCTGACGTGCTCATAAATGTCATTCATTTTGTTCCGCAAGTCATTTGCATAATCGGTTATACTGCGTGGGGCATCAAGTGGTATCCCGGTAAACAGGTCTGCAGGCAGCCGTAATTCTCTTCCAAAGTTGGCGAAGGCTGGTGTCACTGATGTACTTTCGTGAACAGCGCTTCGATACGACAACAAAAACGGTTGTATGTGCTTATCCCAATCTCGTTGCCGATTGTCTACAACTTTTGCTAGGTACCTCTCCAGTGTCTGATTAAATCGTTCACCGTTCCATCAGATTTCGGGTCATAAGAAGTCGTTCTTGTTTTATGAGTACCCATAACTCGACAAGTTTCCTGGAATATTTGAGACTCAAAATTCCTTCCTTGATCGCTGTGAATCTCTAAAGGTACTCCAAAACGACAGAAGATTTCATGAACTAGTTTATCTGCAACTGTTGAAGCTTCTTGATTTGGAATGGCGAAGACTTCTGGCCACTTAGTGGAGTAATCCATCACAACCATGAAATACTTGTTACCACTTTCACTTTCCCGAAATGGCCCCGCCACGTCATTGGCTATTCTCTCCCATGGTGCACAACACAACTTCAATGCACTTCTACTAAGAGTCTGAGGTCCCTTTAGAGCCGCACAACCTGTACATTTGCGACACCAGTCATCGACATCGTTTCGACAATGAACCCAGTAAAACCGTTCTCGGATCTTCAGTAGAGTTCGTTTAACTCGCAGATGGCCTTCTGAACAATCATTATGGTACAGCTGTAAAACATGCAGTACTTTGGCTTTAGGGACAACTATTTGCAAATGACAGCTGTTACCCCAAACATTTTTCGGCACAGAACTCCATCTTGAAGCAGCAAGCTGTCCTATTGGGCCCAATAGTTTTTTGTGGTCAAACTCATCGCTGAGAAGTCGCTCCACTTGGGCTTGGGAACACTGGCCTTCATCCATTCCAGAATCGGCTTGATGTCCGAATCTTCCCGCTGTGCATGTTGTAAGCTGTCCTTCTACTCGTTACTGAGGTGGTCCGTCCTGAGCATCCTCACAGATACCACTTCCTTATCCTTTTGCCTTGTACAATGCTTGCAATCTTCAGGACAAGGTCTTCCTGACAATGCATTTGTGAGTTGTGAGTCCTTCTGATTTTTGAACTGCAATAGCCATATTAGTGCTGCATGTTCAGTTCGTAAGTGAAATTTCCGCCCAAGAAGATATTTGCTAAAATGCTGCAACGACTTTACCACAGCAAGCAACACAGTCTTGTGACACAATAGTTCCTTTCCGGCTTTGACAACGACTTGCTGAAGTACGCTATCACAACCTCTTGATCACCATTCCGTTGAGACAAAACACCGCCAAGTCCTATATCACTTACAACTGTGACAACTATAAATTCCTTGTGATCGAGGTACCCCAAAATTTGTTTTTTGCACAGACGGTCCTTGAGCTCCTGGAATGCGATATCGTAACTTTCAGCCCAGCAGAAACGTCGCTTCTCCTCGGTTAGCTTGTGCAGAGGTTTGGCTATATATGCAAAGTTCTTCACAAAGGGCCAATGATAGGAGCACAAACCCAAATATGCTCTAACCTGCGTCTTGTCTTTTGGAACCGGCCAATCCTTGATAGCAGCGATTTTCTCTGGATCCGTGCGGATACATTCTTCCGACACTATATACCCCAAAAAACTAACTTACCTTTTGAATAGTGAACATTTCTTCGGACTCAACTTGAGGTGGACACTCTGGATCTTTATGAGCACGTGTTCCAGGTTTTGAAGGTGTTCCTCAAACGTACGGCCTACGATGATGATGTCATCTAAGGTAACGGAACCTGTAATGGACATTGCACCCGTGATAGACATTTCATTTTTTATCTATTAAAAATAGCCAAACTATGAATATTTCTTATAACTTGCAATATTCTCCATGAGTGATAGACCCTTCCGAAGCCATGTTTTTCATTTGACAGTACGTGAGACATTTTGTTCGTTCACAGGAAGAGTGCAAAAACGTGGTCGTGACGTTTACTTGAATAAATCCTAAATTATTGTAAGTATCATGATGCTGGTTAGTTCAACAATTACGTTTTTTATGAAATAGTTATGAATATTTTATTGAATGTCTACACAGATCCCTCGTGCTCTCTGTAACAAAGATTTGCACGACAACAAGCTTCGGGTCCCGCGCCTACGTCACAGTGACCGAGTGAAGCCGGCCACAGTCGAGCGTGTGCCTGTTGTACTACCATATGTCAGAGGTGTCACAGACAAGATTGGCTACATCTTGAAGCGAGCTTCTATTAGAACATTTTACAAGCCGTCGAAGAAGATTAGTCAGTTCCTACCATCAGTCAAGCGTCATATTCCTGTACAAGATGCAGGAGTCTACAAGCTTGATTGTGAATGTGGTCTCTCTTATATAGGACAAACAAGAAGATCAATTAGAACCCGCGTAAAAGAACATATAGCTGATGTGAAGCATCAACGTTCCGGGAAGTCTGCAGTTTGCGATCATATCCTAGACGGCCCCAACCTCTACATCAAATTTGATAGACCACAAATCCTCGCAAAAGAACACCGATTCCTACCAAGGATGATACGTGAGGCTATTGAAATTAAAAAACATCCTAATTTCAATAGAGAAGGAGGCTGGGTACTACCACCTGCTTGGGATCCTATAATCAATAAAATTAAAACTAAACCCAAGCATACCACTGCAAGACGTCAGGACATAGTCAGTTCGTTTTGCATAGATCGGACCATAAACAATAATTCAAAAAGCTGAAGGTACTCCAGGTTTAACAATGACATCGGGACGTCAGTCATCTCAGTCCCCCGTGACCATGGGTGCTGGAAAGCGCCCGAAACGTCGGGAATTAAAAATAAAAGTAATTAAAAGTAAAATAAACGCGATAAAATCCGTAAAAGTATCTAGTTTTAATCAATGTGTAGTGTTCGCGTAAATATAAGAAATCAATATGTTACGTTTTATTATTGAAATATTTCAGAAATTATAGCGTAATCCAGTAATGTACAACCATGTCCATCACTGCCTGTCCATAACTGGGACTGAGAATAAAAATGCTAGAACAATACATGCAAAGAGAGAATACACAAGTACAGACCATACAAAGACTGAGCACACAAGTACAGATCACGCCAGAACAGAATACAGAAGAACTGAATGCACAAAGAGAGCATAAAAAGAACAGAGTGCGGAAGTTCCGGTCACAACGTTGACATTGGACAGAATATAAAAGTGAACATTATGAAACAGAATGCAAGAGCAAAACACACAAGCACCAAATTTTAATGTACAAAGGAAGAACATATAAGAACAGAATGTGCAAGAACAGATCACAACAGAACAGAATACGCAAACACTAAATGCACAAGGACAGGACAAAAAAATAATTGATCACCCAACTGGACAAGGAAACAATGAGCAATCTTTCTCAACAGTATATGCTACACCACATAAATCTATTACAACGAATTCAGAATTCAACAGTGTCGTATCATTCAACCTTGTAGAGGTTTGAGGAGGACATTACCAAAAGACTAGGTAATCCCGTCACCTTTTATCATGTCTTATTTTAGCGCAAACCTGAAACTAAGAAGTGACGTACCAAGGAACGTATACCATCAGCTATAACTAGTGAAACATGAAAAAAGACGAAAATGAAACGAAAAAAGGAAGAAGAAAAAGAAAAACGAATAAAACGAAGAAAAAAGAAAAATATTAAAGGAAAAGATGGTTCTAGAAAAAAAAGAAACAACAACAATAACAAAAAATATAAGGCAGCAAGATTTGTTTTCCGATGATGACAATGATGATATGGAAGTTGAGTATGTCAAAAGCGGTGACTCCGAATATGCTCAAAGTGGGAAATCAGACTCTGAAAATGAACCTTTAAGTATAATAGTTTCTAACAAAAAACTTAGTGTACGAAGAAAACTATAGGTGTTGTAATGGCTCCTACGTTATTGTAAAATATGAGGGAGAATATTTTCCGGGTAGAATAGAAAAAACAGAACGAAATTTACATGAAATAAGTAAAAGCATAACGGTATTATGTGTAGGACACTCTTTCAGATGGCCAGATAAGCCAGATAAAATATAGTACATGGCAGAAGATGTTCTAGAGAAAATTAATGACCCTTTACTCCGGGATAAGCGGAGTTTTTATAAAATTAAAGAAATGGAAAAATATTTACCGGATATTTTTTTAGTTTATTATTTATGAAGGACTGATAAATTACTTGTTTTATTTTCTTCGTTGCATAAATGTTCAGTGTCCATCACTAGATGTTCATGACTGGAGGTTGTTCCAACATTGGATGTCCGAAACTGGAAATGACCCTGTCCATCACTGGTGTTTTTGAATGGTTTTGTTTTCTTAAGTATATTTCTAAAAATTGTAAGAATATTGGAGTTTTCAATAAATGAACTTATTACTAATAAGTTCCTTAATCGCTTGCAACCTCAATTGCATTCATTTGAACGTTTATTTACAAAAGATAGTAGAAAACATAAAAAATTGGTCCTAAACCGTCCATTATGGGTTCCGTTACCTTAAGTAGACCAGATAGGTATCGCCAATTAGCGCTGGAAGTACAAGTTCTACAAACCTTTCAAACGTTGCCCTGCCGGTAACGTGTACACGGTGGCGTGTAACCGGAGCATTGCATAATGCAAACGGTATAACCTTTGCCACAGATCCTTTTCTGTCGAGAATGCAAATTTCTCCTTGTCCTTAAGGTCAATTTCAACTTGCCAGTAGCCACTTTTTAGATCCAGCGTGCTTTACTCCTGTAAGCATGTCCAGCGTGTCATCAATTCTTGGCAAGGGATAGCTGTCCTTCTTTGTGACGTCGTTCAGACGACGGTAGTCAACACAAAACCGCATGCTGCCGTCTTTCTTCTTTACCAGCACCACAGGTGAACACCATGGACTAGATGAAGGTTCAATAACACCATCCTTCATCATTCGCTCAATCATGGTTTCCATTTCCTTTTCACGTGCTACCGACCGTGGCCGCTGACGGATAGGCAACTCTTCTCCTGTGTTTATTTTGTGTTGAACTAAACCAGTCTTCCCTATGTCAGAATCGTTCGACGAGAAAACATCGGCGTACTTGAATAACAACTTCTTCGCCTTGACCATTTGATTCGGGGAGAGAACGCTGCGACAGTCTTCTAAAAGTGTGGTCACTCTCGTTTGTACATCCTTGCTGGGGGTCCCACTCAATAGATATTGGCACCGACGCAACCAATCCTCTTCCTCACAGGTATCAACCAGTGTGCCTTTTTCTTAATCTGTTCCTGGTCACAAAGGTTCAGCACACGTACTCCTGAGATGTCAGTGGTTCTGACCAAGATTCGAGCTACTTTCCATAGAAGGTCATTGTCTACCCTTTCAACGAGTACGAGTTTAACTCTAAGGACCGCGGGTTCGATTTCTGCATGGAACAAAAATTTGTATACCTACAAATAATTGTGCCGGGTCTGGATGTTTGTCCTTGTGAGATTTATGTTCTTATGTTAACTGCTCCCACGATATACTTAAGAAAATTCTTAGTGTGGAGGTAACGTTATTATAAAATAGAAACAAAATAAGAAAGATATTAGTAGTTACTTTGCAACCATCCGTTCAATAAAATAAAATGATGTGTCTTACCTAGTTTGAATCTCGTCACCAGTAATCCCAGCACCACCACTTCCAACACCACTACTCTAGGAAAGACACACAATCGACGATAATACGACACGTGTTTGCCTCTACACGAGGCGTCTTCAGGTGATGTATACTCTACGGTGGCTGACCGCTAAGTGACCGCGGTTACCAAAGGTTATAATTATAATCTTTTTTTTTGTAGTTTGGAACAAATTTTTTTTTAAATATTTATTCCGTTTTGTTTTTTAATTCGTCAGGTATATAAAAAAGTTAATATGCGTGGTAGAATCCGTAAAAACTTGTGGTATTTAAATGTGTGTGTTCGCGTAAATATAAGAAAATATCGTGGCTAGATCGGATATTAATTCTTATATACACTATGCCTTAGCACTGACCTCATAAGTTAGGAAGTGAAAATTATTTCATTCTTTTAGTTCCGTAGAATACTATAATACATACATAATAGAACGGGGGAGTGGGCGGAGCCCGTGCAGCCACTAACATGTCACCAACAAGTCAATTCACACCTATAAATGTCAACACAATCAATCGTTTCCAATTTTCGTGTCAAGCGTCGCTGCATGCAAATTATGCAGCGACGCTTGAAAAAATGGCTAATTCTGCAATAATTACGTGTCGAAAAAACAGCGGGAAATGGAATTTAAATAAGGGAGACATATCTACAACCATTAAGGCGAAACTTTTTATATTTCGTGAATATTCTGACAACAATATTTCTTTATTTTTTTTTTCTAAACAAAAATAAAGAAATATTGTTGTGTCAAAAACATTAATCAAAAGTCTAAAATGTGTAAATTCGCTCAGTCTGTCAACACAGCGAATTGGCATAGTAGATGGAATCGGGTTTGTAGTACTAAAGTTCAAAACGACTATAAATCAATAGCACACTACAGTCTATAAACTATACATTTCTAGCGCGCTATTAAATACGCTATGTTATAGCGCGCTATTTATAATAAAGCGTGTAGGAGGCCGGTAAGCGCGTTAAGTTTTGCAGCACGTTATATCTCTTAGCACGTTACATTACATGTCGTTCATTGGATAGATCGCGTGCTATATAAGAACATTATTTCGTAGTAAGTCGCATTTTAGACTAAAATAAAATAAAGTGGTAAAGAAAAACCAATGCACGCTTTTTCATACTTTTCAGGCTTACAACTTTTTATAATCCTAAAAATATTTTTAAATCATGTACTTTTTAAAATAGGATTAATTTTATTTTTAGAATCGAAATAAAATTAATTATTTTTTATTATAATTGATGTAAACATTATTATAACCTTAATATAAATTATAAATAAAATTATAAAAAAGGTGTATTTAAAAGTTTATTTATTGTATTTATAAAAATCAATTATTTACATACACTATTATATACACTTTTGTATCTATACTTTATTTACATTTAAAAACATTAGTTAGGCTTCTTTTATCACAACTGTGTCCTTTGATCATTTATAAATATACAGTATACACTAACTAAACAACGTCTAGCATTAAATTAGCATCACACGTCCTCACGAGATCAAATTTGCATCACACGTCCTCTCCCAACAGCGCTCCTGCTAGAACTAATTGCCGCTAGATAGTAATACTTAATAGCGCCAAAGCGCCATAGCGCAATAGCGCCATGGCGACTACTTACACGACACGCGCTATGTGTTATGAAGAGATAGCGCGCTATAATATGGCGCTATGCGCTATATTAACCACCACTAGTTTGTAGTAGTGATAATACGACGTAATTGCTTGTATGTGTGCTCCCGACCACACCGATTCTCGTACAAAGTAAGGTTAACAGCCATTCTATTGTGTATTATTGTATTCTATGTTTACTTCCAATAGTATCAAGATGATTCATGCTAGATGCCATTAGTAACCTTGCGCTCGAACAAAGACATTTAAGTGTATATATATTTAAATCTCTTTGCGCTCGAACCACTTCGCGCATCACAGCACACAGAGATAACATTGTAGTGTGCGTCAATATTACGCCGTTCTAGAGCGATCGCGTAGATTTTGACGAATTTGAATTTACGCTCTTAACCCTAGATCTGTCAAATAACTTTTACTATTAATACTATTAATAACGTCTAAAAAAAGATTTGTCTTGGATGACAAAATAGGCTGAAATTGCCGACTTCATTTCATCATCGTAGCCAAATTTATTCCCAGGCAGTTCCTTCTTCATTTTTGAAAACAAATAATAGTCGCTTGGTGTCAGGTCTGGGCTGTAGGGTAGGTGGCGCAGTGGTTGAAAATACTTAAAAAAAACCGCACGGGTGAATAACAGCCTTTCCTCGTCTTTTTTCTTTAATAGCTTCTTTTAATTGATCTAGTAAAGAAGCATAGTATTCTCCCGTTATGGTGACACCAAGTTCCTTATAATCAATTAAAAGGTTACCTTCTGTATACCAATGATGATCATGATCCTTCCTTGATGCCATGATCTTTCCGGCCGATTGAGACACCTTATATTTCTTAGGAGGGGGTGTGTCCTTTTTATGCCACACCTCGTCTCTTGCTTTGACTCAAGTTCATAATGGTTAACCCAAATTTCATCGCCAGTTACAATTCGGGCCATAACTTCCCCCCTTTGCTCTCCAAAGCGGTTCAAAACTCGCGACAACTTTCGACGCGCTCGTGTTTTGATGCGCAGAAAACATTTTTGGAACCCAACTTGCATAGACTTTAGTCGTGCCAAGGTGTGATGTAGGATGTTTAAATGGTTGTTTTTGATACTCCAACTAATGCTGTAAGCTTTTTTGTCTATAGTCGGACATCTTCCTATACAAGTTTTTCAACTTATTCGATTATTTCTGGCGTGGTAGCCTCAATCGGCCGTCCAGTTCGGGATTCGTTTTCAATGGAGTCCCTCCCATGTTAGAAAAGAACGTGCCCTTTATTAATCATGGTTTTCCCCGGAGCGGAGTCACCATATATGTATATCTATATCTGACATCTTTTGAAAAATGGTTTGAGGTGTCTTTCCTTGTTTGGTGAGCAATTTAATGAGAGTAGGATATTCCATTTTATCCATACTGGCTAGTTTCTTCCCGATTGACTTATTTACTCTATGATAACTCGAAATCTAATGATCCGATTAGGCTGAAACTTGGTATATATACCAACAATAAGTCACTCTTCTAGCGCGTACCTGGATGAGTGAACTCACTCTCGCGAATCCCGCCTTTTTGACATCCCTTCGTATATCCTAAACTTAGATTAATTTGTTCAAAGTAAATTTTAAGTAGAAGCAAAACAAGTCAATATTATAAATTGTAAATAAATATTTTAATTTTATTTCAGCTGTCAGATGTCGTGATAGCTTGACCCTTTCAACTACCCCCCAAATATATTTTTTTTAGAGATTATGCAAAATATTTAGTGTAAATCTGTGCTTGACGGCGTTGGGTTTATTAAAGGAAAAAACAATTTGCTTTATTAATTTTATGTAATTTGTGGATTTCGCATAACCGTGATAGATATTATTGTGTAGTATTTAGCCATATTTTACTTGATTTTAACCACGTTTTTCGAAAATTTTCAATGTATCTTGCGGAAAAAAAACGTGAAATTTGGCTTGACACCCCGCGCCCCGAAATACGTCAGGTAATTAATAACGCACCCAAAGGTGTGAAATAATTTGTCAGCACCTGCCGTTCCATTCGATTACAACGTGGATGTCTCTAAGGTATGGTTGAAAAGGCTTTCGTTAAGCTAAATAAGTGCGCTTTACCATGTTCGGCTACTACTTATAATCAGGGGGGATAGTACTTAAACCTTACCATTGTCATTACATCCGCTGCTAAAGTATGCCTCCTCTGTATATTGTTTTATAGGGGGACATTTGCCATAATGGACACGCTCTATAAGCGACTTAGAAAACGCTGCTGCCATTTCCAGGTTTAGCTTTCCTCTGTTGCCTCTTGCGACACCCACTGTATAATATAGAGTAAAAGATATTCTTACCATTACACGGTTAGTAAGTACTCAAACACTAGCTTATAAATAGTTAAAATGTACATAAAAGTAAAGTTACTATATATAGTTAGCTATAATATACTTTACATAGCTGAGTTATAAAATATTTCACATTTATGAGAGGTTTATGGGGCACTTCGACCGCCGCGCTGCGTTTTTCCAGTGCGTGTGTGTGGTAGTGGACTTTTCTCACGATGTTTTCTTCTATACTGAACACGGTTATTTCATTGGTGTTGACGGAGATCACACCCGTGTTGTTCAGGTTCTGTAAAATTTACAGCGAGGGCATAAGCACTTGATATAGGTGTATAGGTGTATATATTCAGTAAAACATATTAAATCGAGAACTAATTGAAATTTACTTTTGAGGACATAACGTACACTGTTTTTATTTACTAATAATAGTTAAAGTAAAGTACAGACTATATACGTCTCACTGCTGGGCATAGGCCTCCCATCATTTCTGAGAGGGTTTTAGGGCAAGGAAGTATCCACCGCGCAGCCTAAATGCGTTGGCGAACTTCACAAGTCCTCGAAATATTTTTTTTTGTTATTCCTCAGACATGCAGGTTTCCTCACGCTGTTTTCCTTCACCACCGAACACGTGGTAGATCAGCTCTTAAAATTGCAATTAACAATTTCATTGGTGCCGGCGGGGATCGAACCCGGGTTACTCGCGCTCTTTTATATTTACAGCGAGCGTTAACCATCTGAGCTACTACGGCTCTTATTACTACTACTAATACTAGCAGTCAATAATACTAAATATACCTATCTCCCCCCAATAATATCATTGAAGTATTAAGCTTTAAAAAAGAGATATCAATCTATGTATAACTAATATTTATGAAAAGTATAACACGTTTTAATTAATTGTAAATTCTGGTTCCCATTTAAATAAAACTAGTTTTTACGAAGTCTATCACGTATATTATCTTACCTTAAAAACTAGTTCTATTTTAATGTGTATTGTTCGCGTAAATATAAGAAATCGTTGTATCTGTTTCGCTATGACACACACAAAGATGATTATAATTTTTGTGTGTGTACCTACCTATACACAAAGATGAGTTGAGATCATAAATTTGAGTGAGATCTTAATATTATGTTTATCACATTAACCATACCATCTCAAAACAATTAAACGGTCAATAAAGTTATTGCAGCTATTGACCCAACATTTGAACGACGGATGGAGTAAGCGGACATTGTCCGGCAAGTTACGCTTGAATGGTGCGCGCACTCCGTAACACCAATCTTTCACCTGCGCAATATTTCTGCCTATAAAACCTTGTCATTGTTATAATATAACGTTACTTTCATCTCAAATCAAACCAGAATACGACTCTATTAAGGGAGGAGAAGTTAAAATTTAAATAATTTATTTGGGTTTAAACCCATGTTTAAAAAAAAACATGACGAAACTTTTTGGCTTGGTACGATTTAAGTCACTATACCTGAATTAATATAACAAATATTCTATTGTTTGTATATATAATAATAATCTATAATGATATTCCATTGAACGTAACTTCTCTGTTTCAGTTAATACTGTGGGTGGTGTGCGACGTAGTTTATACTAATGAAGAAAAAAATAAAAACGAATTTGTGCAATCATTGGATTTTGGATTTAGTTTTGATACCGAAGATTCTGGTAAACTAATAATCTTATGAATATTTCTTTTAATATAATAGCTACCGTAACTTGTTAGTCATATTTAGCCAATGAATGAATACAATGAATTACGCGTATTGATAACCATTATTTTTTTAAACTCTTTGTGTTGTTTATTTACACACTTGTATTACGGAACTTAAGGATTAATTGAGCTATGCAGTAATACTAACGTCAATTAAGTTAATCATTTTTATCACAAGTTAGGATTCTAAATATTCAATAATTTTCAGGCGTTGCTTCTTTAGCTTCAAGACCTGTGGCCTCGGCAATATTGAAAGCTGATAAGAATCAATATCCGCTATTATTTGATTCTGTTGTTAGTAGTTCTATTGATTCTATACAAAGTCGCCTAGCGCCCAAAGAAAATATATTTTCCGCTACAAATTTTGGCTTTAACCCTATAGCTAGTCAAGGATTTTATCCATCAACTCAATCGTCAAAGTTAACGTTGCAACCACAACATTCACATACATATTTGGCACCTCGTGGAGAACAGCTTAGTCCTTTAAGATATGACATTAGAACTGTTCATGATGCCTATTACAAAGTATACAAGCCTGAAGAAAAAGAAGAAGGCGAAAATATATTGGCAGCTTTAAGAAAAGATCCCACAGTTGCTGCTTACTTTCAACCAGCAGTAACAAGTGTTCAAGTTGCACATCCTATAGATTATCGGAAAGAAGAATTAAATGAAAAATTAGATACTGACCAAAACTACAAGACAAACTCTTATATTACAGACCCAACCAGAATTCGACGCTATGCTGGAGGAAAGAAAAAAGAAAATGTAAGAAGAAGCAGCGAGGAAGAAGACGACGATCCTTACCATTATAAAGCAGACTATATTTCCAGACCTAAAGCTTTCGACGAGAGTCCGTACAGTAGTGCCTACAAAGAAGAAAAGAGCTCCAAAAAAGACTATGAGTATCCTTATAGCTATGATTCAGGATATGATCATAAGGAGTATGATAGAATAAAAGACTTGTCTGAAAAACAAGCCGCAGAAATCAAACAAAACCCAGGAAACTGTGAAGAAGTGAAAAGGGATGGTATGACATGTATGTCCTGTAAAGATCCAAAAACAGGTGGAAACTATGAATCGTGTTCGTATGTAGCTGAGCCCAAAAATAATAAATATGCTTATTCAAAAGAAAGAAAGTTTGATAGTAACGATGAACCCGATGAGCCTGAAAATGAGCAAAAACCAGAAAAATCAGAAAAGTCACAAAAATACCTTGAAGAGGATGAAGATCCTTCAATTACAAAGCAATATAATAATAAAAAAAAACCTTATAGAAATTACAAAAGCGAAGACACTGATGAGGACAATGACGACAAATATAAAGCTTATTACATACACACATCAGCTCCTAAACCTAGCGAGGCTTTACGAGCAACTGATGATGAGGAAGATTCCGGAGAGAATAATGATTCTCTCACTAAGCCCTATAATTATAAAAAAGCCCTACCAGGTTTCTACACGAATAACGAACCCAAAAAAGACGTGGAACATGTTTTAGCAGAATTCAAGAAAAAGGATCGATCAGCATGTAAGAAAGTACAAAAAAATGGGATGACGTGTTTTCAGTGCATTGATAAAAATGGCTTAAAGCATGAAGAATGTATGTATGTATCGGAATCGGCACCGAAACAGAGTCATTTAGCTTATCAAGAAGTCAAAGAGTTTGCTTCTAAACCTGAAACACTTATAGGAAACGAAACCGCCGAAAGTCAAATAGTAACAACAAGTGCTCCTGCGCATAAATCCGCTGCCTATGTAGCCAATAGCGGATACGGTAGGAAGTTGAAGCACAAAAAGGCTCATCAAGGTACGTTAGCTGCAACATCCACTAATCCTGTTGCAGCTGCATTGCCCGATGTCATATCTTCAGTTCAGAAACCGTTAAGATCTCATAAAGTTAAGAGGAATGAGGGTTCACAAGCTGAAATGAATGCCGAAATTGTTGATGAAACCAATATCGCACCCCCGGAAGAATTTGCAGGTACCAACTCAAAGGGCGCTTTTTGGACAGAAACTATGCCTCGATACAGTGCATCTTTGGGAGTTACTTTGCCAGAATTTATGTTATCTAGATCAGAACATGAAGAACTTTTCGATGAAGCTGTTGCGGGAGCGTAAGATTTATTTTTAAATGTAAGTTAAGCAATAGAGCATTAATAGAGCATGTCTACTAAAAACCTTTTAGGCATTGAGAGAAAAAAAGACAACAGGTTTGAAGTATCTGTTATGCAATAAAGTTGCAACAAAATATTCGGACCAAAAATGAAATCGAAATGTTTGAATGTAACAGCAATTTTGTTACTAAATATATGAAAACATTTAATGAAATCCTTTATATCACCTTGATTTGTGTAGTAAACTGTTATATTAATGAAGTCAATTGGGGACTCTCAAATTATTGTTAACTAGTTATAGATATAAACGTTACTTAAAAATAAATGTATAATGTTTTTATTATACAGAGTTTTATTTATCTATGAAACACGATTTCAATTACTGAAACAAGCTATATAAAAAAACATTAGTTTTAATGGTTTCTCATTCCATGAAAAACATAAAAGATAAGAGGTTAGTACAATTCAGGTATTTAGGAGAACGTGACTGAGGCATTTATATAAATACTAACAATCGGTGCCTGGCGTTCTGTTTTATTAATATAGATTCTTCTTTTTTAACCTTTCAAGGCGACCTTGTAGTTTAAGTTTTGCTTCACCTGTGAATGTATTAATATGTACAAAACTTATTAAAAATTGAAAATACGAACAAAATCTGCGTGTAAAATGAAAACTGAAACGCGAATCATAAAAACTGGCTCGAAAAAAACATTAAGATTAAAAACTAAACCTCTATTTAAACGAGTACCTTGCAGATATAATGAAACCCTTTAAAAGTTAGGTCAAATGAAGAGGCTTATTACATTTTTAAACAATGTTGAGAACACATTTTATAAATTCATATTTTATATGAAAAAGTTTAAGAGTTCAAGCACTAAACTAAACTTGTCCTATATAGTATATTATCTATGACTAAACTTTCGCATAATCTAAATCTAAAATATTCCCTTTTTGCTCCCCTCCGTGCTTTTCACTCAATGTGGGTTGTGAGGTAACGTTTAAGAATAATAAAAATTGAGGAATTATAAACGTAGTATAGCCATACATTTTGTTATATTCAAATTGTTAATAATTTTGTTTGTATTTTTATTTTATAAAACAACTTATACATATATTTGAAATGGACTTTAACGGATAATTGTTGGGAACACCCGAAGCTGTGTGACAAGTATGTTTGCCCAGCAAGGCAATAGTGCCTTGCTGGGCAAACATACTTGTCAACCCTCTCTCTAGAGGGTAACCTTTCCGTTACCCCCGCAAGCGAATGTGTTCATGAGGATTTCTTCACGATAAAGATTTTTGAAGCGACAGTAGCCTAATGGCAGGACGCGGACCGCGAACTCAAAAAGGTCGTGGGTTCGGATCCGCCATTCGACCACTGGCGTGAACCACTCGTAACACAAAAAATTTAAGCTTACCACGAGTGGTTAAGGGGAATATTAGTAATATTTATAGCACTGTAAATATTCTCTTTTTTTTAGATACGGTTAGCCGGCTGCAACTAGGTGCAGGAAAGTGGTTTATTTAAACTTAGGTGTACTGTTTAATTTATCTTAATTGGAAAACGAAAGCTGGTATCAATTAATGTCAGCGATAGTAAATTAAGGTGCAGCTGTGGTGGACCTTATTTGCCCTGGTTGCGCAGTCGCACATAATATTATTACGGAGAAAATAACTTACCATCATGCTACAACACAAACTACAAATGTTTTGTTGGAGAGTAACGCTGAAAAAGTAGTTCAACTTTGCCGAATCTGAATTGTTGGCGTGTTATCCGGTCAGCGTCCTAGATGTCAATACAGTGTGTGGTGTTCTTATTTTTACTGGTCATTGTCCAAAAGAACGTCAGCAAAGAACAGTCTCGGGCGAAATGTAGGCATACAAAGACGCGGGAAAATAAGTCAGTTGTTATTAACACATGCTTCTGTTCGCTGTTTGATGAATATAAATAAAATCTCATTGCATTCACGGATAGTAATAAACCTCATATGTTGATATCGCATCACGCGAGCGTCACGCACGGTGGAGTGAGAAACCAAAATTATTGTATTTGTGATTTACCAGAACTTTTGATAGTTTACCAAACAGTGAGTATTTAATTTTCTCTAATATTTTCGAAAATAGATACAAAGAAGATAGAATACTTACAACTACTTGGAGAAGGTTGTTTAAGGAAACTGTGTATCTATAAAATATGTAACACGGCAATATGTTATACGTTTTGTTTACTAAATATTTATCACAACTCTAAAAAAATATTTTTTACTGTTATCTCAGTTTCAAAACCAATTACTATTGTTTTGAAACAGCTTTGCATTGAACAATGGCGAAAAATGATAACTTGACTCATTGCCAAGAACCTGATTGAATAAAAAGTTATTGCGTAGTGAATATCTGCCGGCTACGTCTAGATGTTTATTTTTATCTACAGCGATTTTTTTCTGTTTCCTTTTACAATATTGAGATACATTGTCAGAGTTATAGCAAAGAATAATTCGACTTCGGGACTCGCGGCTAGGGAGCTATATGTATCCTAGCTACTATGCTTACGCCAGGGAAAAATAACTGTTGAAATTATAAGACTGCATGTTGTATTTTTTCTTCAGCCCATAGGAACTTCCGATATAGGCACCTGCCATTCTTGGGAGGATATGTGATATATAATCGCTTGACGATCGCACTAATTACACACGCCTTGCTCCTTAGACGTTGGTCTCCGTCGCCGGTCTGGGTAGTTTTTATCTAGCCAAAACGTGCTTATCAATATATCTATTATATATCGACATATTATATATAAACAATGGCATTTACATGTTTACCTGTTTCTGCAGCAAAGCCACGATACACCTATAGCTATATTCAGGTTTTCGTATAATAGAGATCCAGTATAATAACATGCTGTTAGGTAATTTAGCTTCATTTTTTCCCAAGGGGGATAAAGCGTCTATATCCATTTGTTTGTAGTTGGTTTCAGATGTTTATAGGTAGTAATTGCTACTTTCCATCAGGTGGACTGTTACTTCGTTTATTATTCTTATATACTGTTGCTTCGTTTACTATTCTTATATACTGTTACTTCGTTTACTATTCTTATATACTGTTACTTCGTTTATTATTCTTATATACTGTTACTTCGTTTACTATTCTTATATACTGTTACTTCGTTTACTATTCTTATATACTGTTACTTCGTTTACTATTCTTATATACTGTTACTCCGTTTATTATTCTTATATAAGTAAAACTTATATTGTCAGAAACATTCAGTACACACAACTCACCAGGATGAATGGTATGTAATACATACGGGGCAACAAAAAAAAAACATTTTTACATAGTGTATATAAAACAGACGAATTTATTACAATGTCATCCGATTTCTGTTAAGTTGAAAAAAGTTAGTTTTATAAAGTTAAAAAGATATGAAGTACTTAATCTTACAATTCAATGGTCCATAAATGTTTACATTTTGATAAAATGATTCTATAGTGTCAATGCTTAATGAGCAGTCATCAGATGATGAAGAGACTGTGGACGTTCGATCTTTGCCATTGAAGCCACCGCAGCCTCTCCAGCCTCCGGAGATAGCTGTGCGCCGTGCGTGGCACCCCGTAATGTGGGATGAAAAAAAGGACAATGCCCCAAATAATACCGAAGTGCAACAGGTGCTTTATTTTATATACGTACAAATATACATATGTTTATTTTAATGCATCGGTTTGGTTCATTCTCAGTTCATCATAATTGTAATTTTTAACCAGCTGCGGCAAGGGTCCGTATTGCAATTATGAATCCGCTTGCAAAAAGTGATTAAGGAGCTCAATGCCCCGCAGTGGATTTTTACGGGTTTTACATGAACATCATATAATAATGCTATATATTACAACCTTTTTTATCCACCGTGTAACACTGATAGGGCCAAGTTGCAGCTATATTATGGTTGTAGCACGATTTGGTCGGCTCGAGCGGGGAAAGACTTCGTTCTCACAAAGTACCAGCGTAAAATAACAGCTTAATGCTACCGTGTTTTCGTATAGTGCGTGTAGAGAACCTGGAGCCCCATTTCTCTGGATGCGAGGCATTCCATCTTAGTCCTCACGCATCTGCATTTTGATACTTAATGGAGCATAGATGTAGACGTCTATGGGCCACAACATCCCCTTACCATTAAATGGGCTGTGGGCTCGCTTGTCACCCTTATTATAAACAAATAGTAAAGTTAAAAATGTTGTACAACCGAGTTCAATATAAATAAAATGAGGACATCATCAATGTAGTCGCAAAATTAAATACGTGTTATTATGGATAACTCAAAAACTACCGGTCTGATCATAATCATCAAAATCGGTTCATCTTAAAAAAATCTGAAGTTCTGACTAAAGACTGAAGTTCAACCAGTGCGTGTCGCTAGTGATGACATATAGATTTAAGATGTGGTCCTTCACTGCTGGCCGTATGAGGAAGCTCAGTGAGCTCGGGTTTTCTCTGCATGATAGATTTAGAAATGAGTATATCCGCAGTAGAACCAGAGTAACCGACATAGCCGGACGGATTAGTAAACTGAAGTGGTAATAGGCCGGTCATATAGAACCGCCAACTGATGGGGACTAACCCTTATTAGATGGAGTAACGACCCGGTAAGATATGCAGGAAATTGATGAATGCAGGTGGCTCAGGACTGTGCTTTGTGGTACTCCTTGAAGGAGGCCTTTGGAGGATTTGTTCAGCAGTAGACTTGGGAAGGGCTGTAATGATGATGATGATGAATATGTTTAGAAAAAATTAATGCAACCTACCCAGTTTTTTGGATGATTCAACGTTTTTTAAATGATGACGCAATGAACCTATCGCATTCCACATTTCTTTAATGCTGAAGCTATTGAAAAAGGTAAAGCTTTGTCCATATTGTCTTTTACAATGCATCTTAACTCCAAAACCAAGGTTATTCTTTCTTTTGTTCTTGAAAATCTTCTAAAACAATATTTATGAAGTCATTACATAGTAGAACCACAGAATAAATAACAGATAGTACCACCTAGTAGAACCGACTCGCGGACAGTGGAAACTTTTCCATTTGCATCGTGCGTCCCTAGATAGCGCGGGCTAGACCTCCTCATAAAGAATAATAGTGTTCTGTGAGCGCAAAGAGTATATAATCAGTATGTCTAATTATATGATACAGTTACACAAGACACGAGTATCTGTGTGCGTAGTTCTCTCGAGCTTTTTGCCACATTATTTATTTAGTTTTGATACAATCATTTTCCGTGATGCCGGCCCTTTCTATCTTGCCCACCCTTCTCCTATTAAAACATATGTGTATATTAAAAATTATAATCATATGAATTTATTTCAGGAGCAGCTCCAGTCGCACGAGTATCCCCACACACAACGCATACGCAATCTTCGTCGATTAATAGCTGAGGGCAAAGTGAAACCCGAGTCAGAGACATTGATATTTTTCCTTTGTAACAAATTTGCGGTTTCTGATGATCGACGAAGAAAGTTTGAATAAAGTTAATAAAGATGTTGAATTATCTTTCTGAACTTGGATCGTAGGAGTTTCAAGAAGTTTGACGGCAATGCGCGATATTAATAAGTATACTTGTGTGATAAATATTTTTATAACATAATTAAAAGAAAAATATTTTTGTACACAATAAAAAAAAAAAAAATAAAAATATTTTTGTATGTATAAATAATTAACGTTAATAAAATATGTATGAAATAATGTAAATTTATTAACTGTAAGAATGGGAAAATAAAAACTTTGAAGTACCTTTAAAGGTAGTTAATTAATGAATACTACATATTTCCAATGAAAAATATCTTTAGTTCCGGTGGTGACCCTGCTGTACCGGCGACTTCGTTCGTGTGGAATCAGTACTCTTTGCTATTCTAAGTGATGATGATTTATTTGTAAATTAAACTGTCGCGAAGACTTAGAAAGACACTAATCTGAATAAAAACATTCAGTTAGTCGGTCAATCAGACAAACAAACAAACGAACAAATAAACGGACCCACAAACGAACCAAGAAACGAATAGGGCAAACTGTACGCTTGTGTTTTATTTTGTAAATAAAAAACAAAATGACCACAATAACGTACATAATCCCTAATTTGCTCCCAAATTTCTCTAGCCAATACTTGGTTTCCATACAACAAATAAGATATTGCCCTAAATAAGCAAGCATCATCACTAATTATTGATATTGAATAAAAAAATTTAAATGAAAACTACAATCCAATACCTACCTAAAAGCCTAAAACTAAGTACCTACACTAACAAAATAAATGAAATTGCGTAAGTATCTATATTTTGTCTAAAAATAAAACTAAACTCAACCTAGGAAAGTTTTTTGACCCTTTTGTCATCGAGCTTAAAGTTTGTTGCGTTTTCTATAAAGAAATTCTCAGCAGCAGCCCGGAGTCAAGAGTTTAGCAGTGTTTCATCGCTATGCCTCCGAAAGCACGTAAAGCTGTTTTGTCTGTATCTGATCTCACTATATTTTTGTCGCATTACTAACTCGGACACAATGATAAATAAACAATTTTTAATGTTTTGTATATAATGGATCAATAGAGACAGATTTTTGTAAAGGTCTATAATAAGTACATAATTATCATAATTTCGTTTTACGGATTTCCCCACCACCATGCAGTTAAAAACCATCTTTTCCGCGCAAACCTAAAAAGGATGCCTACATAATAAAAGGAAGTTATTGTTACGTAGTACTATTATTTATTCTGTGTTATTGTTCCAATTTTACGCATCTACATCCAGCGGTTTGAGCCGTAGATTTAATACAAAATTTTTTTTCATACAAAATGTGAACTCTTGTTTTAAAACCTTAAGAGGCAAATTTTATTATTTAAATACTAAAGCATTAATATTTTTTCTACCTTCAAATTGAACATTATCTACCCCCTTCTCCCTCCCCCGGTAAGAGGTTGTTTTAAGAAATACCAAAATATTTCATTATTTTATTGGGAAAACTGTATGCTAAGGTACTGATTGAAAGGGTCATGAAAAAAACTGATGAAAAAATTTGGGATGTGCAAGCGAGATTTAGAAAGGGAATGGGATGTACAGATCAAGTCTTTTCCATGATCGCGGAAAAGTTTTTGGCCAAAAACCAAAAGGTTTTTTGTGCGTTCATGGACTTGGAAAAGGCCTATGACAGAGTGGATAGGGATGTGCTATGGCAAACACTGAATTCATTTGGGTTGAACGCTGGCTTGATACAGGCATTGGAGTCGCCTTATAGGGACTCTAAGTGCTTGTGTTAGGATCAACGGGGTCTACTCGGACTGGTTTGGCATCCATAAAGGTGTCAGACAGGGCTGTGTGGCTTCCCCGTGTATGTTCAACCTATTTATGGACAGTTGTTTGCAAAATTTGAAAGTTGAAGAATGCGGTTTAAGAATGAGTGAGTTATTCTTGAGAGTTATTCTTGCGTCGTCGGTGGCTGAGCTGCAAATGATGGTTACATTAATGAACAGATCATTAAAAGAAAGGGGTATGAAAGTGAACGCATGTAAGACGAAAGTTATGGTTTTTGAAAGAGAAGAAAGTAAGACGTTATGTGAAATAAGAATAGAAGGGCAGTTGATCGTGCAAGTAGATGAGTTTGTATATCTGGGTTGCGTATTTAGCAGGGATGGGAGATGTAATAAGGATATAGAACGACGAGGGAATGCAGGAAATAGAATAAATGGGGCCCTACACTCAATTGTGAAGCGTCAAAATGTGTCGAAAAAGGCACGTATGGCAATTCACAATACTGTGTTTCCCTACCCTACTTTAACGTAGGTTGCTAACTATTTGAATGTTGTATTCAAAAATTATTTCATGATTTTCTTACCTATTTATTGCTAACAATCAGTTTCCTTTATTTTTATTTTTAGCAAACGTCAAAATATGAGAATTTCTCAATTGAAACGTTTTTTTGTATGTTAGGTACGTTAGATATCTTCAAATAAGATCTGAAATCAAAAATTTGGCAATCAGTTGCATTTTTGATACAATGTAGTTTTAATGATACAAAAACAATGTGTAAAGGTTTTCGTGTCTGCAACCCTCGGCAAGGGTTGAAAATACTTTGTTTACAAGTGTTTTTTCGCAGATACTTGAAAACTTATAATTATTTATTATAAATAGGTAGATTAATATAAATTTGAAGTAAAATTCCATCACTTATCCTATGGAGATGGAAAACAGGGCATGAAGCTTTTAATCCTATACTATTAAACGAGCAATTCTTGTATATATATATATATATATATATATATATATATATATATATATATATTTATATATATATATATATATATATATATATATATATATATATATATATATATATTTATATATATATATATATATATATATATATATATATATATATATATTTATATATATATATATATATATATATATATATATATATATATATATATATATATATATATATATATATATATATATAATCGGGATCTCGGAAACGGCTCCAACGATTTTCATAAAATTTAGTGTCCAGGGAGTTTCGGTGATAATAAATCGATCTAGCTAGGATTTATTTTTAGAAAATGTCTTTTTGTCCGTGTTTTTAGGCAACGAAAAACTGCTACAATATCGTTAGAATAAGAAGGTAAATTTTGACAGTATGTTAATGATTATAAATAGCTTGTTGGTATAATGGGCGGTCACAGAATCTTAAAACCCCAGTTCGAGTCCAGACCGACCGACTGACTTTTTTAATTTTTTTTTTCAAGTTCCTTTCTTTTTTGAGAAAATCTATTTTTTCGTTCCCTTTTTTTAGTAATTTTTAAAAACACGAAAATTTAAATTAAAATAATTGCACTCATGATTTTTTATTCAAATAACCAGTTCCGTTTTTTCTGTTATGTCGCTAAGATCAAAAAATATTATTTATATTTCATCAGTGTGTAATTTGTATCTAAATATAATTTCCAAAACACACGAATTAAAAAAATCGAGCGGAAATACCGAGCAAAGTTCGGTCAACCAGGTACTATAACTATATAGATGTTACCTTAACCTTATTACACATTACTTAATCCACTCAAAAGTTTTATAAAAATTAAAGGCCAAAATACTCGGCCGGCTTTCTTTTCTTCTTTAGCTATCTGGAAACAATCACAGTTTGCGAAGGTTAGATTAGGTTAGATGAATTTAAGGTTCAAAGTTATATTTTTTATTTAAATTATAACTTTAATTGATTACATCGGTTATTGCAAAATTACCCTGTATTTCGCAATAATTGACCAAATTTGCAGAAAGGGTTCAAAATAAGTAATATAGGCAAATGGTGAAGAAAAATTAGTTAAAAATATCTCAAACACTCTCCTTTTTATCTTTTTACTTTAAAATGCGTGGTAATGCATTATTTTAATACCCACGCAAACATTCGTAAGTGTAGGTCAGTAGGCAAAAACGTTGTTTCCCATAAATCACATTCAATTTGGGATAATTTCAAATAAAAATAAAAGCCTTATTTATTTTTATTTTCAAAAACTGCATTAAAGGTTATATCATTATTTATATATTTAAACTTAAGTTTAAAACTTGGCTCCTCTTTGAAAAATACCCTGTATATAGGCAAATCTGCTTTGTTTTTTTTTTCTTAAATTTTGTTAAAATCATTGCAACCACTGTTAATTTCGGCAATTTTGCCACAACTACTAGCATTCTTTTGAATCATTTACTTTTTATTAAAAGTTAAAAAAAATATGCTCTGCATGTGCGGGATTCCATATCACGAATTCTTTTTGTTAGAAGAAAAATAATTCAATAAATTTAAGTCTCCACTAGCGTCCATGTCATCGCTCCTAAACTCACAGCAGAAGAATCCATAGATATTTTGTGTGTGGTGCGCCCCAGTGGCGCACGAGGTCAAACTTTCCGCTATTTATTAGTATCACCTATGGTGTGGCATTTATTAGTCGACCAAAATCTTTTGTGTCTACGTAAAGCCGACCCCGGTCACCGGGTCGTGTACACGCTAGGTCAACACGAACAACAGATATTGGGTCATGATCGTGTCAGTACCGGTAGGACTTCTTTTCTGCCTGGGAGTCCGACTGGGTATACGTGGTAGAGCCATGCTGCAGCTATACACTGGTATAGTTGTAGCACAAAGGTCGGCTCGACCGGGGAAGGACCACGCTCTCACAGAATACCAGCGTTAAATAGCAGCTTAACGCTACTGTGTTTCGTATGGTGAGTATAGAGAACCGGAGACCCTTTTTACTGGAAACGAGGCATTCCATCTTAGTCCTCACTGGTGACAACGCATCTGCATTTTGATTTGTAATCGAGGATAGATGTAGATGTCTATGGGCCGCAGTAACCACTTACCATCTGGTGGACTGTGTGCTCGTTTGTCACCCTATCATATAAAAAAAACACCCTCTTACCAATTTCTGCCGTCAAATAGCAGTGCTTGCACTGCCCTGTTCCGGTCAAAAGGATATAAATATAGGCTGGGAAGAATTCCCTTTTAATCCTTAGGTACGATAAGTTTTCTTTGCTTGACGTTGGCTGCACATGTCCCACTTACCATCAGGTGGACTGTTAGTTAGTTTGTCACTACAGTTTGATGTGAAAAGGTAGATCGAAATCGAATAGGTAAATCTTGGTAGGCAGACAGCACAGGTCTCTTAAGCCTCAGCCGAGATTTTAAAACCATTCTGGTATGTTTTAGTTTTAAAGCCAGTAAGAGCATTCTTAACCTCTCAACCCCCTAGCGGTCTCATTCCATCAAATCCCTAGCATTCTCATGAGGTCGCACCCACTCACAGCACTAAAAACACAACCCATAAAAACTTATATATAGAGACTACTTTCTATGAAAAAGTTTGGCATTATATAATCTATATGAAATACTCTATCCTCTAGTCCAATAAAAAACTGTTTATCCTTTGAATATTTATTTTTAATTTACGTTCATTTCGTACGCCATTTTCGTGTGAATATTATTGAGTTGGTTTTTGGATTTTTCTAGTGCTTTAGTATAGTTTTATTATAAAATTGTAATGAAAGTTTTTGTGTGAATATAATTTATCTTTTTACGTAAATAATTTCGAGAGAGAAAATATATATTGAAATAATTGTGATTTTCACGCTGCCGACATTAGCTTGATATGTTTTTTTTTGTTATCAAAATACAATAAAATCTTTTTGTAATGAAGTGAAACCTGACTTTTGTTTAGACCACAAGATAATTTTGTAAAGATTTTATAATGCTAAACTTCTTCATAGAAAATTAGTCTCTGAATATAAATAAGTTTTATTGGTTTTAAGTGCTGTGGGTGGGTGCGGCGCTCGGGATTTGCTGGGCGCATGCGACTACATGGGATTTTTATGGCGCTTGAAGAGGTAAATGTACACATCAGGACCTCTTTTGTTACTGAAAGAGTGATTTAGTGTGAATGATCAGCATCTCATAATAGATAAGTTTTGTTATGTGTGCGATTCTATTCGCTTCCTGACTAAAGATAATCCACTTATAATGTGTTCAGGTAATCAATTCCACAATCATAATTTTTATTTAGTCATTTTTTATCATTTAGCTGGCTTATGTTCGGAAAACTGCAACACATTGCCACAGGCCTTGATTTTGTTCGGTAAAATCTTATAAAGAAAAATGGTATGTGTTGTCAAAGACGAGGTACTTCACTGCTTGGCGTATGAGGAAGTTAAATTGGTTACTATGAATGGTAAATGTTAAGCTGATTAACGCAAATATGTAAATTTTGTGTAAAATTGATATTACGAAACTTTCATTGCTAAAAGTGGTTTATTCTACCTCATAATAACTTTAATACACCTATCTCATAATACTCTCCGGATAGGAAAAGCAAAAAAAAAATTTGTGTATTCTTCGTCGTCTATAAATTAAGACCTTACATTAATAGAATAAACATCTTATTCTGTATTTAATTCAGACAAAATAAACTCTAAAAATAACACATCAGGCAGACATAACAAAATTATTAGAGTATTGTATGACAACGGCACCCTAAAAGACGATGTCAATCGCACAATTGTATTTTAATAAGGAACAGTTCATGATCATTAAGGTTTTAATAAAATAATATATGTAAAATCTAGCCTTAGAACTTAATGTTTTTATTTATTGAAATGCAGTTTATTGCAGTACCCTTCAATAAAACAATAGTTTATTCTATATTACATAAACGCGAATATGTATAAAAATTATGCAATATTTTATATGTCGCTGCTACCTAAACAATAAGAAATTGACCTATGTTAAAAGTACCACTAATCAATGCGGCACTGTATGTACTAATAGCTTGATATTTTGAGATTTCATTAAAATAAAAAGAATACCTTTGAAAAAGTCAAGTCGGATTTGTTACATATACTTTATATTCTTCATAAAAATTATCTACACACAAGACTTTTAATATAAAACAAAATCGAGTTCTCAAATATAACTTAAGTTAAAAAATTTAAGATTGCCGTTCTAACGTGGCCGCGGGCGACATTGAAGCGGCGGCGGCGGGCTATCATTTCAGTCCATTCCGACCCCGCGCGACTTCACCGTCCCCTCACTTACGGAAACCTCACATATACCCCTTCAATAAATTAAACCATTTAGACGAAAATAATCAAAAGAAGACCGGGCGATGAGCTCGAACTTTTCTAATTTTAATAATGCAATCGTCCATTTCGGCGAGATATTCGCGATGCACACACGCGCACACGGCTCCGAGCCGACGTCATCACTAGTTTGCTTCTGTGGCACTCTCCGCTCTTTATGCGAATCGTTTTGGTTCCGCGCCGATTTCACTGTTGTAATTGTTCAGTTGAGTTGTGTCGCGGTGCGGTGCGGTGCGTTGCGGTGCGGTGCGGAGCGGAGCGGAGCGGTGCGGTGCGGCGCTACGCGTGGTCCCGGGGACACTACCGCGCAGTGTGCGGGGCGTGCGGGGCGCGGCGCGGCGCCGGCTAGGTGGCGGGAGGCGGCGCGGGGGGCGCGGGCCGCGCGCTGCTCCCCTCTCCCGCGCCCGCCCCCGCGCCCCCACTCGCACCCGCACCGGCAGACTGCCCGCCCATCGCCGCCTCTTCGTCCTCCTCCTCCTCGGGGTCGAACTTGAGCATCAGTTGTTTAAACTGTAATATACAAAACAAGCTATGTTAAGCTTTTCAAATTTAGATTTAATATCTTCTACTTTTTACCAATACTAAAACGGCAATAATAATAATAATACCCCCACAAAAGTTACATAGTTTAGTCATAGTGATTGGTATTTTGTTCTTCAATCGTAAAAAATAAACATCTGAAAGAAGCATGCAATTTGATAGATTTCGAATGATGGGGCTGATTTAAGACTTGTCGGTAAGCACCTAGCTTAATTTCTTCATTTTTTTAACCTGTTCGACCGGGGAAAGCATTAGATGTACTAATCTGTTATGGTCTCAAACGGAGAAATTGTTTGTGTAGCTGTTGACTGTGCGATACACAAACATACGACTGATACCTAGCTTTTCAAGTGTCTCAAAAATTATTACGATAGCCTTAAATATTTTTACATACTATGCGATTCAAATAAGAATAAGACTAACCTGAAGAAATAAGTTCTGTACTTAAAGAGAACTGCCCTCATCGTACAAAGTTTTTTAGGCGGTATCATGAAAAAATTGTACACTTTGGGTGCCCCATGACTTAAAAGAAGAACAAATGGTATGCAGAGTGAATTGGTGTAAGAAAATGTTAAAGAGTATGAAAATGGAAATTCTAACTAAGTAAACAATTTCGTCACTGGTGATGAAACCTGGCTATACTATTTTGATGTGTCCTCCAAAAATAAGAACAAAATTTGGTTGCTTTAAAATAAGCCTACTCCAATTCAAGTTCGGAAATCTCGGTCATTAAAAAAAAGGTGATTCCTGTATTTTTCACAAGACGATGATTTTTTGGTCGAGTAGTTTTGGAAAGTCAGAGTACAGTTGCGACCTCTTGGTACACAAAAGTGTTTGCCTAAGGTGATCCAAAAACTTAAGAGTTTCGCCCAAAGTCAAGACTTGATAATAGACATAAGGTAAGTAAAACTGTGAGTTTCTTTACAAGATGTTGGAGTAAAACTGCTTGAACATTCTCTGTATAGTCCTGACCTTGCGCCCTGTGACTTCGGTCTATTTCCAGTCAATAAGGATCAGCTCGAGGGAAGGTTTGCTAACAACACGGAGTTGTTAGCTTGCAGATGACGGGTATGGAGTGGTTAATAGCATAGAATACTATAATACACACATAATAGAACGGGGGAGTGGGCGGAGCCCGTGTAGCTACTAAAATGTCACTAACATGTCAATTCACACGTATAACTGTCAACACGAGATATGTTTTGACGTTACAATCGTTTCCAAATTTCGCATGCAAATTATTTAAAAAAAATGCCAAATTGCACACTATTTACAAATAAATATGTATTTAAATTTAAACGATTTTTTTAATGATGATCTCTTGAACATCAATCAAAAGTCTAACATGTTTAAATTTACTCAGTATGTCAACACAGCGAATCGGATTTGTAGTAGTGATAATACGACGTAATTGCTTGTATGTGTGCTCTCGGCGAGGGCAACCCTTGTACAAAATAAGGTTGACAGAATTGAGCTATTATGTACTACGTACTAGAGGCGACACTGCATTCAGCTACTCTGTTCCACTCAACTGCGGTGCATACACCGCACTTTAATCAGTCACTCGCTAGGCGCTTATAGAGTTGTCACGTGACTCACGTGTTGTGTTGATTTAAAAAAATCTCTTGATAAAAATATGCCATCATGTGTACTTAGATATTGCACAAATAATTCAAGAAATATCAGTAAAAACCAAGGAATTACTTTTCATCGGTTAATAAGATACTTAATTAATAAAAAAGTATTATATATTAATAATAAAACAAATTATTCCTAAGACGCCATTTCGTGTCAGGGAATATAGATTATGAAATTAATATGTTCAGATGCGACATTTCTGTGGGTACTTAAGTATAGGACGAATATATTTATTATACACATTTTTTTGTAGAAACATATATAAGTTATTATAATTTGGCAAAATTTTTCATGTTTAAATCTGCTTATTATTTTTTTATTTTATTTTTAGGTTTCCACATGAATTCGTCCATTTTTAGGGTTCCGTAGTCAACTAGGAACCCTTATAGTTTCGCCATGTCTGTCTGTCCGTCTGTCCGTCCTCGCTTAATCTCTGTGACTGTTGGCACTAGAAAGCTGAAATTTACCAATATGTGTATCAATCACGCCTACGAAGTGGTAAAATAAAAATTGGAAAAAAATGTTTTATTAGGGTAGCCCCCCTATATGTAAAGTGGGAAGTGATTTTTTTTTAATTTCAACCCTAACGTGTGATATATTGTTGGAAAGGTATTTAAAAATGAATAGGGGTTTACTAAAATCATTTTTTGATAAAGTCAATAATTTCGGAAATAATCGCTCCAAAAGTAAAAAACAATGTGTCCCTCCCACCCCTCTAACTTTTGAACCATAAGTTTAGAAAATATGAAAAAAATCTGAAAAGTAGAACTTTATAAGGACTTTCTAGGAAAATCATTTTGAACTTGGATGGAAACAACAGTACCCACTACCGAGAGCAGTTGCAGGAGCGCGGAGCGCTGCTGGAGCGCGAACATAATGGATACCCACCTTTAAACTCATAAGTGGGAACACTTATTGTGACGGACGGGAAACTACGGAACCCTACACTGAGCGTGGCCCGACACGCTCTTGGCCGCTTTTTTTAACTCTCGCGTGCCCAGCATTTATGAACGACTTTTATTCTTATTTAAATAAATATATTTGTAATTTAAATATTATGTTAATAAGTTTTGTTAAACATACGTTTAGTATGTTTTTTTATATTTGACTTAGATACCTTTTAAAATAATCAGATAAAAATATCATTAAAATGTAATATTTATTATATTAAATAAGCAAATATAATATACAAAATAAACGACAAAATTTAAATGTTGTTCTCGATATAATTTTAATTACAATTTATTATAATTATAATTTAAAAATTTACCTATTTAACAATACAATCTACTATTACCTACGGGTTATGGGTTTATTCTATGTTAAAAAAAACAACCGCGCGAACAGAGTAGCGCACATTTTTTGTTTGAGATAACTGTTCTAGTACGTAAGTACATATTACTTCAATGGTTGACAGCCATTTTATTGTGTATTATAGTATTCTGTTTAATAGTTTTACAAAATACCGTTGTATATTTTTACGATCACAATAGATATTTTAGGTCGCAGTGATTACTGGTCTCTTTACCTAGACCTGCATAGCTGCTCGCATATAATAAAAACAAAAATTGTATATTTTTAAATACGGAATAATGTTGTGAGTCGTGGTTTACCTCGAGGTAGTCATCGACGAGTCGCCGCCGACCTTGGTCGTCCAGCTCCTCGTCTTCTTCGCCGTTCGCGTCGTTGCCGTCGCTGAGCTGCGCTATTGTCGCCTTCGGCTCGAACACCGGCGCGTGCCTTCGCGAAACTGCCTTCTCGTATATCTTTACACTCTCCGATGGTGAATACTGATTGATTTTGCTGATAACAAACCAAAACTTAAAATTACTTATGTAAATACAACAAAAAGACAAAAAAATAGTATCCATGTGTTTTAATGGCTATTATTTCTAGCTCATTAACATTTGTAACAAATTTCAAACATGAAAGCCTACATGTAATAATACTGACTAACATACTCCTTAAAGTCGTGGTAGCTCAATGGTTTAGCACTCGCTGTAAATTTTACAGTACGCGAGCAACCAGGGTTCGATCCCAGCTGGCACCAATGAAATTGTTAATTGCAATTTAAGTGCTGATTTACCACATGATCTGCCGTGAAGGAAAACATCGTGAGTAAACCCGCATGTTTGAGAAAAATGAGTGTGCTTTTGACCACACGACTGAAGTAAAACTTCTTTAGCTCCATCTGTATGTATATATGCATATATAAACAATATATACATGTATATACATATATGAATTTTCTACAAATATTTAAATTTATTATCGGCTTCCTTCCATAATTTGTTATTATTCACCCGAAAATTCACAAAACATGAACTTTAAAATGAATTTACAATTTTATTCACATTGAACGTAGTATTTAATATATTGAACAAAATATTAATTCATAAAACACGTAACTAGCTATGAGAGAAAGAGAGGAAGAAAAGGTGCGCGCGCACTATCCTCCCTTGCTTATATCCCTTACACAACTCCTGTTCGCCTCGCCCGATCACACTTTACGTAATGCTTTCGTCACGCGTTCGCCAGCTTACTCCCCAAGTTAAGCGTGCGTAAAGAAGTTTTACTTCGAAAATATTTCGAAGTACAGAGTACATTTTTATGGCACTGGCTAAGGATCAATTCACACCGAAGTGGCAGTGGTAACGGTAGCAACCGGCAGCGTCTATCTCGGCAAGCGGAAGAAATAGCTCGCCGTCTCTTTGACGGAATACCGACTAGCGGCCCAGTCGGTATTCGGCGCCACGAGCGGCTCGCGCGTCGCCCTCGACTCTTTCAAGCGATCCTATGCATTCTTAATAGAAATAAGGCTTAGGACGGTTTGAGAGAGAAATTGCCGGCCGCTGTGAATAGACCCTAAGTAAGTTTGAGCCAATGTGGGTTGCAAATTAAGTCTCGGCATCTCTTCTCTATTACGTAGTACATAATAATAATAATGTCCTCCAGACCGAATTCCGGCCACGGCGGCCTACCTCAACAGAGGCTAGCCATTGGCGCGGGACAGGATTATAGTGCCCAAGTGTAAGCGCAGGCGCAGGTGCATTCTCTATTCCCTCACTCTCATAATCCGATGGGACGGTAAACCGACACGACCAAACCGACGAGAGATCAGGCGCAGGACCTACGGCTTTACGTGCTTTCCGAGGCACGGGGGTGAGGCACCGCCAACTTCCTGACTCCGGGCAACTACTGAGAATTTCTTGACGGAAAAACTCAATAATTAATTTTTTAGCCCGACCCGGGATTCGAACCCAGGACCTCATGATCAGCAGTCACACCACTACAACCACTAGAACAACGAGGCAGTACGTAGTACATATTAGTTCAATGAAGGCAAGAATGAATGTCTTTGCGTGTGAGGGGTGGGAGGGGTAGGCGGGTCGGGTACTCACGCGTCGGTGAAGCCGTAGAGCTGTTTGAGGTGCTGCTTGAGCACGAGCAGCAGCAGGCAGCCACGCGCCTGGCGCATGGCGTCGCGCAGCGGGCGCGTGGCGCTGGGCAGGCGCGCAAGCAGCGCCTCCGCCTCCTCCTCGTCCTCCTCCTCGTCCAGCGGCTCGCGCTCCTGCTCCTGCTCCGTGCGAGCCCCCACCAGCCCCTGCCACCACAAAATCCAACTTAAACGGGGAATGCGAATGGCGGCTGTTGTATTGGCGCAAGGCAGAGTGCAATAGAAAATATTACCGCACACGTTCAAGCGCTTCCGCCGCTCAAGTAGTCGAGTTCATAGTTATTCTTGTTTGTTAAATTTTGTCTATTATTAATAATTGTTACTCTTTTTATTATTATTTTAAGTAAAATAAACGTAAGCTCTAAATACGTATACACATAGGTCAAACGCAATGAAAGATGTTCACCGATAAAATGATAATAATCTAAATCACAAAATAATCTGGAATGAAGAGCACAAGAGGTAATTCCAAGCGACATTTTTTGCGCGTATTCTTGGAAAAAATCCAGCTTACGGTTATCAACAATTGCACCTTTGCAACCCAATTGCAATTACTAGGTATCACAAATCTTCATTACCAAAAATTTCTCTGAGTGATAATATCACACGTAAACATTCACAAGACCGTTAAAAGCAATAATGAGGATGTTCATTATACACATTAGACACAACCTTATCCAGCTTATGATAACTAATTAACCTGGCTTCGCGAAGGTACAAGCAGCACTTACAGCGAATTTCACAGCCGCCATTGAGTTTAAATTGAATAAAAATAGAATTGAGTTTACTAACAACTTACAGTCATATATGTTTAGCCAGCAAAACAATTTTGAAGCAGAATTCAGTACGAGTGTGGAATGGTTGATTTTTATTTTCATTATTAATAAATTTTTTTATAGGATAGGGTGACAAACGAGCACACAGTCCACGTGATGGTAAGTGGTTGCTGCGGCCCATAGACATCTACATCTATCCTCGATTACGAATCAAAATGCAGATTTAGGTGGAATGCCTCGTTTCCAGTAAAAAGGATCTCCGGTTCTCTACACTCATCATACGAAACACAGCAGCATTAAGCTACTATTTGACGCTGGTATTCTGTGAGAACGTGGTCCCTCCCCGGTCCAGCCGACCCATTCGTGCTACAACTATACTACTAATATAACTGCAGCATGGCTCTACCACGCAAATATTTTTTAATGGGCTTTTGTTACGCTAAGACAGTGCGATTGACCATCTAGGGCCACATCACCACTTACTACCAGGTGAGTAATAAGAAAAATAAAAGTATTGGTTAGAAAGTTGTATTTTATTCAGTGCTGCAGTAGTAAGTGTTATTTGTTTTACACAAATCCATAGTACTTTATAATACATTTATTATATAATATATTTATATTAGATAGTTTTATTTATTAAGAATACGATTTAATAAATTTGATATAACACTAAGATTTTAATGTTCTTGCCACAAATTTTCTGATTAAGAATATGAATGAATATAATGTGTAATTATTAATAAAAAGCTATACATTCAGAAAACGTTATCGAGCCAGTGGATCTATATACTACTTAATTTTTTTGCAACAACTGTTGGTCAACCGTATCATTTGGTTTTGTTAGTTCTAACAAGCACGTGGTTATAGTTAAAGGATACCAAAAATCAACTAATTTCACTACAAGAAGGTTATTACTGTTTAAAAAAACTGACTGCGTAAGAAATACACAAATGAGCACACAGTTCACCTGACGGTAAGTGAATGCTGTGGTCCACAGAGATTTAAATCTATCCTCAATTAAGAATCAAAATGCCAATACGTTGTCACCCCTGAGAACTAACACAGAATGTCTCGTTCCTAGCTATAAGGATATCTGGTTCTCTAAACACGAAACATACGAAACAGATCAGCTTTAAGCTGCTATTTCACGGTGGTATAATGTGAGAGCGTGATGCTGGCCCTGTTGAGCGAACTTTTCGTACTACAACCGTAATACATATATATCACGTGTCTCGAAAATTGACATCAAGCCTAAAACGGGTAATAAGGTAGTCGTGACAGTTATTAATCATAAAAACATAAAAAAATATCTTGGTCATGTACTTTTCAAATCAAAATGATTCAAAAATAAATCTTAAAACTGACACCCAGTGATGATCTTTCAACTCCTGTGATGTAACCATGATTAACCCTTCTGTAAACTACACTTAAGAGTTAAAATCGCATAGTCGATAACTAAAATGTTAGATTTTTGTCCAACATTGAATTCAAAATAATTACATCACCCAACTTTAGCAGACTGTACTGTAAAAAAAATGTATTACACTATTTTGGCAACCTTAAAAGATGGCGCTTTTAGTCTGGATCCCAAAATGGTATATCATTTACTAATTTACTACTTCTTATTTGAGAAAAAGACATTAATTTGCTAATTTAGGTGCATTTGAAATAAAACGCTAAGATTTTCTAATTACCGTCACGACTTGACCTATTGCCCCTTTTTAGCTTAACGTTGATTTCTGGAACAACATCCACCACACACATCCACCTTTATTGGTTAAAAAAGTAAATGGATTACAAAAAGGTCGTTATATTTCATGCTTCAACAAGTGAACCATAACTTTTAAAAATCAGTAAAGAAAATGACATACCTCTCGAAATAGCTGTAGTAAATTAGACCCTGATGTGGAAATGATGATATCTATGTGGTGTATTATAAAAAGTGGTTCATCTTGAACTTGATATGGAAAGTAACTTAAATTATCAGCCAGGTACAACATTTGATCTAACGGCGCGGTCTGAAGCAAGTAAAAAGGAAAATTATTTCTTACATAACGAAAACTAAAATTGAAAACTAACAGTAAATATAACTTTATGAAAGCAAAAACCTTACAGACACATCGTCGAACTGTTTCAGTAGTGACAATACTAAAGCACGTCGCTGAGGCCTCGTGTTTCTTAATAACGAATATAAAAAACCGTTGAGGGATGTCGGGAGATCATCTTGATCTTTTTTCCTGAAAATAGAATTCACTTTAATTATAATAGACGATACCACGAGGTCGCCTTGACGGTAACCACCACCTTGAATGTTTATGTGATCAAAGAGGTAATACATTTATGACTTTAGTTGCCTTAGGGCGGATATTTTAATCATCAGATAAAAGTTATTCGAACGATAAAACAAAATACAACATAAACAAATTAAAAATTACAGTTGTATGCATAAAATAGTTCAATTGTTTCACTTTTATATATTTCTTTAATGGATAACTTTTATGTGACAACTGAAAAATCAGCCCTTAGTGTACTAATAATTTCTGTTTTTTGTGAATTGGGTATAAACAGTCTTTAACCACTTTTGAAGATAACTGAAATTAAAGATTGTAAAAACCGCCGATACAAAAAGAGCTGATAATTTTTAAGACGACTAAACCGATTTGGATAAAACACGTCTAGGAACGCATTATAAAAAAAATTGCATCCAAATCGATTCAGCAGTTTAAGAGCTACGATGCCACAGATAGATACAGTAACATCCCTCTTTTTAGGTCGGGGTTAAAACTCCATATGTATTGTGGCTTTAAAGTAGTGAAAACGACATGCTATTTGAAATTGATAAACAACTAGTTGTTCCCCGCGACTTCGTACGTGTGAAATTTATTACGATAAAATTTCATGGATTTGAATTTTTTGCGCAAGACTCCAATTCATTTTCTAAAATAAAAGTAGACTAAGTTACTCCTTATAACATTAGCTATCTGCCAGTGAAAATCCTGACAAAATTTGTTCGGCCATTTCGGAGTTTAGCCGGAACAAACAGAAAACCGACACAATATTTTAAAAATGTTTTCTTTGTTTTAAAACTATTGCATACAACTGTGCACCGCGGTTTCGCCTCGCTTATTTAGTTCAATCATCTCAGCTAAAAAATTGACAAAATTAATGTAGTACTTTTATGTATCGGCAATGTACAATATACAGCAAAGTCAAATTTTATCTACTTTCTCTCTTTCATTCCACGATGAACGCCATCCGCACTCCAGGAAGTGCCCCAAAACGCGTTTTTCCGGTTTTAAGACAGCTGTACACGGTACATGAAAAGTGTGGAGGTTCGAAACGATCCTTGATGAATTTTCTCATCATTACAGCCCTTCACAAGTCCACTGCTGAACATAGGCCTCCCCCAAGTAATGCCACTAAGCACAGTCCTGAGCCACCTGCATTCATCGACTTCCTGCATATCTTACCAGGTCGTTACTCCATCTAGTGGGGGGTCGCCCTACACTACGCCTACCGGTACGAGGCTGCCACTCAAGAACCTTTCTTCCCCATCGGTTATCGGTTCTTCGAGCTACGAGTATAAGGCCGGCCCACTGCCACTTCAGCTTACTAATCCGTTGGGCTATGTCAGTCACTCTGGTTTTACTGCGGATATCCTCATTTCTGAGTCTATCACGCAGAGAAACTCCGAGCATAGCCCTCTCCATAGCTCGCTGAGCGACCTTGAGCGTCCTCATACGGCCAGCAGTGAAGGATCACGTCTCAGATCCGTAAGTCATCACTGGCAACACGCACTGGTTGTACAATCTAGTTTTCAGAGATTGAGGTATACCTGACGAGAAGATGTGTCGTAATTTCCCGAACGCTGCCCAGCCGAGTTGAATCCGTCGATTGACCTCTCGGTCGAAGTTGGACTTACCTAGTCGGACTATTTGTCCCAGGTAAACATACTCGTCAACAATTTCGAGCATAGTGCTCCCAATAACTACCGGCACAGGTGTGACATGGACATTAAACATGATCTTTGTTTTGTCCATGTTCATCTTAAGACCTATCCGTTACGAGACACCATTGAGGTCATTGAGCATAGTGCTTAGGTCCTCCAGCGATTCTGCCATAAGGACTATATCGTCGGCAAATCGAAGGTGAGTGATGTACTCGCCATTGATGTTAATACCGTATCCTTTCCAGTCCAGTAGCTTGAAAACGTCTTACAATGCAGCGGTGAAGAGTTTCGGGGATATAACGTCATCCTGTCTTACACCTCTCTGCAGTTGGATAGGTTTCGAACTCTGGTTCTGTACTCGGATTGCCATCGTAGCCCTACTGTACAAACTTGGCACCGCTGAAGGGACTGTAGCACCGCCCAAATTTCGACGGAATCAAAGGCTTTCTCATAGTCCACATACGCCAGGCAAAGTGGCAGATTGTACTCTTCGGTCTTCTGTACAATCTGCCGCAGGGTATGTATGTGGTCTATGGTACTGAAGCCTTTTCGGAAACCGGCTTGCTCGGGAGGCTGGAAGTCGTCGAGTCTGCGTGCGAGACGATTCGTAATGACTCTCGAGAACAGCACGTAGACGCGGCTCAGAAGGGAAATCGGACTGTAGTTCTTCAAGAAAGCATTGTCGCCTTTCTTAAAGAATAAGACCACTATAATCCACGCCTCCGGAGTAGTGCCACCATGGAGGGCGGAATTGAAGAGCTTCTGAAGGACTTCAAGTACCGGTGTCCCACCCGCTTTCAGAAGCTCCGCTGTAATTCCATACTCGCTTGGGACCCTGCCGTTTTTAAGGTGCTGGAGAGCCATTCTAATCTCGCTCAGACTGACGTCCGGGATATCATCGAAATAGTGTCGGATAAGACTTGCTCTTGGATCGTTACTCTCACTTGCGTGCGGCTCCAACGATGGTGTGTACAGCTGCCCACAGAACCTCTCAATCTCACTCAAAATCTCAGGTGTCCCGGAAATGATGCTGCCACACTCAGTCTTCAGCTTTGACAATTGGCTCTTTCTGGCAGACAGATCTCTGGCAAAGACTTTGGAGCCCTGGTCACGCTCGATCGCTTCAATACGAGCAGTATTAAAGTTGCGTAAGTTTCGCCGCATGCATTTGGAGATCCGTCTGTTCAGTTGCCTGTATGCTGTCAAATCTGTTGACGATTGCAGCCTCATCTTCCGTCTAACAGCCATGAGATTAAGAGTGTTATCGGAGAGTTTTGTGTTCTTCTGCGGCGGGTCTTGCAGAACTTAGCTCCGACCGCATGGACAGTTTCCTCGAGCTTGTCATTCATATCGTCCACTGCATTGCAATCTTCTAGGCACTGAAAGCGGTTACGTAACTCGAGCTGAAAGGTTTCGGGATCCTTGATTAAAGCACGAGGGGGACGGAGCGTTGACTTCATTAGACGAGACCTCTCCAACTTAACATTTAGGTTCAGTGTGCCTCTAACCATTCGGTGATCGCTGCCAGTTTTCACCCTTGCAATCACTGAGACATAACTGAACAGTTGGCGTCTGGTCGTCATAATGAAGTCAATCTCGTTTTTTATCGAACAGTCGGGGCTCGACCAGGTCCACTTTCTGTGGGGCCGCTTCTGGAAAAAAGAGTTCATCATAAAAAGTCCCTCTTTCTCCATGAAGTCGGCCAGCTGCTGGCCCCTTGGGTTCCGTTGCCCTATCCCAAATTTCCCTACCTTCAGCTCACCGTTCTTTCTTGTGTCCAGTTTTGCGTTGAAGTCTCCCATTAACACCGTATAGTGAGTTTTGGAGGAATGCATGGCTTTAGAAATGTCCTCATACATTTCCTCCAACTCCACATTGGGATGTTCCGAAGTTGGCGCGTAAACCTGTGTGACCTTCAGCGAATACCGTTTGATGATTCTGAGTATAAGGTACGCAACCCTCGTCGATACACTCCCAATCTTTAAAACGTTGTTAACGAGAGACTTGTAAATGTAATAAATCCAACACCTCCTTGGGACAGATGGTCGCCCTCCCGGTGATAGAACAAGTTGCCGGATTCGAGAATCACCGTGTCCTCCCCCTCTCTTCGGACCTCGGATAATCCTATAATATTCCAGCGCAACTTGCCTATCTCTTCTTCCAGCTCCAGTATCTTCTCGTCAGTCCTCAGGGTGCGTGCGTTAAATGTTGCCAGGTCGAGTCGTCGTAGGTGGCAACCGAACCTCCACCGGAGATTCTTAGCACCCCCTGCCCCGCCGTTACCATGGTCGCCACCGTAGCCAGGAATAGCGGGGCCGCCGGGGACTGGAGGCCGTCTATTTGTGTAATTCGATGTTTGTGTATTTCGATGAATGAATTTTCTATCTACCTTTTATACATACGAAAGCGATATCGTTTATATTTTTTGCGCAATCTGCCACAAAATATGAGCATTTCTTATCTTATCGATTTTTTGCTCAAAGTTTAGGTTTATTAAAATTTTCAACTTAATAGCCAAAATATTTTTTTTATAGGATAGGGTGACAAACGAGCACACAGTCCACCTGATGGTAAGTGGTTGCTGTGGCCCATAGACATCTACATCTATCCTCGACTACGAATCAAAAGGCAGATGCGTTGTCACCCGTGAGGACCAAGATGGAATGCCTCGCTTCCAGTAAAAAGGGTCTCCGGTTCTCTACACTCACCATACGAAATACAGCAGCATTAAGCTACTATTTCACGCTGGTATTCTGTGAGAGCGTGGTCCTTCCCCGGTCGAGCCGACCCATTCGTGCTACAACTATACTACTAATATAACTGCAGCATGGCTCTACCACGTAAAAATATATGTATAAATATGTATGACTAAAGTAAAGAATAGAATTTTCTCTTTAAAAAAGAGGTACGAATTATTTCTTAACTCTTTCATTATGATAAAACTATTTATTTGAATAAGAATTAATACTACGATACGACTGTAACCGACATTTGTTTCGACGGTAAGGTGATCGTAAGTGTGTGATCTACATCTATACTCGATTACAAATCAAAATGCAGATGCGTGGTCACCAGTGAGGACTAAGATAGAATGCCTCGTTTCCAGTAAAAAACATTTGTTGATCCATCAACGGTCGAAAAAAATCGTACTGAATATGATTTCTTAGATCCAGAGTATATTTAACTTATATGCGACGTTTACATAGATTACGTGGATCCGAAGCCACAATTGACGAATGGGTACTCGAACACGAAACGGTAACGTCGCGTTCTGTGTGTTACAGAGATGCCAGTAGACTACTTCGTCAGAGTAATAAGATAAGAAAGATGCGTTATCTACTGTGTTTGAGGATGAAACATTGGCAGGTTCTATTGCAGAAAGACGTTTGCGCGAGTTTTTGTTATCTTGTGAGTGAATATGTGTTATTTTGTTCATTTGTCATGGATCAATCAGAAGATGATGGATACTATTTTATTACAAATTACGTAAAATACGACGTATGTAGTCCCGGCGACGCGGATCCTCGCACAAAATAAGATTGACAGCCATTCTATTGTGTATTATAGTATTCTATGCTCTGTCACTACATGGTCTTAACTTACCTAAATCCTCTTATAATTCCCTTATCTAAATTGTTTTGTAAAATCTTTTGTAATTGATAGGAGAGTTTAATGCCAAGCTGCGCTTTCATATGGATGAAACCTGGATACTTTTTGTCTATTTCTTGAAGATTCTTGTCGGCAGTGTGGGAAACAGTAACTTCAACATCAGTGCTCATACAAATCAAATATGGTACAATCTGTAAAAAATTAAGTATTACACTTAAATATTATTAGTGTTTCTATACAAGCAATGATTATGGAATTGTATTTAAAGACAAATCTTTTTAGTCTTATCTGCATTTATAATACCTCAATAATTGTGGTTTATTTGACAGTCTAGTATAAGACTTATGATAGTTATTTATATTTCCATACCTGTACAGGATGCACAAGTCCTTGCGCCAGTACCAACTGAACAACCTTCATCGCACTAGAGCGTACCATTGTACTTGTATGTAGAAAAGACCCTAATATCTCTTTTAGGTATAACTGTATCACAGTGGATGCCATACCAGATGACACGTCACCCATTTCTTTCAAATTTTCATGCTTCGATCGTTTTGACCCTAAAAGTATATGCAAAAATTTGATAAACTGATACTAATTACTCACACTAGTAACTAAACAAAAAGCTTTATGAAAGTGTGTCATAACATAACACTCATCATAACAGTAAATTAGCAAAAAAATGGGGCCTAAATTCAATATTGCGACTTAATAGTTTTAAATTTTAGTAAAACTTATGGAGTAATCTGAAGTATAACAGGTAGATTCAGGATGCATAGAAAAACCGACAACAGATGGGGAAGAAAAGTTTGCGAGTAGCGGCCTGGCACCAGGAAACAAAGTATGGTAAGGGATTTAGATAATCATTGGATGCAGGAGGTTCAGGATCGTGCTTTGTGGCTTACATCGGGAGAGGCCTGTGTTCAGCAGCGGACTTGCAGTGGTTCTGGAATAATGGTGAAAGCTTGTGCCGTGTAGTCGCAGTGTAAAAATAACCACTACCTCGTATCATTATGTGGGTGCCGTAAGTTGACTGAGTTTCTAATAACAACTAAAAGAACTTTGGCCAAGCTATATAAACATCTCCCCTAAGGCAAAAATCCTATCCCTGTGAAACAATCTATGGGGGAGGCCTGGGAGCTGTTTTGGCAACAAGCTTTAATATGCTTTAACGGTAACAGTAACGGACAGCTTTGATTTTTGTATATGCATGTATATAACAAAATAATCTATTTGCTAATCAGAGAATGTCGCCCTTAATGTTGTGGAATTCTCAATAACTGTCTTACGAGCTGTAACAAGTCATTATAACTTATTAACTACTTACATTCTTTGTCCTGTCTAATCATCCTTTGTTCTTCCTCCTGTAAATACATTTCGATATTCCTTAGGACATCAGCTTTCATTTCTATTGGAGCCAGATCTGAGGTGAGCAGCTGGTGATAGAACTCTTTAAGTTCGGGCCGCAACATGAATTCGTAATGTCGCACGCACACAGAGCCTAGTGCTTTCAGTGTGTGCGACACGAAGTCCTCGTCATCGAGTCCCACAAAGAACATCAACGTGTTGAACACTTGCTCCTTTATATCGCTCTACAACAAGAAAAATATTGTTAGGCTATTTGGCTATACATTGTATATATTATGTCATCAAAAGATTTTTTATTTAATATTAACATATATAATAATGTCCTCCAGACCGAATTTCGGTCCCGTCGGCCTGCCTCAACGGAGGCTAGCCATCGGCGCAGGACAGGATTATAGTGCCCAAGTGTATGCGCAAGCACAGGTGCACTCTCTATTCCCGCACTCTCATAATTCGACGGTATGGTAAACCGACACGACCGGAGAGACATCAGGCGCAGGACCAACTCCGGGCAGCTACTGAGAACTTCTTGACGGAAAAACTCAATAGTTGATTTTGTTGGTCCGACCATGGATTCGAACCCAGGACCTCATGAACAGCAGTCGCACTACTACAACCACTAGACCAACGAGGCAGTCATTACCATATATAATATATATACAAAATATTTAGTACTAATGATTAGTTCATAGTCAACAGTGTAGTGGCGATGTAAGAATATCCGCTACCCCATATCGTTCCGTGGATGTCGTAAGGCGACAGAGGAAACTGAAACTTCGAAACTGTCGAAACTGAAACATAAGATTGGTAGCAGCAACATCCTGTTAACAACTCGATTAAAAGAAACTGCTGTTGCGAACCCACCTGCCAAGAGTGGCAATTATGACATAACCCCCTCCCCCTCCCCCATGACGCAGTCTATGGGAGAGGCCTACGTTCAGCAGCAGTGGACTTTTATAGGCTGTTATAGATGGATGAAATAAATTTACAAGGGAATTTACATACAAGGTTACTTTAATTAAAAAGATTTGAAAGATTAAAATGCAAGATAGTTAAAGTCATCTACATTCTATATGTTATGAACCAAGTGATTAATAAGGGCAGTATTTATAATAGCTAGGTAATATATTCATAATTCAATGACAAATCAAATCGGGCTATGAAATAAATAATGACTTTATTATTTACCTCATTGTCTGGTCATTATGAATAATGCTACTACTACGCAATTTGACCTAACCTAACCTAATCTTACAATGTCAATCACTTTTAAGACAAAAAGGTAATAACGTACCAAATCCAAAATTAACAATTGTATAAAATGTGAAAGAAGGGAAAATATTGGTTATTCATTCCTTTGATAAAGAAAAAAAAATCCTTTGATGAAAAACTTTAATCCCATTGTATTTAATTGTTAAATACGTGACATCAAAAAGCAACCTAACCTAACTTTTTAATATTCTGTCCATTACGTAACAGATATTATTCATAAAGCCCGGTCGATTTAATTTTTCCTATAGTTTTTATCATATTGGGCATTTTTCAAAATGTCCGGCCATTATAAATAATTGCCTATTAATTACTGCAGTTCCTTTAAAAGCTTTGGAAATTTTTATTTAAATCCGGTCTGTATACTATACTATTAAACGAGCAATTCTTGTATATAAATATATATATATATATATATATATATATATATATATATATATATATATATATATATATATATATAATCGGGATCTCGGAAACGGCTCCAACGATTTTCATAAAATTTAGTGTCCAGGGAGTTTCGGGGATAATAAATCGATCTAGCTAGGATTTATTTTTAGAAAATGTCTTTTTGTCCGTGTTTTTAGGCAATGAAAAACTGCTACAATATCGTTAGAATAAGAAGGTAAATTTTGACGGATTGTTAGTGATTATAAATAGCTTAATTGGTATAATGGTCGGTCACAGAATCTTGAAACCCCGGTTCGAGCTCAGACCGACCGACCGACTTTTTTTAATTTTTTTTCATGTTCTTTTCTTTTTTGAGAAAATCTATTTTTTCGAGCCCTTTTTTAGTATTTTTTAACAACACGAAAATTTAAATTAAAATAATTGCACTCATGATTTTTTATTCAAATAACCGGTTCCGTTTTTTCTGTTATGTCGCTAAGATCAAAAAATATTATTTATATTTCATCAGTATGTAATTTGTATCTAAATATAATTTCCAAAACACATGAATCAAAAAAATCGAGCGAAAAATACCGAGCAAAGCTCGGTCAACCAGGTACTTATATATAAACATACATAAACCGGTTTCCGAAAAGGCTTCAGTACCATAGACCACATACATACCCTGCGGCACATTGTACAGAAGACCGAAGAGTACAATCTGCCACTTTGCCTGGCGTATGTGGACTATGAGAAAGCCTTTGATTCCGTCGAAATTTGGACGGTGCTACAGTCCCTTCAGCGGTGCCAAGTTGACTGTCGGTATATCGAAGTACTGAAGTGTTTGTACAGTAGGGCTACGATGGCTATCCGAGTACAGAATGAGAGCTCGAAACCTATCCAACTGCAGAGAGGTGTAAGACAGGATGACGTTATATCCCCGAAACTCTTCACCGTTGCATTGGAAGACGTTTTCAAGCTACTGGACTGGAAAGGATATGGTATTCACATCAATGGTGAGTACATCACTCACCTTCGATTTGCCGACGATATAGTCCTTATGGCAGAATTGCTGGAGGACCTTAGCACTATGCTCAATGAACTCAATGGTGTCTCCCAACGGATAGGTCTTAAGATGAACATGGACAAAACAAAGATCATGTTTAATGTCCATGTCTCACCTATGCCGGTAGTTGTTGGGAGCACTATGCTCGAAGTTGTTGACGAGTATGTTTACCTGGGACAAATAGTCCGACTAGGTAAGTCCAACTTCGACCGAGAGGTCAATCGACGGATTCAACTCGGCTGGGCAGCGTTCGGGATATTACGACACATCTTCTCGTCAGGTATACCTCAATCTCTGAAAACTAAAGTGTACAACCAGTGCGTGTTGACAGTGATGACTTACGTATCAGAGACGTGGTCCTTCACTGCTGGCCGTATGAGGACGCTCAAGGTCGCTCAGCGAGCTATGGAGGGGGCTATGCTCAGCGAGCTATGGATATCCGCAGTAAAACCAGAGTGACCGACATAGCCCAACGGATTAGTAAGCTGAAGTGGCAATGGGCCGACCATATAGCTCGAAGAACCGATAACAGATGGGGAAGAAAGGTTCTCGAGTGGCAGCCTCGTACCGGTAGGCGTAGTGTAGGGCGACCCCCCCACTAGATGGAGTGACGAGATGGTAAGACATGCAGGAAGTCGATGGATGCAGGTGGCTCAAGACCGTGCTTTGTGGCGTTACTTGGGGGAGGCCTATGTTCAGCAGTGGACTTGTGAAGGGCTGTAATGATGATGATGATGATACATAAACACTCACGCCTGTCACCCAGAGGGGTAGGCAGAGACTACAGACTTCTATTTAGCACGATCCTGACATACCTACGCATACATGCTCGTCGGTTAAGGGTACTCCTAATTTGGCCCGTTTTCAATATATCGCCAATTTGACCGATAAATTTGTCTAGGACGTCCCTTTCCGACTCTTCCGCCGTTCACTTCTGCAACATAAATTTTCTTTGTCACTCTTTCCTCATTCATTCTTTCCACATGACCAAACCACCAAAGCATTCCTTTCTTAATCCTGGTCACAACATCATCTTGCATACCACATTTATCTCTTATCACGCAATTTCTCACCCTGTCATTCAGATTCAACCCTAGCATATTCCTTAAAGACCGCATTTCTACTGCGTTTATTCTACTCTCATACATCTTCTGCCACACCCAACTTTCACTACCAAACATTAAAGTAGGGACCAACACAGAGAGTCCCAATAAAGAGACTTTAATGCTTGTATGAACCGAGCATTCAACCCAAATGAGTTCAGTGTTTGCCATAACACATCCCTGTCCACTCTGTCATAAGCCTTTTTAATAAACTTTTACTACCATATGTTAAAGTAGGGAACGACACAGCGTTGTGAATTGCCATACGTGCCTTTTTTGACACTTTCTGAATTTTCATAATAGAGTGTAGGACCCCATTTACTCTATTTCCTGCGTTCATTCGTAGTTCTATATCCTTATCATATCCCCCATCCCTGCTAAATACGCATCCCAAAAATACATAATCACCTACTTGCTCGATCAACTTATTACTTACTTATTTTACGTGGTAGAGCCATGCTGCAGTTATATTAGTAGTATAGATGTAGCATGAATGGGTCGGCTCGCCCGGGGAAAACTCACAGAATACCAGCGTCAAATAGGAGCTTAATGCTGCTATGTTTCGTATGGTGAGTGTAGAGAACCGGAGACCCTTTTTACTGGAAACGAGGCATTCTAACTAAGTCCTCACGGGTGACAACGCATCTGCATTTTGATTCGTAATCGAGGATAGATTTAGATGTCTTTGGGCCACAGCAACCGCTTACCATCAGGTGGACTGTGTGCTCGTTTGCCACCCTATCCTATAAAAAAAAACTCCCCTTCTATCTATCGATTCAATCAATTAACTCCCCTTCTATTCTTAGTTCACATATTTATACTTTCTTCTCTTTCAAAAACCATAACTTTCGTCTTACTTGCGTTAATTTTCATAACCCTTCATTTTCATAACACTTCCAACTCCTGAGTTGCAGCATTGGATGACAAGCATTGACCTGTGCCTTAACGAGGTGTGCTCCATCGCTACAGAGGGAAAACTTAACTCTGATCAAAAATGCGCATTAGCTCGCTTTGTCGAAAAGTAAGCCACGGTACATCACAATTGGTAGTCCAGTACATGTCCCTCAAAATGGATGCCACTAAAGCCCAGACCTCCATCGTATCTCTGCAGAACCAACTTCACCTGTCCCAAAAGCGGCAGGAACTCAAGAATAGTATCGAAGAGACATCAAAACCGGACTCTGGAACCACTTTTGCGGACATGGTCAAAAAAGGTGGCTAAACCCTCATTCGCCCAAACAACCTTAGTACCCTAGCAATTTATACGAGGGACAAGTCCAAATCCAGTGATGACACGAAATCCCTCTTACAAAAAATAATATCCCCAGAAGAACTCAAACTACATGTCCGAGGCATGAGGAAGGTCAAAAATGGGGGAGTTTTAATTAGCGCTGAGACAAAAGGAGATATCGACAAATTAAAGAACTCCGAGAAGCTTGTATCTTCTGGCCTTACCATGGAAGAACCGACTAAACGACGTCCAAGGATTGCAATTGTTGGTGTCCCTGTAGCCCTCATGGATAAAGAAGTGTTCGAGTGCATTTTCGAACAGAATATAGCCGATAAATTTCCCAATGGCACGCGTGAGTCCTTCCTGGCAACAGCCAAACTGAGCCATAAATCAGGTAAGAAAAACCTTCCTACCTGTAATTACATTGTCGAAGTGTCACCTAGCATCAGGAAGGCCCTTATCAATCAAGGACGAATTTATATTAATTGGACCTCATGCCCAGTCAGAGACTACAATAGTAAAAAGATGCTTCAACTGCCAGCAGTTTGGTCATTCAGCCAAATTTTGTCGGGAAAGTAGCCCTACATGTAACTACTGTGGAGAGCTCGGGCATTCCTTTAAGGAATGTAATAACAAAGCGCATGCCCCCGTTTGCGCGACGTGTAAACGTTTTAAAAGAAAATGCGACCACAAAACTGGTGATGAAAGCTGTCCAGCACGTAAATTCGCAGAGGACAAATATATCAATTCCATAGACTATGAGGGCGCCTAAGACCGCCGCGTATTATAATATTTACTTAGCTCTTAAACACTAGTTTTAGTTTATCTTTAAGCTTAAGTATGGCAAATCAATTATTCAATGACCTAGACAACTTTTCTGTGTCTGACGCCAAAACATGTAATGTTGATGACTGTAAACACTTCCTTCCACGTCCTGAAAATAATTTAATCGTACTTACACAAAATATTAGAAGCATAAATCGGAATATAACCGGGTTTGAAGTTTTGTTGCATAGACTGGATATAAAATGTGATATTATTATCCTTACAGAATGTTGGCTGTCAAACCTCCCATCCCACCTACCGATTCTAAATGGCTATTCTTTACACAAAACTGAGAAAAACATTAATCAAAATGACGGTTTAGTAATCTATGTTAAAAATAATTTAAAAGTAACTGTCACAGAACCTACATTCCAGGATAGTAATTGCTTAATCATTCGAATTAATTCCGAGACGATTGTTATCGCAGTTTACAGACCTCCTTCACAAAATATTGATAGATTTCTAGAGTCCCTTGATATTACCTTAAGCAAATTTAGCACATATAAAAATATAATCCTAACCGGTGACATAAATAACATTACCCCTGGGAAAACAGATAACCATGCACATAACTACCTAAATATTTGCTCTTTTCATGGGCTATTACCAACACATTACCACCCTACACATCAAAGCGGCTCTTGTTTAGACCATTTTGTGATTAAATCAAATAACCCTTCTTTAACATTAGTTACTAATTCCTCGCTTACTGATCATCAAGCAATTTTACTAACATTACAATTAGCCTTACCTAAGAAAAACTGCATACGCAACTACACCAAAGTCCATATGACGAACCTTGAAAATGACATACGTAGCATTAATTTTGACTTTGTTTATTGCTCTGACGATGCAAATACGTCCATGAGTTACTTTATAAATTCATTACAATACGCAATAATGAATAATACATCAACAATAAAACTGTCACGTAAGTATTATAATATTAAACCTTTGATAACACCTGGTCTCGTCCGCTGTATAAGAAATAGAGACAAACTTCATTTAAAATCTAAACTTTCTCCTAATAATTTAATATTTTCTGTTACTTATAAAAGATATAGGAATTTTTGCAATAAACTATTAAAAAAACCTCAAAATACAATATGATAAAAATGTTTTACAAAAGGCCGGTAAAAACAGTAAACTTGTATGGAAGTTCATTAAAAATAATACCTTCAGTTCAAAAAATCTTGGACCCCACTTGATCTACTGTCATTAGACAAAAGCCCAAATGAAGCAACTAATAAAGTAAATAATTATTTTATTAATGTTGGCAAACAATAGCAGAGACAACTTTAAAATTAAACAACACTCGTAATCCAATTTTTATGCACACATCTTTTTCTAAGTTAAATTCTTTTGTATTATTAAATACCGATATTGATGAGATTTTAAGTATAACATCTGGCTTAAAGGAAGATTGTGCAGTTGGATGAGACAATATACCTAATTGAATACTCAAAAGATTTAAACATTTACTGGCCACCCCCTTAACACATATCTTTCAATTATGCCTATCAAATGGTATTCTCCCGAAAGTGCTTAAAAAAGCAGTGGTTTCTCCTATTTACAAAGCTGGTGATAAAAACTTAGTAACTATAGGCCGATATCTGTCTTATCTGGCCTATCTAAAATTTCAGAAAAGATCATAAATACCAGGTTAATAAAATACCTGGAAACTAACAACTTGCTGTCAGACAGAACATTTGGTTTTAGGCCTAAGAGATCATGCAATGATGCCTTGCACCGATTGACATATTACGTCACAAGTAATCTTGACAACGGTATGCACTCAATTGGGATCTTTTTAGACCTTGCCAAAGCATTTGATACTATTTCTTGCCCTATACTATTGCAAAAGCTTGAAACACTTGGCATAAGGGGAACTCAACTACAATTTTTTTCTGATTACAAGTACTGAATTATATACAAGTACTGAATTATAAAACAGCTCTTATGGAATCCCACAGGGCAGTATCCTGGGGCCTACATTGTTCCTAATTTATATAAATGACTTATGCAATTTCCAACTTCAAAATGGTATCATTATGTCGTATGCAGATGACACAGCCCTGTTATTCTCAGCTAAATCACGAGATGAGGTATATAAATACGCTCAGCAAGGCTTTAACACAGTATCTAATTGGCTTCCTAATAATCTCCTACGTTTAAACGCTGATAAAACACAATATATGTTATTTTTAATGAGAAATAATAACATACCTACTCACCTAAATATTTACGCTCATAATTGTAACTCGTATAATGACACTGCATGTGCATGTTCTGCATTAACAAAAACTGACAATATAAAATATCTAGGTATCACGCTTGACACAAATTTAAATTACCGCAAGCACATCGACTTACTTTGTGCTAGAGTTCGTAAATTAATATATATTTTTAAATATCTTCGTAACATCGCTGACTTCAAATTGATAAGACAGGTCTTTTTAGCTTTGTGTCAATCCATACTCACTTATGGCATTACTTCCTGGGGTGGAGCTTCTAAAACAATATTGCTCCCATTAGAACGTGCTCAGAGAGCAGTTTTAAAGGTAGCCACTTTCCGTCCATTCATGTTTCCTACACATCAACTTTACTTGGCATGTAATGTACTAACTGTCAGTTGTATATTCTGAACATCATATTAAAACAGCATACCGAACTTCCATTTAACTTAAAATTCATAGACAGGAGAAGAATGGACTTAGTTTGTGTAAACCCTCAAACCAAACACGCATTTGTGAACAAATTTTACATATTTTTAGGACCCTTTCTATATAACAAGCTCAACAAGTCACTAAAGGTATATAGTCTAAGTTATAAGAACTGTAATATATGTGTAAGGGAATTTCTAAATAAATTAAATTACGAAGACACAGAGAAGTTGTTAGAAATTATAAAATAGTTTGTATTAATTGTAGGTAACAATAAATTTTGTTATTTTAGTTATTTTATTTATTATATAATATAGTTTAATTATTTAAATATCTAGTGTCCTACATTATTAAACCCATTGTGTAAGTGATGTCTGAAACACAGGTACTCAACCTAGTTCAGGCAGGTAGCTAATATTATAAACTTGACTTTATTTTTCTTTTGTATATTCTACATTATTAAGCTAGCTACATATAGTTTTAATTTTATCATAGTATGTTATTTTTGTTACTTTATTTAATTGCAATCATATTTATTCCTGTATGTAAACATGTGTAATTGGAAATGAAATAAATATTTATTATTATTATTATTATTTTAATGATCTGTTCATTAATATAACCATCATTTGCAACTCGGCCGCCGACGACGCAAGAATAACTTGATCAACGGCGTACAAAAGGCATTTGACAGTTAACTCACCCATTCTTAAACCGCATTCTTCAAATTTCAAAATTTCCAAACAACTGTTCATAAATAGGTTGAACAGCCACGGGGAAGCCACACAGCCTTGTCTGACTCCTTTATGGATGCGAAACCACTCCGAGTAGACCCCGTTGATCCTAACACAAGCACTAGAGTCCCTATAAAGAGTCTTTAATGCCTGTATCAACCCAGTGTTCAACCCAAATGAGTTCAGTCTTTACCATAGCACATCCCTGTCCACTCTGTCATAGGCCCTTTTCAAGTCCTTGAACGCACAAAAAAACGTTTTGGTTTCTGGCCAAAAACTTCTCTGCAATCATGCTCATGGAAAAGACTTGATATGTACACCCCATCCCTTTCTAAATCCCGCTTGCACATCCCAAAATTTTCCATCAGTTTCTTTCATAACCATTTCAATAAGCACATTAGCATACAGTTTTCCCACAATGCTAAGAAGGCTGATACCACGGTAGTTTTTAGTTTTTACAGTCCTACTGCGACCCTTTTCCTTTATATATTGGCACTATCACGGCCTTGCACCAGTCTACCGGTACCCGCTTCAGTTCCCAGCATAAATTAAACAAGGTGTACAGCAGGCCTGCCACACCACATATATACAATGAGAAAAATTACAAAATCATATACAACTCATTTTTACACTTTCTTGTATGGTTTGTAATAATTAAACATGTATTTATTTTAAATTTCACAGCTAGCATATTTACATATAACATTCACTCTAAATAATAATAATAATAATAATATTCCACAACTATCACACAACGCCATCTAGTCCCAAGCTAAGCAGAGCTTGTGTTATGGGTACTAGACAACGGATAAACATACTTATATATTTCTAAATATATAAATATTATAGATAAATTACACCCAGACACAGAACAAATGATCGTGCTCATCACACAAACATTTGTCCTGGGTGGGAATCGAACCCACGACCTCCGGCATAGCAGTCAGGGTCACTAACCACTAGACCAACAGGTCAGTCAAAATATTAATGTCATTTTATTTAGTTCATTATAAAACGTAAAAAAACTTTACATTTTGTGACTGTTATAGGTTTTTACATTGAAATGTTTTGAGAAAATTGAACAAATAAAAGTTAAATAAATAAATCATATAGTGCTTACCGAAAGACCTTCTATAACTACGTTGTCCGTAAAATCAAAATATCGCAATAACAGCCCAACAATAAATAACGCCCGTCGAAAGTACGGCCGAGAAGGCAAGGACCGCGTAACCTCGGGATTGCGCTGCCAACTGCTCTTCCACTGTAGGAGTACACCTGGAATAAAAGTAACATATATAAATCAGGAATATAGTATCATAGATGGTTGAGGTATTACCATAGAATACTATAATACACAATAGAATGGCTGTCAACTTTATTTTGTACGAGGTTTGGCGTCGCCAAACCCGATTCGCTGTGTTGACAGACTGAATAAATTTACACATTTTAGACTTTTGATTAATGTTTAGTATCATAATTTAAAAAAAATCGTTAATACATATTTATTTGTAAATAGGAATTTGAAAACGATTGTAACATCAAAACACATCACGTGTTGACATTTATACATGTGAATTGACGTGTTATAGTCAACCAAATCTAAGAAATACCTTTTGACGTTTCACATTAATCATTTCGCAATAACTTTGCTCAAGCGTACTTACGACATTTAAAATAACCTTTTCCGTAAATCCGAAGAATTATAAAGTTATGTATATTTCTTTGCCTCGTGTATAGTTTTTATCACTAATTTAAATTCGCATATTTCAAATAAAGCAAGATACTAAAAAATATATCCAGTATCACCTATTTTTACTTGATGTCGTTTCAATGATATGTCGCTATGTACCTTACCATAGTGTTTGGATCATTAAAATTCATTATGTGAATAATCGGCAAAAATATTCAGATAATCGGTAAAAATATTCAAATAATGGAATCGTTATTTTTTTTAATGTATGATTTGTTCAACCTAATTTTATTTTTAAAATTCATTAATAACACAAGTTTTTTTTTTAAATTTGTGAACGCAGTTTTGTGTAAGAAAAAAAATTCATATACAAGGCCGCGCTGAAAAAACTACTACGCAATTTCAATCTTCCGCCATTTCGGGAGCTTACTATGCGTAATTTTATGTTTGTCTTCTTATTTTGTTATTCAGCTTTAACTTTTTGGACTATTTCTTCTATATTCGTTGAAGCAAGTGCCCATATCACAAAGGATGATTGGACAAAAGTGGTATAAAAAACAAAAGAATTTGAAAGAGACATTAATTTTGACTGGATTATCGAAAATCAAATAATAATTAATCTAAACAACGACAGCTCAACTAGTTGTACTGAAAGTGATTGAATAAATTTATTTTTAATCTAGTTTCAATCTTAAATTTTTATAAATGTGCCTCTAGAAATAAGCAGTAACAACGAATAAGAAGAAACTGATCAAATCTGTTTTAAATTATGCGTTTTTTTATTTATTCTGGTATTATTCAAACCAAACTGTAAATGATTACCAACTCTAAATAATCGTTATCGATTTTTTTAAAGAAACGAATTCTGTACGTTTCCATTTTTTGGTTGGCATACTTGTTGCAATAAGTCTGACAGCTGTCAAAATGTATTTCTTAGATTTGGTTAACAATAGTGACATTTTAGTGGCTACGCGGGCTCCACCCACTCCCCCGTTCTAATATGTATGTATTATAGTATTCTATGGGTATTACATTATGACATCTCCTAGCAATACCAATTACTCATATGCAAAATACAGTAAAACAGAGCAAGTTAAAAAAGAGTAGACATCATATACAATACTTATAAACACAGTAAAATTATACAATGCAAATAAGCGGAACCTAAATAGCGCAATGCTTCTTACACGGATTAGCAACATACCTTTGAAGTTGGTTTTTAAAAAGTTAAAGTGACAAACGAACTTGGAGTCCGTCTGATGGCAAGTGGCTAGTGTAGTCTGTGAGCGTTTGCAAAAATTCTCATACAAATAAGGTTACAGATGTGTTAGAGCCTTTGAAGGCTAATATAAATTATCTCACAGCCTGTAATTATACCCTTTAGACCGGAACACAGGTGTGCACGCAGTTGTCTCGGGGCAGAAATAAGCAAGAGGATGGTATCTACCCATATAAAGTCCTAGGCAGGAAAAGACCACCAATAAAGTGGCACCTTGTACACTTGTTAGCGTGAAATGGCGGTGTAGGACTATCACTACCCCATATCATCCCATGGGCGTCGTAAGAGGCAGCAGAAGAGCTTGGCAGCAACGCCTTCCTACTAACAACTTAAAATAAAATAACCGCGGTTGCCAACCCGCTAATCAAGCGTGGCAACTATGGCAAATATCCCACCTATGAGCCAATCTGTGGGGGAGGCCTATGTTCCACAATTGGACTTTAATAGGCTGTAACATTAGTAGAGTTGGATATTTGTACCAACTTAGTCTTTGGACTTATAAAACAACGATAGAATTTCCCATGTATAGCTAGATCTGTTTTTATATTTTAATTGTAATCTTTATATATAAAAGTACATATCACATTGTTTGTCCGCGATTAACTCTTAAACTACTGAACTAATTTGAATGAAATTTTGCACACTGTGTGCTATTTGGTACAAGTTGAGAGATAGGATATTTTTTATACTGATAAGTTACCCTCAATATTTTTTATTGCGAAATTAAGGATAAATGGAAAAGGGCAAAACAACGTCAGTCTGGACAACTAGTATTATATAAAAAAATATTATAGGATATATTCTTGGATTTTACTAAATGACTCTGTACAAAAACATTTGTTTATTCATCTTCTACCCTCTACTTCCTTCTTTAGTCTATCTACTCAAAAACATTTCGGGATGTGAATAAAAAAAAACTATACTCACCATGATATTTATTAAAAACATCCCTTATAAGCTTATAGTTGTGCGTAAGGTTGTTCACAATGGCTGCTAGACAGGCAATGCAGGCCGCGATCACTAGCTGACCACGTTGTAGGATCAGTTTCACTGCATCTTCTTCCAACTGCGCTAAGAACACTTCGCTTGGGTGCTCCATCAGCGGGACGACCAGCTCCAGGGTGGACGCTACTGTCGACATTATCTGTTGCTCGTATTGATTCTGCAAGATATATTATACTTTAAAATTTATGTGGCCAATTTTCTATGTATTGGAATGTACAAGCTTTTTTTGATATCTTATCCTGTTAGTTATGCGTTTAATTAACATTTTTTTTAATATAATTTGTTAAAAAAATTATCTTCTTTATAAAGTCCAACAGAACTGAACGTCCCTGATAGTGAAAAGGATTAGCCATAATCACTACGCTGCTGGGGAGGCGGGTAGGGGACTACAATAACAATTTTTCGGTTATGACGGCCAGTCTCAACCATCTCAGTTCTGTGATCTGTGCAGGAAAAGATTACAGTGTACGAGAGTTTGCGCAAGCACGGATGATGGGACGGGCAATCCGACACGACCGTAGGCAATAGGCACAGGCGCAGGACCAATGGCTTTAGGTACTTTTCGAGGTACGGGGATGAAACATCGCCAACAAATTTCTGACCACGGGCTGCTGCTGAGAATTTCTTGACAGAAAGAAAACGCAAAACACAGATTTTGGTCTTGATTACGAAACACACAACAGGAGCCGTGGTAGATCAGTTGGTTAACGCTCGCTGTAAATATAACATAACGCGAGTAACCCGGGTTCGATTCGATACCCGCCGGCACCAATGAAATTGTTAATTGCAATTTTAAGTGCTGATTTACCTCGTGTTCGGCGGTGAAGGAAAACATCGTGAAGAAACCTGCATGTCTGAGGAATAAGAAAAATATATTTCGAAGACATATGAAGTTCGCCAACACGCATTGGGGCAGCGCGGCGGACACTTCCTTGCCCTAAAACCCTCTCAGAAATGAGGGGAGGCCTGTGCCCAGCAGTGGGACACAGGCTGTAACTTTAACTTTACGAAACACAACGAACGAAATGAGGCGATGGATTCCTTTAGGTCACCACCACAAGACAAACTTGCTTAAAAAGTCATAAGGATAATTATTTATAAAATTGATTACATAATTAAGATAATTATAAATATTAATTTAGTAACTTTAACATTTGCTTAAGATCAAAATTATTCTGATCAATACATCTATTATGTTATACTTAACAAAAAAATCTTACCATAATTAATTAAATTTTGACTAGATGTTCTTACCTTCAAAGTGCAAGAAACGTAAACTATTAATATGTAAATGATATTCGATATTTGTTATAATATGTAAATTAACCTATGAAAATAACAAAACTAAAATACCTGACATTTTAAGCTCAGGTACGGTTGTAGTGTTAATGCATGATTAACTAGAAGTTGTGGTCTAATTTTTGCAAATAAATGCAATGTAGAAAGGCACGCCAAGATTCGCTGCGAAGAACCAGTACCTGAAAGGGACAGTTGGATATTAAAATAAAAACTAGTCCGTAGCAAGAAAATGTAGTAAATATGAACTTCAGCAATTTTAATGTGAAATTAATAATTTTAATGATTTGCTGCACTTCAGATGAATATTTACACCAGTTTATAATTTCTACTTAGGTCCTTTGTTGCAACTGTCTTATCATATCCATTATAATAATTTATAACTTAATATACATGACAGATTTAAATGTGAAAATGTGTAAATGTGTTATGTTCGGTAAAGAAATAAAAAAACAGCTTCAGTATTCTGTAGTTTACCTTCAGCACTGGTTTCTTCCAACTGTAGTAAATTTTCTATAAGGCAATCGACGATTTGTTGACATGCAACTAAAAGTGATTTGGGCGGCTGATAAATAATTTTTGTTGAATCCTCTTTGTCCTCCTTAGGCTTGAATAGCTACAAAAATCATTTTTCAATTATTAAGAAAATCGAGTCACATGGCATTATCCTACGAGTATTCAGTTTCAAAAATGGCCACAACTGAAAACTATCGGAACTTAATATTGTACAAAACATTTTACAGTACTACCATCACTTGCCCTTAACTACCCATTTCAGATGTAACTTTAATACAATAAAATCAAATTTATTTGAATGTAGTGTTAAAAAATGGGTAATAAGTTTAATATTAAAACTGAGTTTGCACTAATTTGACAAAAATTGATATTTTAATAAGTCAACTCCATTATACACAAAATATTATTTATTCAAGTCTAGCAAATCTTTCACTTTGTCGTAAATAAACTGTATTTTAGTTTGGCGACATATATTTTTTTAAATAAATAAATAAAATAACATGTTATGAAGTAATATAACAAGGGTTAACGTCTACTCTTCCTACAACCCGTTAAATCACCCACAAGTATCCATTTCATCTAAAATAAAATGTGTTATTCAGTCATTATTAAAAATTAAGAGCCCTAAACGAGTGGTAAAATTAAAAAATTAGTACAACCGACTTCAATATAAATAAAATGAGAACATCATCAATGTAGTCAAAGTTAATTAAATACGCATTATAACATAAATACGCAGATCTTGACGGAATTTTTATGGGACCACATGAGAAGCATCAAACAAAAATCATCAAAATTGGTTTACCTAGAAAAAAGTTCTGAGGTCACACACACAAAAAAACAGTTGTATTGAGTATCTTTCCCATTTTGAATTCAGTTTAAAAAAACAGAATTGTTGTATGGTGTAACGGATGTATGAGAAAAAGTGACTTACGCTGGTCAAGAGCTGATGAAACCATTCTAGGCCCATATCCCTGGAGGATATAACGACGTCGGTGATGTTGAGCACCTTGCGCGTCAGCGGGTCGGCCGCGGCCGCCGTCATGTCGAGCGCGCCAGGCCGCGACGTGTTGGGGCACGGGCTGAACCACATGTTCTGAAACACTTCCATCACCAGTTTCCTGATTCCTTCCTCGTCATTCACCCGTCTGATCATCTTCACGCATATCTCCGGTATCTTCGGGAACTCCGGACATTCAATGCAAATGTCTTTGAGAATTTTAATCACACGTTTCCTTACCGAAACACCAGTGTCCTGAAAAATAAATTAAACACATGAATTTTTTAATAAAGAAAAAAAGAGCTAGTAGTTGAATGGTGGATTCGAACCAACAACCTCTTGTGTTCGGGGTCTACACTGTATTCCATCTTTCCCTCGTAGGCTAAATCTTATAGATGTAAATGATTGTCTCTTTTTAGTGTCGCTTTTTCGTTTCATCGAGTTACAAATCACAAAATTCTAAAGAAGCTTTCACTTCAAAAGAAAGTTGAAATTAATTTTGCATCAAAACTAAGAGATAGGTTTCCTATCCTCCACTCCAATCCAATCCAATTTCCTATCCTTGTGTGAGGATCTCTTTGTGTATAAATGAAAAAGAAAACAGTTTTGTTCGAAAGTTTTTATATATCATAGCTTCCAAGATAATCATTAGAAAGTATTGATTTTATTAGTTTTTCAATTCACAAAAAAACATGGAGAATCCATGGATCCTTGGAAACTATATAGCCTAAATCACTCCTGGTATTGCATGAAATTGTGAAGTTTCATTGCAATTGATTCATATGTGGCTGCAGCTATATTATAGTTGTAGCATGAATGGGTCGGCTCGACCGGGGAAGGACCACACTCTCACAGAATACCAGCGTAAAATAGCAGCTTAATGCTGCAGTGTTTCGTATGGTGAGTGTAGAGATCCAGAGACCCTTTTTTACGGGGAACGAGACATTCCATCTTAGTCCTCAGAGGTGACAACACATCTGAATTTTGATTCTAAATCGAGGATAAATGTAGATGTCCATGGGCCACAGCATCGACATAGCATCAGGTGGACTGTTTGCACGTTTGTCACCCTTATTCTATATAAAAAAAAAATTTGAGGATAGTCCAGACAGACAATAATAACTTATTCATATAATCGCCTGCTAATAGCCCCTTGAGCTTAATAGAAGGCAATTATTTTGATGTTACTTCAATTTTATGTAATGTATGTATAGATGTAATAATAATTTATGTGATTAAGCGATATCTAAATATTATTGGGTGTTAATTCCGTAAGGAGTAATGACTCATCACTATCAAAGTATAAAGTGAGGTGTTTAAATTTAAAAAAAGGCTAGTATATGACATAATATAAATGCAATGGTTTTGAGAAAAGTTGATATTGAGTTTTTTATAGGCTGCGATGGCCCTTTTTTAACATGAAAGCTCAGCTAGAAATTGTACTGATCATAATAAATAGTAATTTTATCATTAATATAATATCAAATTAAAAGTCTAAATCTTTTATAAGTAACATATGAAACTTACTAATATTCGGGTTGAAAGCATGCCATAGTACTTGTCGATAAGATCCGGTCGGCTTAAGACGAACTTGCCGACAAGATCCACGGCAGCCTCACGTACTGCAGTTGATTGGTCTAAGAATGAGCGGTTTACTCCTATCTGCATATCAGGCCGGGCCAACACTGATGGATCGGCTTCGACTATCATTGTCAAACACTTCATCGCTTTAGTACGAATCGCTATTGTATTCTCACAAAGAATCACCAAAATCTTTCGAAGATACCTATCAAAACTCTGTGAGAATGACCTCTTTGAAGCAAGATACTGTGATATCAACTCCGCCCCACTATAGTCGATGTACGACTGCATTACTTGGACCTGAGTTCCACCCTGGTACCTAAATGGTCTGATCTTTTCAAGGAAAAACTGTTTTCTCCTCTCTAGGGTTTTGAACTTCTCTGCCGACATAACAGCACTTGAGACATGTTTTTTGTCTGACTTTGAATCTTTTATACCACTGTCGCTATCATCATCTGGATCTGATTCCTCTTCACTAGTCTCATCTTTGTAGCGTTTCTTTGACTTGTTTTTTGGCCTTTTTGTAGGTGATGCTTTGGGTTGTACAACCATATCTCTGTACCATTGTGTGATGTAAAAATGTCGCGCACAATTCCATGCCTGGTCCTTTTGCCCATTGATTGCTAAATAGTCAAGTAATACTCGCTGCAAAAATTCCGTTCTTTCTTCATCCTCATCAAGTCCTGATGTTACAGTCTGTAATTTAAAAAAAATGTTATATAAATCGCAGTCAAGGTAATCTAAATTTATTATAAATAGTTTGTCTGTTAGTTATTGTGTTACTTCTGAACAAATTGAATAGTTGAGGTCATATTCAATTACCTGACACCTGCAACCAACTTTAAGCACAGAAGGTTACAGATGCATTGTCACCACTCAGGACAAAGATGGCATGCCTCTCAGCCTGGAACTATTCTAGCTCCCTATACCATTTACATCGGAACCAAGCAGCGTATGCACTGCTGTTCATCGGCAGAAATGGGTAAGGAGGTGGTGGTACCTGTTCAGACAAACTTATAGACAGAAAACGAATCCTACCACCTAGAGTAGGAAAGAACAAAATGAACGAATAACAGATTTTAAAAGCATTTTGTCTAGTACAATAGCTTTTTGAATAAAATTAGAATGACCACTAAGTTACTTGATATCCATACTACTATACTTGATAGCCATAATCATAATCAGCACACTATATGCTCCACACTGCTGAACAGGAACACTTGGAAGCTGCTCTAGATTACAGTCCATATTTTAAGTATAGTGATAAACGAGATTCTAATGTAGCAATTTATAGTATGTGCCAAATTGATTGAGAAAAACGGGCAATGACCTTTCGGTCGTTTAACCAGGGGTTACAAACCTTCAATATATAGGCACATTTTATATGCAGTACTTTCTTTAATTATAATGATTATTTATTATTTTTTTTTGATTGATTATATTATATTATTATATATTTATTAACTATTATTAAAAAGTTGTATAAATGTAAAAATCGTCTACTGTTATAAAGTACTTTATTAATTTAACAACAAAAAGCATTAATTTATAACACATATAAAGATTCGAGTGATAACGACACCGAATAAGTACGTACTTATTTAAAAGATAAAACTTTATTTTCAGTATCATATAAGAACGAATCCACCATTCGACTACTGGCGTGAACCACTCGTAACACAAGCAATTTAAGCTTACCACGAGTGGTTAAGGGGAATATTAGCGTTGTTAATATTCTTTTTTCTATAAAAAATACAAAAAATGAATTGCTGCGTTACTTCTTCTTCTTCTTTCTTTTGTGGCGGTTTGATAAAATTCGCCAATGACGTATTGAGTAGAAAATGAAAGCTTATGAGTTTAATTAAAATAAGAGTCTGTGATAATACAAGGATTCAATTTTCCTCCGAGAATTTTGACAAATGTATTTGTTGAGTTACCTAGAACAAATATGACAAACACAGGTGTTAGACTCTTCCCCGTATGTTAAAAGTGACAAGGATTTAAAGTTTCATATTATTAGTATTAATAAAATCACATAAAATATACACAAAAGGAGTACTGGTATATGTTAAAAGAGAATTAAAATCTATAGGTCGAGGAATATAAGGAGGAAGGTAATCATAAAGGGAGGAGGATAATTTGGGACAGTTGAAAAAAATATGGTTCCACAACCTTCATCTAAGCCACATTCACACAATGAGCTATCCCTTACTCTGATTTTTGCCAGATGTGCATGTGTACAAGCGTGTCCAATTCTTAATCTACAAATGATTGAAGTTGCATGTTTATTTGCTTTGTTAAATTTAAAGAACCAAGGCTTGGGAGGAATAACCTCTTGGATGGCAGCATAGTGCTTACCTTTAACATTTTTGGAAACTTCCCATAATTTATTCCAATTTTCATTCAGTTTCCTTTTAGCTAGCAAAATTAGGTCATGTGAGTAAATAAAATTTTGTAGAATGCCATTAGCAATTGCATTTTTAGCGAGTACATCAGCTGTTTCGTTACCATGGATACCACTGTGGCCTGGAATCCAGGCCACTGAAACATGGATTCCTTTAAGATGGCATCTGAATAGGGTATTTTTTATTTTAAGAATTAGTGGAAATTTATGTTTGTTATGGAATTGATTGGACAAAATAGCTAACAAACAACTTTTTGAATCTGTGAAAATAACTTTTATTAAGATTATGTGACTCTACATATAACAAAGCTTCACTGATTGCAGTTGCTTCACCATTAAAAGTGGAGGATAGTGAGGGGCATTTAAAGTTAAGAATGATTTTGAACTTAGGAATCCAAACAGCAGCTCCAGTACAGTCTTCATCAGACTGTTTTGAAGCGTCTGTGTACATGACAAGCCAATCTTTAAAGGTGTTTTCTATAATTTCTTTTAATTTCAAATTTGCCATTGGAGAATCCTTTTCTATACCCAGATCTAGATGAATGTCGGGTTGGTAAACAATAGCCTTGTAAGGAACATCAAAGAGTGGATTTATTTTACATTGAAAGATTGGGTAAGGAAGCTGAAGAAAAATTACAAAACTTTTAAACAAGCAGGGAGAGTCCTTATGGGTCCAGTATCGGTCAGATGAGATATACTCTGAAAGAAGGTGCAATTTAGGAATTAGGGGATGATCTGAAAGCTGGCAGATTTTAAATAAGAATCTGTCTGAAAGGTATTGCCTTCTTAATCTTAAAGGAGGATCTACGCACTCAACCTGAAGAACATTTATTGGTGAGGATTTCATTGCCCCTGTAATAATGCGAAGGCATTTCGATTGAATTTTGTCCATTACTTTCAGGGATGATTTATTGCAAGGCTCCAACAGAAAACATCCATAGTCAAGGTGGCTTCGTATTAAAGCATTGTACAGTAATTTCTGAGAAAAAGGATGGGACCCCCACCAAACACCTGACAAAGACCGAAGAATATTTATGTTTTTTTCGCATTTTTGTGTTATATATTCAATGTATGGACCGAAGGCCAATTTCGAATCAAGGATAACTCCCAAAAATTTTACATTGCCTCTAACTGGAATAGGTTGCTTATCATATACAACAGATATATCGGGAACTCGCCTTTGGCGGGAAAAGATCATCACACTACTCTTGGCCACAGATAAAGAGAGGCCATGATTAGTTAACCATTCTTGTAAATAATCCATGGATGAGTTTAGACGGGAACATGCCACTGTGAAGTTGTTTAAGGAGATGTATATAGAGCTAAATCGTCTGCATATTGAAGAACATTACAAAAAGAATTTACTGAAAGTTCTAAATCGTGAGTATATATAGAATAAAGGAGAGGACTAAGAACTGAGCCTTGTGGAAGTCCTTTCCATATAGTTTTTGGGGGAAGCAGGAGATTTTTAACATTTATAGATATTGATCTAGAAGAGAGAAAGTCAGAGACGTAATTGACTATCCTCACTGGAATGCTCAGATTAAGCATTTTCTGCCTGAGTACAGGAAGAAGCACATTATCATATGCAGAAGAAATATCCAAGAAAACTCCTATGAGAAATTCATGTTTTGAAAAAGCAATATGAATATCTGTGACCAAAGTACTTAAGCTATCCATGGTACTTAAACCTTTTCGGAAACCGAATTGGCTTTTAGGTAAGAGATTATTCCTTTCCAAAAACCACTCCAAGCGATTTTTTATTAAATGTTCCAAGATTTTTGCCAAAGTACAAGAAAGGGCAATAGGTCGGTAACTGGAAGGGTCATTGCTAGACTTACCTGGTTTGAGAATGGGCAAAATAATTTGGGTTTTCCATTCAGCAGGAGGATCACCAGTAATATAAATAAAATTTAAAATGGATAGTAAGACAGTTTTAGTGTTCTCACTACTATTAATTATAAATGAATAAGGAATCCCATCAATACCTGGTGAGGAGTCTTTAAGGCCATTGAGTACAGTAAACAATTCCTGAGAAGAAAAGGGGGAATCAAATTTATCATTTGTTTTTAAAAAAGCAGAATTAAAAACTAGGCATTCATCATAAGATGGGACTGTTTGTGGTGCAAGTTTATTAGAGAATTCATCTATCCATGGGGAAGGATCATTAGAAATTATATTTTCACTAGAAACTGCACAGCGATATTTTTTAACATTTCTCCAGACCAAAGATGGGGGAGTCCTAGGTGACAGTGACTCACAGAATTTAAACCAACCAGTTCGCTTTTTGTCTGACAGTAATAATAGTAAATCAGTCTGACAGTAAATCAGAGATAATAATTCTCTGCAGTCATAGAACGGGAGTATATTAATTCAGCCTCCTTTCTTCTCTTACAAGCTGCTGAACAATCTTGGTCCCACCAAGGAGGGGAAGGATACTTATTTTTGAAAGGTTTTTTTAAGGGGATTGACTTATTAGCAGCAGAAATAATTGCATTTCTGAACTCTATATATACAGGAGCAATATTATCATTGTTAATTGGGGGAAGAGTTGAAACCTCTTGTTCCAAAACTGTAGAATATAATTGCCAATTAGCTTTGGATAGATTATAATTTAGTCTTGGGCAAAATGTAAAATTTATTCTAGATGAAGTAGGAGGAGAGATGAATATAGGAAAATGGTCACTGCCATAGCTAGAAGGTAATATTTGCCACAAAAGAAGGGAAGTAATATCTGGGGAGCAGAGAGTTAGGTCAACGGCACTTCTAACATTTTGTAAAGGGGATACTCGACGGGTAGGAGACCCGTCATTTAGAATACAGAGATTAAAATTATCAATAAGATCTAAAAATAAGGGAGCCAGTGAATCACACAGATGGGAGCCCCAAACAGTATGATGCATATTAAAATCTCCCAAAATAACCATAGGAGGTGACAGAGAAGAAATAAGTGTTGCAAGTTCTGTTAAAACATTTGCATCAGGATTAGGAATGTAAACAGAGAGAATAGAGACATCAAGGGCCTTAATAGCAACAGCATTTACTGCTGGACTATGAGAAGGGAGAGGAATTTGTGAAAATGTAACTGTTCTTGAAATTAAAATAGAGGTGCCAGCACGACCATCACTCCTATCATCCCGGAGGCATGCGTAGCCTGAAACCCTAAAATGAGACTCAGGCCTAAGCCATGTCTCCTGGATGGCAAGAATGAAGGGATGAAATTTATTAATGAGGTAAATGAGTTCATTTTTTTATTTCTAATGCTCCGACAATTCCATTGAAGAATTGGCGGGACTGCGAATGTTACGGGCTAAGGAGGAAAGCTGAGTAAGTTTTTGGTGTAAGCTGAGAAGAAGTTCCGTGTCACTAAAACGGAAAATCATGTTAATTAGAATTGATATCATAAGTTCGCAGAAATTATCATTACTAGAGGAGTTGTTGTCATTTCCCAGTAGAGCACACCCATTAGGAAGGGAAGAATTAGGATTCTCAACAATTGCCTGATGGGCTGCCATATCATATCCAGAATTTAATGATTGGCTGTAGGTACGTTGAGGGATAAAAATTGTTTTTTTGTATGATGCAGATTGTGAGAGCTGAGCCGAAGGGTTTGAAAGACTGTCAGTTATGGTATAAGGGGTCTGTTGAGAACAATTACGAGGCTGGATTCTTGTTGTATCAGCAAAGGATCTTTTTGTCTGAGGGAATCTAGCTGAAGCTTCTAAATATGAGATATTTTCTTGTGACATAACGAGTTTAATAGATTTTTGCCTTAGATGTTCAGGACAAGTAGGGTCTTTTGCGGTGTGGGGACCTGAGCAGAATAGACAAGTAGGAGTTTGTCGTGAACAAGATAAACCTTCATGATTCTGTGCACACACAAAGCAGCGAGGGGATGATCGGCACTGGGAAGTAACATGGCCAAATCTACAACATTTATGACACTGAATAAGTGGCAAAACATATTTTTCCACTGGCATTGAAGTGTAAAAACAGTAAATATGGGGAGGAAGTTTTTGTCCAGAAAAAGTTAGAACAACCGTCTGAGTTGGAACCCATGAAACCCTATTGCTGTCACTCACTGATCGTCTATTAAGTCGCCGTGCTTTAATTAAATAGAACCGTAGCCAGAGGGAATTTCTATAGCTGCTATTAATTCTTCTAGTGTCCACTCTATGGGAACTTGTCTAACTAGCCCCATACGAGTGATACTATATGAGGGGATGGTTGCTTCATATTTAGAAATTTGGAGAGCTGGGTGATCGTTAAAGGTGTTTGCATCTGCAGCTGTTTTAAACTCCACTGATATTCTATTTCGTCCAACTTTTTTGACTCCATCATGGACTATATTTTTAATATTGTTATGATACAGAAAGTGACCGAATTTAATTGGTTTAAGAGTTACTCCAGACAGCTGATCATTTGAGATTTTACTTACGTGAACTAGAAAAGGAGCGGCATCATCTTGAGAGTACTTAACTTTTTTATTAATAAAATCAGGATGGGTATATGCTGTTGTTTTGGATCAGTAATAACTATTTTTTGTGGATGGGCAGACTCGTTACTTACTTGGGCACGTTTACGGTTAATTAGTTCTACATTATCAATGTAAATGGGTAAGGAAAAGGAATCATTGCGAACCCTTCCGGGATCGGGAGGTTCGTCCTCCATTATATTACTACAACAAAAAATTACATAAAAACGGCACAACTACAAACACTTACTAATTTACAGATATTAAAACCTCCACCAAGACAGAAAAATTTACTATAGTAACTCAACAACACTTAATAAAATAATAAAATTTAAGCAAAAAAGGCACGACACTTGTATCTCTCACTTCCTCCCAAAATCTCCGACCTAATTCTTACGTTTTCAAGCCGTGGTTTTCAACTGCGTTACTTACCATAAATTGAAATATAAAATATAACACATTTTTCGCGATCTACCGTAAGATTTTACGATATTTGACAAAACATATGTGCTGACCTAGAAGTGTGAATAATATCAATATTTAAATATTGTTATCACATCTAAACTGAGATTTTGTATGTTACGCCTTTTGACAGTCGGCTCATATCTGAGGTCATTGTCCGTTTTTCGCAATGGTTTTGGCACATACTAATAATAAATAGTAGTAATTTATCTACATTTTTTGTGTATTAGCATATTACGTCGAAAAGATGCGTTCATAACCATTGGAAATCTCTACATGATAGTTTTTTATTAATATAAAAACCAAATAAATCGCACAGTCCTTTTTCATAATAGCCATCCTATTATGAAAAAGTATTCTATTAAAATCGTAAAGGTAGGCCCTAGGCGAAATTTTATCAACCAAATTGGCGATATATTGAATGGGTCAAATTAAGAGTACCCTTAATCAACAAGCATGTATGCAAGGGTATATGGAAGTGGAGGAGGCGTGAGAGGTGTGTCAGAATTGTACCAAATGAGTCTGTAGTCTCTGCCTAACCCTCTGTGTGACAGGCGTGAGTGTTTTGTTGTGTTGGACGGTTCCGTGGCGTAGTGGCTTCGCAATATATATATATATATATATATATATATATATATATATATATATATATATATATATATATATATATATACAGGGTGGTCCAAACAGTGAGGTTATAAAATTTTTTTTTGATTCCTCACACCTAGGGGTATCCGAAAATACCCTATGTATGTTACGCGATTTCTTGTAGTTTTCGAGTTATGATTTTTTTTATCCTTTTTTTGAAAATGTTCACCCTAAACAGCCTAACATTAAAAACATGTAATTGTGGGATTTTCCCAAGTATTTTTTTGTTTGTAGCATGATCCTTATGAGTTAGTCTATTATGCATAAAATAATTAGCTTCCTAACATTCACCGAAGATACAATAATTTTAATCGAAACTTAAAAATGTTCTGTCAGGAGAGTGGGGCTTGAACTTTCAACATTAAATGAAAAATAGTAATAAATGATTTCATACTTTCTAATTAATTTTAAAAACTTGGCAGTACCTTAATCTTTCATAATAACATTAAAAAAATGACACTTAATAGGCCAGTTTTTCTGTTACAGACTTTTGAAGTTACTCAGGCGGGAAACTACCTGAATAGTTAATTTGATTTAAAAAATCTTTTTATCATTTCTAAGGCTAAACTAAGATAGTAAATGCTTCAGGTTAGCAAAAATAACATCCAGTTTCAAATAAAATTTATTGAAAACAAGGTATCATTTTACTACGTTCTGGACAAATGATTTCAAGACTCATAATAAAACTAGTAAATAATTTAAGATAAATTTATTTAAAGTACATTTTCGAAATGGAGGCCACTAAATTCGATACACACAGCCTGCACGCTCACCAGATTTAAACCCTATTGATTTTTTTATTTGTGGATTCTACAAAGAGATGGTTTATGCTAGAGAAATTAATTCGGAAAATGAATTAAGGGAAAAATTGAGACAGTGCGCAGAAAAAATCAAAGAAAATACGAATGCTTTCCGAAGACTAAAAGCAAATTTTTTAAGACGATGTAGACTGTGTATCGAATTTAATGGCCTCCATTTCGAAAGTTAACTTTAAATAAATTTATCTTAAATTATTTACTAGTTTTATTATGAATCTTGAAATCATTTGTCCAGAACGTAGTAAAATGATACCTTGTTTTCAATAAATTTTAAACAATACGTCAGTAAAGACACTGGATGTTATTTTTGCTAACCTGAAGCATTTACTATCTTAGTTTAGCCTTAGAAATGATAAAAAGATTTTTTAAATCAAATTAACTATTTAGGTAGTTTCCCGCCTGAGTAACTTCAAAAGTCTGTAACAGAAAAACTGGCCTATTAAGTGTCATTTTTTTAATGTTATTATGAAAGATTAAGGTACTGCCAAGTTTTTAAAATTAATTAGAAAGTATGAAATCATTTATTACTATTTTTCATTTAATGTTGAAAATTCAAGCCCCACTCTCCTGACAGAACATTTTTAAGTTTCGATTAAAATTATTGTATCTTCGGTGAATGTTAGGAAGCTAATTATTTTATGTATAATAGAGCAACTCATAAGGATCATGCTACAAACAAAAAAATACTTGGGAAAAGCCCACAATTACATTTTTTTAATTTTAGGCTGTGTAGGGTGAACATTTTCAAAAAAAAAGGATAAAAAAATCATAACTCGAAAACTACAAAAAATCGCGTAACATACATAGGGTATTTTCGGATACCCCTCGGTGTGAGGAATCAAAAAAAAATTTATAACCTCACTGTTTGGACCACCCTGTATATATATATATATATATATATATATATATATATATATATATATATATATATATATATATATATATGTATTCTATTAAGAAATTATACTAGGTCGATAGTACACAAAGAGTCCCGCCGTGGCAAGGAGAGGCACAGAGAGCGGTATGGGAGGAGTATGGTGCACCTGTGTGTGTCCGGAGTCCTTCTCCTCCTCGGCGCGGATGTCGCGCACCACGGCGTCCATGGTGGCGAGCTTGGCGCGCGAGTGTACGCTGTCTCTGCGCAGCCGCGCCGCCACCAGCCCCAGGTACTCCAGCGACGCTACACGTACCGACATCTCCATCGACTTGTCCGACATATATTTCACCTGTAAAGTAACATTTGATAAGTATAAGTTTATATACATCTCACTTCTGGGCGAAGACTTCATCTAAGAGTTTATAAGAGAAAGAAGTGTTCATTATGCTGCCCCAATACGTGTTAGCGGACTTCAATTGGTTTCACGACATATTCGTTTCAGACATATTCATGGAGGACTTTGAGGAGAAAGCCCTTCTTACTACTCCTGTAAATCCTAAATTCTACAAGCGGTACGTAGACGACACTTTCACAATTTCACCATCTGTCAAAGCAACTGCATTTTTAGACCACCTTAACTCCATAAACTCTAAAATACAACTCACAATAAATATAAAAAAATAAAGGCAAATAATTCTTTAGCTTTTCTAGATGTTTTAGTCATCCGAAATCCTGACACATTTGGTCACATTACGTATAAGAAAAAGACCCATACCAACCGATATTTAAATGGTGAATCTCACGATCATTCTTCACAGTTAGCTACCGTGGGTAAATCTTTGTTTCAGAGAGCACAAGGGATTTGTGACAGAAAACATCTGGCCGCCGAGCTTCAGCACGTCAAGCAAGTTTTGCAAGACAACAAGCTTTGGATCCCACGCCTACGTCACAGCCACCGAGTGAAGCCGGCCACAGTCGATGGATGGGTGCTACCATCTGCCATCTGCAAAATCTACCCAAACCCAAGCATACCACTGCAAGACTTCAAGATACTGTAAGCTCGTTTTATGTAGATCGGACCAAAAATCAATATTCAAAACCTGAAGGTAGCCGGGCTAACTATGACATTGAGACGTCAAACATCTCAGTAACCCCCAACCATATTAATTTATCAATAATCAATAAATCCTAATGTCCCAACCCTGTCCCATCACTATAGTTCGGAGCATTTTAAGTTCAACTTTGAACTATCCAACCACAACGTATTTGACACGTCCCCCGCAACTCATGCATGCCGCGAAATTCGGTGAAATCGAAACAGAACAACTATTTTATGATACGGTATCTATTAGGGGGTAATCTGTGAACGCTTCTCATCACAAAATATACGTATATAATATATGCCGCCGGAGCTTGTTTGTTAAGTAACAAGATGCGTCATGTAGGTGCAGATACAGTTTACATTTGGAAAACAATTGTGAAATCCTCTTTACATTCCTAAGCTATAGCTTAATCAGAACTTGTATTAACAGTTACCAATTTTACGGCACTGTTCAACTACTAATGAAATTAAAAATTTGTTGGCTTACCAGCATTGTTCCAAGCAGGCTGAGTAATAATTCCGTAGCAGGCCACTCAGGTTTATTTACAGTGGTGAGCAAGTCATGCACGAAATTTTCAAACAGGGGCCTGAAGTCAACTTCTTCTGAACGGCTTCTGCATTTATTTAGGAATGATGTAAGAAATGTACCACCTACACTAATTGCCGCTTCGTACTTGGATATTATTAGAAGGTCTTTGTCAACATGCTGCAATAAGAAATCACAGTATTTAATTATTATGTGATGCCTAAAACACAACATATAAAAAAGATTAAAAGCCAAAAATAATATAATATTAGATTTCTGTCTGTTAAAACCTTGTCAACTTTCGATTGTTTTTATATTAGGTTATCATTACGTCGTCGGACATTTTAAAATGTCGTAATTCTAAAAAGTACCCACTTTGTGATTTCTTTGCCAATAAGAGGCAGGCAGGCGTTTATCAAAGCGCCGTAAAAAACTTAGAACAGTATAGCGAATGTAATATCCATAATAAGTGTTACTAACTTCTCAGTTATATAAATTTCACAAGGACAAAAATTCAGACCTGGAACACTTATTTGTAGGCCATACAAATACTTGTTCCGTGCGGGATTCGAACCCGCGGCCCTCAACGCAATGAGTTGCGAACTCATTGCTAAGTCACTACGCCACGGAGCCGTCATGTAATGTTGTTATTGTGATAGTTGAACCGACAGTAAGATAATGATTAAAGATGTGAATGCAAACTTGTGAAGACGTAGGTTTGATTCCGCCATTCCACTGCTGTCGTAAACCATTCATAACACAATCGTTTTAAATTTACTGGGAGTGGTTAACGGGAGCATTTAGTAAAGTTATTAATATGACTAGTATTCTTTTAAAAAATCTCTTTTCTTTATATTTAGTAGATGAGTAATTGAACTTTATTAAAAAAATCCTAAAATTCAATTTCAAAGATAAAGAAAGCTGCAATTTACAAAAAAGGTATGTTTTGTTTTATATCATTTAAATTTACTTACTTTTTTGCTATCGGTATCACTGTGTTCCTTATCCTGTGTCTTACACATTGTCTCCGGTAGAGTGACGACACACTGCACAAGCTGAAGTACCAGAGCGGTCAACATTTGTATATGCTGATCTGAACTCAGTTGGAATGAGCGCAAATTGTGCTTGGAACTTGGTATACGAGCTATTGAAGCCAAAATATCCTCTAGTAAAAGTCGTCGGTGCTGTTCATATTTTGAGAATATCTACAAAATAAAAAAATAAATACTAAACTAACCACTTTTATCATAACAATTTAATTACACCCGTCCATATTTCACATAAGTGTGCAAGACGTATACCAACACTTCAAGTGAAATTATTGTACAAATATTATGTCGGTACTGGCTTGCCGATCAAATTGGCGCTGAGATGTAATGTAAATTTCGTAACGGGCGAGGTTTTTACCCTAGGGGTAGAATTTTATCATAAAATTGAAGTGACCAACAAACTTACAACCTATCTAATGGTAACTACTAGCCCATGGACACCTGCAACCAACTTGAAATAAAGACTGGTGGTCACCTCTGAGCACAGATGATGTCCATATTCACATGCATTACTTTTAAGAGTCAAAACTATGTATGATAAGTAAGATGTTTCTTAATGCATTCAGTGCGGCGTGAATGAAGGGCTTTTTGTTTTGTGTATGCATAGCATTGAATTGGGGCCTGTGATTGGTTAACATTCTGATGCAACTTCACTTGTGTTGACCCGTGTTTAAGCCTAGTGATATATAAAAATAATATAGGCGTAGTGATTTATATATTCTTTACCCTTGTTCGTACTATATAACAATATCTTTTAAAAAATCTACAGCGATTTGAAAAGTATTTGGCATTATACTCATTGAAATAACTTTGAAAGTATCACTTTCTCTCAAGGATGTAATGATAATTCGTCTTCAGTACTGTAATCCATCGGAAAACAAAGCAAACTAAACAAATTCGATGAAAATATAACAAGAATTCAATTCATATCACTGATTGCCTCAGCAAAATAAACTACTAGTTTGACATTTATGTTGATTTGCTGCACTATGCATAGCGTAAAGTAGCTAGTGAGCTACTTTAACAACGCGCACAATATAATTAACGCAGTGTCGTCAGTCTCTATAGGGTTATTTATGATTAAGTTATCATAGTAATGTTTGTAGATAAGTATGCACGACTCGAAATCTGTAATTATACAGATTCTCTGTGGTCCCGGACCGGCAGACTTGGCGTCGGAAATACGTGAGAGTGTACCCAGACGGATTCATAAGCAGAAAAGAAGGCCTATGACCCAGGCGTTTTTATATAATTCTAGCTGGCCAAGCAGACGTTGTTCTGCCTTTTCCGGTGACCCTTTGTCCTATAAAAGTCATTAAATTTGAAATAAAAAATATTGAGGGTCACTTATCGGGATAAAAACTATCCTATCTCTCAAGTTAGAGCAAGCAATACACATTTACAAAATTTCATTAAAATTCAGTAGTTTAGGGAGTTCGTAGAGTTAGGGACAAACAATGTGACATGTAATTTTATATGTAAAGATTACAAGAAATCTAAATCATTCTATTGTATACTTTAGTAGTGTGATTTATGCTTTTTGTTCAATCCCTTTTACGTAATTGCGGCCCAGTGGCCCCATCAAATTAAACCCTTAACGCGTAGTTTCATACTATAGTACGTTTCTGGGGCAGGCGGAAAAAAGTACATTGACCTTTGACGATATCATCGGGGTAGGCAATCTTTTTTGTTTAGATTCGATTTTATATCCTTTTATCATTACATACATCATCAGAGTGAAAGATAAGGGTGCCGAGTGCTAAGTTCTTTACAGGCCCTATGACTATTATTACATAATAAAGAAAGAAGATTATCATGTACCTAAATTAATTAAAAAGCAAATTAATACTAATTTAAGTCTATTATTTATAAATCGTGAGTTATTACAATTATCATTATTACGTTAATAGTAGGTAAGTACTTTAAGTAGTAGCTGTAGGTTGTTGTATAAAACATAACCACTTCTTGGCAGTCAGGTAAAAAGACGAACTTTTAATGCTAAACATTCTTAAGCAGCTAACCTTGAAGCATGCATAAAACTTATCATAATAGATTGTCAGAGACACTTGACAGACTATTCATCTGTATCTATTTCAGAATCATTTTATGATGATGAAGACGTAGAAGAGTTCGTCACATTGATTATAGCCTAAAATATTGGCAGTCTTCTTTTTCATATCCGTTTTGGATGGATATACGTCACTAGACCACGTTTCTTTTACATACTTATAGATGTTTACAATCATTATTTCTTCGGTTTCCGAAATATGGGACACTTTCCGCTTCTTTCGTGGTGACGTAAAGTCTTTATGAGATTTTCATGTCGATGGACTTGATTTCATACTAGTGATAATATACAAAACATCATAAAAGAATAACAAAAACTTTAATACAAAACGTAATAATACAACTAACAAAACAAACTGAATAAAAATTAAAACAACTACTATAACCGAAAATTTTAAATCTCAAACTATCTACAGTCTACACTTAAGCGCATCCCAAAGCAGAATGAGAAATGAGTTCTGCTCCATCTGCTTTCTCAAATACGCACGGCGTCAGACCTATCGCAAATCGCATCGAAACAGGTTTATTATCTCTAAATGACCGCTTCCTTCACCCTACCCCGTAACATGAGACACGCTTAGCGCATAACGATACGTAATCTATAAAGAAATGTATGGAAGCATTAACTGTCGTTTTGTTTCGATGCTAACATAATAAAAACATAATAAACTTGAGGTCAATGTACTTTTTTCCACCTGCCCTAGAAACGTACTACTACTACTACTATACATAGTTATTAATTATTATACTTTTAGTTTCATACTATGGAAATTCAAAGAAATTATTTATTTTGTATCTTGACTTGCACTCACTTCTACTCTGCTCATTGTGTAGATGTATTTTTTCGGCGTGAAAAATGACTCCAAGCCATCAAAGACATAGGTTTATTACGGGCTAGTAAATAAGATACCATATAGTGACGGTGTAAGAATATTCATAGCATCCCGTAGGAGTCGTGTGAGGCGACAGAGGGAAACTGGAACAAGAGATGGGCAGCAGATCTTCCTAATAGAAACTCAAAATTATAAAAAGCTGCGGTTGCCAACTCGCTTGCCAAGCGTGGCAACAATCCCCCTATGAGACGTCTATAAGGAAGGTCTATGCTCAGCAGTGGACTTTATAGACAGTAAGGGTAAAATAAACGAAAAAAAATTAAGTTTATTTTGAGACAAACTCACCGTGGTTACAAGTTTCAAGGCAGACAGTTGTAATTCGCTGATGTTTTCAACAAAAAACGGTGAAACACCAACTGTTGACGCATGTAAGACAGTTGTATCCGTAAGATGGTGCGCTGCGAACAGTTCTGCGAGCAACGTAACGCACTCGTGCGCGTGCGCGTACAGCTCACGGACCGCACGGTTAGAGCCGCTGCCACTGGCGCTACGACGCGTTACATTACCCGACCCGCCTCCCCGCCGTTTACGACCATCAACTAAAATCATTTACAGCATTAAATCAAATGGCGAGCTAAAAACATAGTGCAGATTTTAATATTTAAGCCTTAGTTAAATATACTAAATATAATAATCTTGAAATGATATATCACTGGAAATAAAGAATGAAAATGAAAGTGCCAGGCAGATATTTCGACCAGTGGCAGATGGCGCAATTCACTTGTACAGGAGTCGCGTCTTATCACACAATAAATGAGAACTCGCACTTTCTAATTCCATAAAGTATATTAAATTAGTTAACTAGGTAAATGTTCAAAAATTATATATATTATATTGTTTTAACGAATTACAGCCTTCCTTCATTTTGTAGGTACAGCTTAATGAACCTTTCGACTTGCTTGGTGCTTTGTCTACTGAAAAGTTATTTCTACTATCATATTTACATCATATTTGAAAATACTAAATACAAAATAAATCTTATGTGGCTAAACTACTGAATGCATAAAATTTATTTTATTGTGTATGAAAAGAGGTGGTATATATGTAGTTATTCTTATCATATATTATATGGAATCTGACACCACTATGTATGAGTTATATGTAAAATAGTTTATTCTAGTACTGGGATCAACGTCAAATAAGAAAGATTTGTAGTACTGCAAGGGAAAATCATGTATGAATTTAAATCACTCACAAAGAAAACATATTACACACTCAATGACCTCATTAAAGAAAAAGGCACTTGGTCTTAATTTCTTCCATTTTAGCACATAATCTCATTTAAAAACTGATAAATGCAATGTGTTACACTGAACATAAAATCACCAAAGGCGTAGTTTGTCTTTGCGGTTTTCTCTGTACACATATATCTGAACCCTAAGTTATAATTATTATAATATGTCGACGTTTATTGGCGCTTTGTTTAAAGTCTACATGAATAAAGATATTTGATTTGATTTAAAAAATCCTTTCACCAAGTATGATGAACAAACATATATTACAGGCAAATCATCCTCTCTATCAAGGAACATATCCAGATGGATGATGACGATAGATTCAATCTGTATTCTTTTTTCTTTTTCTTCATTATCATTAAGGATGTGTTAATATTTGGTGCTTAAAATTTTAACATATAAACCATAAAAATGGTATTAACTATTTTTGTGGTTGGAGCACCAAGGATAGAAATTATACGGCACTTTCACTAAAAATTTATAGTACCTGTCTACAAGAAATAAGAAATAAAAAGCGTTTTAGTTGTATAGCAGATTAGCGGATTCTAAAATGTCGATGTTAAATTTAACACTTTTTTATGATAAAATGAACCAAATTACCTTTCTTTTTGTATGTCGATTGAATGCTATACACTGGATCATAAACACAATAAATTGTGTTGTTGAGTTGAAATTTTATAAATAATATAATTCTATCTATAACATCTTCTAGGAATATCCGTTTTGGCATGCTAGGTGAGGTCATTATGTACAGAGACGTAAGGCAGGCATCAGATGCACACATGACTCTTTCTAGTGCTGATTCTATCCATATTTGTCTCATTTCTTCACTATCTTCCTGCAGTGAATAAGAATATTGTTCTTTCACACCAGTTTCAAAATTAAGATATAGATATATTATATGATTTGAAAACATTGTACTTACAGGATCTCCTAGCAGGGACATTTTTTCAGCAGCCCTGATATTTTTTTCCAGAATGCTCAGTAACCGAACTAATCGATCAGCAGGAATGGCTTCCATAGCACCAAGGTTTTTTAATTTAGCAGCTTCAGAACATAATTCTTGAAGTTGATACCTTGGCAATAACAAATCTTCAGGAATATCTGTACCATCTAAAATTAAAAATATTTTTTAAATAACACATGTAACACATTTTTAAATAATACATACCCTTACATATAAAGATATTAGGTAGCTGCATTAGTATTTGAAGTACTTTACAATAAGAAGTAAACTACCTTTGGTGGTGTAAAATTACAAGTTCATAAATAAATTTTAGTTAGTTGACAGGAAAGGTTCTTATCATGTCATCTGGTTTAGGGTTTGCTGTAATGTAATGCCCGCAAATTTTAATGTTACGCGTAAACAACTCCATCTTTGCATACTTTAAAACATTATTTTCTTAAGGCTACTTTTAAGTAAATATGTCAACCAATCTACGAAGATTTTATAAGCCAGAGTGCAATAGAATTAGATTTAAATAGGGGAAGTTAAAGCTCGACAGATTGCTTCAGCAACCAGCTTCAGCTTGTTGAAGAGAATTCATACCTGAATAGCCGAGAACTAGAAATGTAGCTGCATTAGTATATGTATGGAATGGTTGTCGGGTACCATATACTATCGGAAGAGCACTGACGTAGAGTCCACTTGGTGGTAACTAGCTACTGCTGTCCATGGACAACTGCACCAAAACTCAAACATAGAATTCTACAGATGCTTTGTCACCTCGGAGGACTAAGATGGAACGCCTCAATACCTGTAGTTATACTGGCTCTCTATACCTTCAAGCCAGAACACAGCAGAGCAAGCACTGCCATTTGGCGGCAGAGAAAAGGAAGAGGATGGTTGGTAGCTACCCAGACGGGCTCCAAGGAGAAAGGGAGTCCTACCACTTGGTAAACTTGTCACTGAGTTCATCGATCTCTTAGTAGAGAAAGTAAGAGGATGGTTGGGAGCTACCCAGACGGGCTCCAAGGAGAAAGGTAGTCCTACCACTTGGTAAACTTGTCACTGAGTTCATCGGTCTCTTAGTAGAGAAAGTAAGAGGATGGTTGGGAGCTACCCAGACGGGCTCCAAGGAGAAAGGGAGTCCTACCACTTGGTAAACTTGTCACTGAGTTCATCGGTCTCTTAGTAGAGAAAGTAAGAGGATGGTTGGAAGCTACCCAGACGGGCTCCAAGGAGAAAGGTAGTCCTACCACTTGGTAAACTTGTCACTGAGTTCATCGGTCTCTTAATAGAGAAAGTAAGAGGATGGTTGGGAGCTACCCAGACGGGCTCCAAGGAGAAAGGTAGTCCTACCACTTGGTAAACTTGTCACTGAGTTCATCGGTCTCTTAGTAGAGAAAGTAAAAGGATGGTTGGGAGCTACCCAGACGGGCTCCAAGGAGAAAGGTAGTCCTACCACTTGGTAAACTTGTCACTGAGTTCATCGGTCTCTTAGTAGAGAAAGTAAGAGGATGGTTGGGAACTACCCAGACGGGCTCCAAGGAGAAAGGTAGTCCTACCACTTGGTAAACTTGTCACTGAGTTCATCGGTCTCTTAGTAGAGAAAGTAAGAGGATGGTTGGGAGCTACCCAGACGGGCTCCAAGGAAAAAGGTAGTCCTACCACTTGGTAAACTTGTCACTGAGTTCATCGGTCTCTTAGTAGAGAAAGTAAGCGGATGGTTGGGAGCTACCCAGACGGGCTCCAAGGAGAAAGGTAGTCCTACCACTTGGTAAACTTGTCACTGAGTTCATCGGTCTCTTAGTAGAGAAAGTAAGAGGATGGTTGGGAGCTACCCAGACGGGCTCCAAGGAGAAAGGGAGTCCTACCACTTTGTAAACTTGTCACTGAGTTCATCGATCTCTTAATAGAGAAAGTAAGAGGATGGTTGGTAGCTACCCAGACGGGCTCCAAGGAGAAAGGGAGTCCTAACACTTGGTAAACTTGTCACTGAGTTCATCGGTCTCTTAATAGACAAAGTAAGAGGATGGTTGGTAGCTACCCAGACGGGCTCCAAGGAGAAAGGGAGTCCTAACACTTGGTAAACTTGTCACTGAGTTCATCGGTCTCTTAATAGAGAAAGTAAGAGGATAGTTGGTAGCTACCCAGACGGGCTCCAAGGAGAAAAGTGCTCCTACAACTTAGTGAACTTGTCACTGAGTTCATCGGTCTCTTAATAGAGAAAGTAAGAGGATGGTTGGTAGCTACCCAGACGGGCTCCAAGGAGAAAGGGAGTCCTACCACTTGGTAAACTTGTCACTGAGTTCATCGGTCTCTTAATAGAGAAAGTAAGAGGATTGTTGGTAGCTACCCAGACGGGCTCCAAGGAGAAAGGGAGTCCTACCACTTGGTAAACTTGTCACTGAGTTCATCAATCTCTTAATAGAGAAAGTAAGAGGATAGTTGGTAGCTACCCAGACGGGCTCCAAGGAGAAAGGGAGTCCTAACACTTGGTAAACTTGTCACTGAGTTCATCGGTCTCTTAATAGAGAAAGTAAGAGGATAGTTGGTAGCTACCCAGACGGGCTCCAAGGAGAAAAGTGCTCCTACAACTTAGTGAACTTGTCACTGAGTTCATCGGTCGCTTAGTAGAGAAAGCAGTTGTATACAGTGCAGGCTACTAAAATATTATAGTAAAATATTATAGTATTAGTAGCTACTTAAAACTACAAATCGGTTGGGTTTTCTAGCATAAGGTTACACATATAATATAATGAGAGGATGGATAAAAGCACAACCACAAAACTATCTCATACCTAAAATAAAGTTTAATTAGCTGTAATGGTAACAGTTGTAACTGTAGGCCAACTCATATCAGTATAGCCATGTAAGTATAACATCTAATATGTTGAAAAAGCAGACGTGTCGCCCTCATTGCTGGGGATATTTCTATAGAAGAGGGGGCAAACGAGCATACGGCTCACCTGATGGTAAATGACTACCGCCACTCATGAACAACGGCAACACCAGTGGTGCATGGTGGTGTTCAAGAAAATTTAGAAGAGATTACTGCTTTCTAAAAGGCCGACAGCCTTTTAGAAAGCAGTAAGCTATTTTCTTGAAGGTCCCTAAGTCGTATCGGTTCAGAAAAATCGCCGGTGGTTAACGATTCCACAGAGGGGTCGTACAAGGAAGAAAACTCCTAGTAAAACGTATAGTAGTGGACCGCGAAGTATCCAGATGGTGTGGATGGTATCGTGAATTTTGCGGCGATGTGCGTTCATGAAATTTGGCGGCTGGAATTAATCCGAACAATTCTTCAGAGCACTCCCCGTGGTAGAGAAAATGCTTCGCAGCACAATGAATATAACCAGTTACCAACATATCATTGATATGCAGGATAAACAGCGTTGGTGAAAGCACGCAGCTTTTTGGAACACGAGCGGTAATAGGCTTGTAATCGTGCATGGATCGTCTACTACCTTAATGCTCCGATCAGGACGAAAACTAGTGATCCAATTGCACAATTTCTCGGGAATTCCATAGGAAGGGAGCTTCGAAAGAAGAACGAAGTAATGGCGGTAGGCCTAACTACTGGCCTAGGTAATCAGGGCGGGTCTGAGCGGTCGCCTTTTTTAGGGATCTGGTGGACCAAAGCTGTTCATGAAATCGGGACTACGCCTTGGGAGTAGAAGTACCGAAAAATACGTAAAACTGGTGCCAACTCCAGAGCACACGTCTTCAGCACAATGGGAGGGATTCCATCAGACTCACGTGAATTATTGACGTCCAAGGAGAGGAGTGCTTTGCGAAGCAAGCGATATGTGAACCGCACATCCGGCTGCACTCACCCGCGGGATGGTCGGCGGTGTGTTCCCTCCGTCATCGAGAGTCGAGTTGGACGCAAAAAGAGAACCTAACAGATCGGCTTTCTCCTTTGCGGCATGGGCCAGTGAGTCATCCTTACTGTGCAGAGATGGAAGAGATGGCTGACATAAGTTCCCTTGGACAGCCTTCACCAAGTTCCCAAAGGAAAGCAAATTAGTTTCATGCTTCGCTTTGGCAAAAAATTTCTTGATTTGAAGAACCTGGAGGCGGAATTACACTTCTTTTTTAAGAGTGTGTTTACATCCCGAGACATTGATGTGTCAGCCAAGGCATGGTAGCACTCCTGCTTATAGCGTCATGCTATTTTACAGGAGCGTTTTTTAATCGCGGGTTTAAATTTTTATTGAGCGGGTTTTATTTTTCTGGTCAAGCTAATTAGAGTTAGGCTTATTAACGTTAATTATATGTTTTCTCACCCATTTCATCGGTTATGATAATATCATCATCAATTGTTTCAAATACACCATCAATTAACTTGCTGAATCGCTGATAGGTGTTGGTCTCCATAAGTTCATCAACTGAAAGCATTTCCAACACAGGAACAAGCCGTTTCTCAACTTTTCGCAGTTTTGGTCGAACTAAAAATAATTGTTATTTCATTAGATATGTTTAAAAAACTTATTATTATACAAGATAATAAATTAAAATAGCGTTCAAAATAAAATAGTGACTTCATATAAAGTAAAAGACACAGCCTATCCATATATGCCCCACAACTAGTAACAAACCTTCACTTATTTATGAGGTTGCATGCTAATGCTTGAGGTTTCCTTAATATTTTTCTGCATGTGGAAAGTTTTAGTACTCTCCTTGGTCTGCGAGGATCTCGATTTGCTCGCGTACTAGGAAAAACGCAAATTGTTCAAGCCTAGGAGCAACCCGAGCTATTACAACTTTTTATGTACACAAGTACATTTAATTCGAAACATTTGTAAATAAATATAATTAAAGTAAGCTAAATAAACAGAATGTTTTTGCATTGTTAAAATATTACTTAAGGGATAAGAAATAATTATAAAATATTTATTTATTAGTTATTTAAATTAAATTGTGGTGGTAGCTCTGAGTATAAGCGCTCGGCGTACATGAGTACGTGAGCAACCCGGATTAATCAACGTCGGCACCAAAAAAAGAACCTTAATTGCAATATTAGCACGTGCTCGGCGGTGAAGGACAACATAAAGTGAAAAACTGCATGCCTGAGGAATAAAAATATTTTAAAGACATGTTAAGTCCGCTAGCACGATGGATTAATGGTTCCTAACTTCAAAAATTAGACATACTAATATAGGCTGTGTAAGTTTTGCTTGAGTTTTAGCTACCATTATTTTAAAATAAATTAAAAAAAAAACAAATCTGCAGATATATAATAGTGGTCTTTGAACAAGTAGTTGAACTACCGAAAAATCACTTTAAACTCTTAAATGTTTGCTATCATCTAGAAAAATATGAAGAAAGATTTTTGAAAAAGTTGTAGATCTATAAATTTTCAGTGAAAAAATTATTACTTCTTTATCCCTTAACACTCGTACTTTAGTCATATAATAGTTTGAAGTCAAAATAATATTAAAAATCGATTTTGCACCCAAGCATATTTGTATATTAATGTATATTCAGACATGCGCAAGTCAAAATCTACACGATCGCTCTAGAACTGCGTAATATTGGCGCACACTACAATATTATTCGTGCTAGTGCACTAAATAAAGACTTTATTTCTGAAGCCCTAATTTTCTTCAAATAATCTGCTCACTTCGTTATGATATCGCCCTTGATAAAAACTCTAAAACATGAAGTTTTCGGCGCGAATCGTTCATGCCCTCCTAAGTGATGGGAAATTATTTAAGATTAAAGTCTAAGGACCTTATTATATTACAAACTAAAAATTTTGTTCAAAACTTTTTAAATTATAAGAAAACATAAAAAAATTATAAATAAGGTACACTTGAGTGTTCTCAATAGCAATCCTTATAATTTTATTCACCAACCATAGAAGATGAAAGTACGTACCAATAGCAGCTTCAGCTTCCTCCTTTTTACTAGCTTCTTCATGTTTTCTCTTCACTGCTTCCCAGTTTTTCTCCCTAGCAATATCTATTGCTTCTCTCTCTTTATCTACCGTAGGAGTAGAGACAGTGGATTTTGTTTTAAGAGGCTGATTGTCATCAGAATCCGATTCCATTGCACTGCTTTTTCTAGATCTCTCATCATTTGAGAAATCATGTTTTTTTAAAATCACTTCCTGTACAGACCAAATGGTACACTAGTAGTAACTAATAAAAAAACATATTTAAAACTAGTAAAAATACATTTATTACAAAATATAAGATATTATTAACCACTACTATTTATCGTGAGTCATACTACTTATATCTTTTTACCATTCATATAATGTTCATAGAATGGTCAGTAAAAAAATATAAATACATACATAATATTTTAAGACATAACATAAACACATATATTATCATATACATATATTCCCACTCCCACCCACCCTACACTCACACATCACATACAAATGATAAAGATTGAACATAGTGATGTCAATAAATTTAACTATTTAAATAAACGTCAGTCTGAGCGAGACAATGTGAGGATGAAATTACTGAGGAGATTTTAATTTTTTAATTGGGTGAAAAACTGATACTTTAATTTTTAGAAGCTGTTCAATTCAAAATGTCATCTATGGTGCCACTATTCCGGAGGTGTGGAGCAGAAGTGCATAGGTTTTCTTCTTCAAGAAAGCTGTCAACGCTCAATGCCGCTATGAGCCGCATCTAAATGCTTTTTTTAATGTCAATACGGATCATATAGTGTGCAGACTTGACGACTTCCATCCTCCTAAACAAGCTGGTTCCCGAAAGGCTTTAGTACTATTAACCACAACAGGAAGGGACGAGGAGAATGGGTTCCTAGTAACCTTTTCTCTGGATGACCCATCGGCGGAGGCTCTTCGGAAGGCAGGCGACAGGGTCGTCCTTGGCTTTAAAATGATAACTTTTAAAGTCAAACAAGGCTCTGACGCGGCAATGGAGCCTGAACCGCCCGAACTCCGATCCCCCCAGCCCTCCACCTCTTGGGGTGAGATTGGAACGCCATCAGTGAGAGTGACGAAGACCCAAGGCGCAGATCTCGCTTCGGTCCGACGGCCTCCGCTTGTGTCGTCTAGGAGCAAGGGTAAGGCGGGGGTCAAGAGCACCGGTAAAGGACGTCTTCGTCCTCAACAGGCGGAAAAGACCCCTGCTGACTGAAGGTCTGGAGTTAGCGACGGAGACATTAACCGTAGGTATCCTTAGAGTCTTCAAGGACAGTTGTCCCGTCAAAGCCAAGACCTCAACACGAAAAGTTCCTTGGTGGAATACTAAGCTAAAAGAACTTAGGGAAAAGACCAGGAAACTATTTAATAGGGCTAAGAAAACCAACTAATCCGCCCAACGGATTAGTAAGCTGAAGTGGCAATGGGCCGGCCATATAGCTCGAAGAACCGATAACCGATGGGGAAGAAAGGTTCTCGAGTGGCAGCCTCGTACCGGTAGGCGTAGTGTAGGGCGACCCCCCACTAGATGGAGTGACGACCTGGTAAGACATGCAGGAAGTCGATGGATGCAGGTGGCTCAAGACCGTGCTTTGTGGCGTTACTTGGGGGAGGCCTATGTTCAGCAGTGGACTTGTGAAGGGCTGTAATGATGATGATAATGATGATGAAGAAAACCAAAGAGTGGGATATATAGTGCAGCCCTAACTGAATATAATAAAGAAATTAGGAAAGCCAAGAGAGCATCGTGGAGGAAGATGAGTCTTTGCCTCGCAGTGCAAGACTTAATGATGATATAATGAAACGTAACACTAATCTGGGAAACTAAGTACTCTGCCCAGAAGATGTGAAATAGCTCACGGCTAAGCAACTCCTATTCATTGAAGACATGGGGCTTAGTAGTGAACTATAGTCATAGCAGCGATCACAATAGATCTTTTAGGTCGTAGTTATACTGGTCTCTTTCCCTAGACCTGCATAGCTGCTTGCACATAATAATAAAAAAAAACCTACTTATTATACATATATATACTTGCGTGTGTTGACTATGATAACTTTTATGGCTATTTATATCATATATATATATATATATATATATTCATATATTCATATATTATGATATCCATCGAAATTTGGGCAGTGCTTCAGTCCATTTAGCGGTGCCAGGTTGACTGTTGGTATATCGAGATATCGCAGTGTTTGTTCAATTAAGTCTAGATCCTATCCAAATACAAAACAGTACAAAACCTATATAAAACATTATAATATCCCTGAAACTCTTCACCTTTGCATTGGATGACGTTTTCAAGCCCTTGAACTGGTAATGATACAGTATCCATATCAATGACAAGTACATCACTCACTTTCAATTTGCCGACAATTTAGTTACTATGGCAGAATGGCTGGAGGACCTTAGCACTATATTCAATGACTTCAATATTGTCTCAGAATGGATGTCTTAAAATGAACATAGGACAAGACCAAGGTCATGTAACATCCATGTCACTCCTATGTCTGTAGTTGTTGGAAACACTGTGGTCGAAGTTGCCGGCGGGTATGTTTATCAGGACAAACTGTCCAACTTGATAAGTTTAATTTCGATCGAGATATCAATTGGCGGATCCAACTCGGGTGGTCAGACGAGACCTCTTCTCCCTTATTATGAATTAACGAACTCGTAAGAGATGCGTCTCGTCATATAGCGAGTATTACGCAATGCGGAATAAGTGGTAGCATACTGTTTCATGAACAATTATGGCAATAAAACATGGACAACTGATTCAATGCTAAGGTAGCAAACCTTATGTCAGACAAGATGGCAAGAAGAAAATCAATGATCAACAGTGTTAAATGCATTAGAAAATAATTTCATCAACTGTCCAAACTTCATGCCATCAGTGTCGTGATGTAGAATATTATAAGATTGAAATTCCGATTGGTATAACTTAGTAATTGTTTTCAAACAATTTTTTATATGCTTATTCATTACAACTTATAATGATGAGCCATGGTAGGTCAGATGGTCAACGCTCGCTGTTAATATAACAGAATGTGAGTAACCCGGGCTCGATCCCCGCCGGCACCAATGAAATTGTTAATTGCAATTTTATGTGCTGATGCACGTGCTCGGCGATGAAGGAAAACATCGTGAGGAAACCTGCATGTCTGAGGAATAAGAAAAAAATATTTCGAAGACATGTGAAGTTTGCCAACACGAATTGGGGCAGCGCGGTGGTCACTTCCTTGCCCTAAAACCCTCTCAGAATTGAGCAGAGGCCTGTGCCCAGCAGTGGGATTTATATAGGCTATAACTTTATTTTATAACATTGACTAAAAGTCATTGAGAGTACCTCCACCTTACCACCAACAATGGTTGGTGGTAATTCTTTGTGTTATATGATATCATAGAGCAGTTCTCATAAAAACAATAAGGTTAGGTAGTAGTTAAAAGCAAAAATGTCTATAAAAAATAGTACTTACTGAAAGACGTCCAATTTTTACAACAGGGTACCTATTATTAACCATATTAGAAGTTTTGGTGGATGTTTCCAGTTTATCTTGAGTACTTTGTGATTGTTGTTGTGAAGCATATGGTGCACCCATTGATGGTTGAGGTACTTGCGGTTCTTGACGCAAGGGAGATGGGGCAACACTCGCTTGAGCAGGTGATTGACCTGTTACTACATTACCATCTAAAATATGCAAAAAGAAATACATCAGCACAAACATTACTATTAATGATAGATTTTTATACACTAGAAATATTTATTTCTTCACTTATTCGCCCACTTGTCTGAGTGTAAATTAATACATACATAAACACTCACGCCTGTCACCCAGAGGGCGTCATTTGGCACGATCCTGATACACCTCTCTCACCTCCTCCAACATCCATATACCTATGCATACATGTTCGTCAGTTAAGGATACTCCTAATTTGGCCCATTTTCAATATATCGCCAATTTGGTCGATAAACTTTCACCTAGGATGTCACTTTCCAACTCTGCCGTTCACTTTTGCAACATAAATTTGCTTTGTCACTCTTTCCTCATTCATTCTTTCTACATGAACAAACCACCGAAGCATTCCTTTCTTAATCCTGGTCACAACATCATCTTGCAAACTAAACTCTTCTCTTATCACACAACTGTCACTCAGATTCAGCCCTAACATATTCCTTAACAACTGCATTTCTACTGTGTTTATTCTACTTTCGTGCTTCTTCTGCCACACCCAACTTTCACTACAACACTTTAAAGTAGGGACCAACACAGCATTGTGAATTGCCATACGTGTCTTTTTTTGACACATTTTAACTTTCACAATATAGTGTAGGGCCCCATTTACTCTATTTCCTGCGTTCACTTGTCGTTCTATATCCTATCTCCCATGCTTGCTAAATATGTATCCCAAATATAAAAATTCATCTACTTGCTTTATCAACTTCCCTTTTATTCTAATTTCACATATCGTTTTACTTTCTTCTCTTTCAAAATCCATAACTTTGACTTGTACATAAATAGATATTAAAGGAGTAAGAATAAAGTTACCTTTAATTAACTATACACACCTTGTTCAAATGATTTTTCCTGGGTCTGCATATGAATTCTTTGGGGATCTTGTAGATTTCCTGGTGACATGGAAAGTGGATCTTTATCTTCATTTAAATTAGTATCAAAATTTCTATTGTCTTTTAGACTATTGTAAAATCCACCATTTTGAGGGTTATTACAAGATGTATTTGTAAGAGGGCTTGCATATACATTAGATTGGTTTGCACCATTCCAGGGAGGGGAGATATTGTTTTGGGCTGTGATATTTACTTGATGGCCTGGTCGTGCTTGCGAGGGTGGGGAACCTATATTCACATGGGGTGAAGACTGGCAGGGTGGAGCTAATAACTGTTGGTTGGGAATGGGTCCTGAATGAACAGCAGTGCCATGTGTGGATGGATTGGAGTGCACTGTGTTGTGTGATGAAAAGTTAAATGTTGATGATGGTGACATCCCATTAAATTTTGCCGAATGTAAATGATTGCCCCAATGGTTTCTCTGTTCATTACGTTGATCAAATATATTTGGATTGACATGGAGAATTGCTTTTAGTAGCTCTGGTGTTTCCTGTTGTGGTGCAGGGCTAACTGCGTTTGGAATGGTTTCATCCTTTAGGTCACTGTAAAGAAACAAATTAGAGACAAGAATATAAAATTTTATGACATTATGAAGCCATTGTTTTTAAAGTTGTATGAAAATATAAAATTAAATTTTTAATAAAATCAATCAATTTCTTAAAATTATTAACTGTTAAATAAGATGTTACTACATACACAATGCATTCATATTTTATAAACTGATTTAGCATAATAAAAAATTAAGAATTCTTACATGTGTTGTACAGATGTTTGCATAAGTGACTGCAACAATAAGGACACCAAACTATCATCACGTGTTGCAAGCAATATGGCTGCTTCTTCAGCCACACGTGGGTGAAATAATTGGGATTTATTGTTTAATGTTGATGGTAAAGGTGTTGGAAGTGGTAGCACTGGTAGCACTGTCAACAAAAAATACGGCAATATAATAATTACAATAAGATTTATCCACTCGACTCGAATGTCGGGGTAATTTTGGCCAATATGGCGAATCTGTCGAGCACTTTTCGAAGTACTAAGTAAGTATATAACAAGTATACTAAGTATATATATATATATATATATATATATATATATATACTAAGTAAGTATATTAAAATCATATATCAATGGAAACATTATTAATAACAGATATATATGTTATATATATGTATGTTATATATATCATATATATGTTACAAATAGTTTGCTATCACTCAACGCCATATTATGGCGTTTAACAGATGCGCATATTATTTGAGACGCCAGAATATGGCGTTTGGACAGACGAGGGGATATAGGCATATTTACATTTGCCATAATAGCAAACACATTTACATTTGCCATAATAGGATGATTGCCCAAATCACAATAAGCAAAATTTAAACAATAGTGCAAACTGTGGCTGATCGTCATCATCATCATCATTACAACCATTCACAAGTCTACTGCTGAATATAGACCTCCCCCAAGGAACCACAAAGGATGCCACAAAGCATGTCCTGAGCTACCTGCATCCATCCACTTCCTGCATGTCTTATCAGGTCGTCACTCCATCTAGTAGGGGGGGGGGGGGGGTCGCCTTACACTACGCCTACCGGTACGAGGCTGCCACTCGAGAATCTTTTTTCGCCATCAGATGTCGGTTCTTCGAGTTATATGGCCGAACGTCCCATTGCCACTTCAGTTTACTAATCCTTTGGGCTATGTCGGTCACTCTTGTTCTACTGAGTATATCCTCATTTCTGAGTTTATCACGCAGTGAAACCCTGAGCATAGCCCTCTCCATAGTTCGCTGAGCGACCTTAAGCATCCTCATTCAGCCGGCAGTGAAAGACCATGTCTCAGATCCATAAGTCATCACTGGCAACATGCACTAGTTGTCCAATCTAGTTTTCAGGTTTTGAGTATACCTCAACTGAAGAGAAGATGTGTCGTAATTTCCCGAACGCTGTCTAGTTGAAATATTTGTCTCAGGTAAACATACTCATCAACAACTTCGAGCTTAGTGCTCCCAACAACTACCGGCACAGGTGTGACATGGACATTAAACATGATCTTTGTTTCCTTCATGTTTATCTGAAGACCTATCCATTGGGAGACACTATTGAGGTCATTGAGCATAGTGCTTAGGTCCTTCAGCGATTCTGCCATAAAGATTATATCGTCGGCAAATCGAAGGCGAGTGATGTACTCGCCATTGATTTTAATACCATATCCTTTCCAGTTCAGTAGCTAGCTAGCTAGATAGCTAGCTAGTTCAGTAGTCTTCCAATGCAGCGGTGAATAGTTTCGGGGATATAACGGCAACCTGTCTAACACCTCTCTGCAGTTGGATAGGTTCCGTACTCTGGTTCTGTACTCGGATAGCCATCATAGCCCTACTGTACAAACACTTCAGCACTTCGATATACCGACAGTAAATTTCACACCGCTGAAGGGACTGTAGCACCGTCCAAGTTTTGACGGAATCAAAGGCTTTTTCATAGTCCACACACGCAAGGTAAAGTGGCAGATTGTACTCTTCGGTCTTCTGTACATTCTGCCATCTTCTTGGTACTGAAGCCTATTCAGAAACCAGCTTATTCGGGAAGCTTGAAGTCGTCGAGTCTGCATGCAAAATATTAACAATTCGTAATGACTCTTGAAAACAGCACATAGATTCGGCTCAGTAGGGAAATCAGTCTGTATTTCTTCAAGAGAGAGATGTGGCTTTTCCTCTGCTGCTCACGCCTCCGGAATAGTGCCTTCATGGAGGAAGAAATTGAAGAGCTTTTGAAGTTCTTAAGTACTAGTTTTCCATCCACTTTCAGAAGCTCCGCTGTAATTCCATCCTCGCCTGGGGCCTTGCCGTTTTTAAGGTACTGAAGAGCCATTCTAATCTCGCTCAGACTGATGTCTGGAATATCATTGGGATATGTTGGATAAGACTTGCTCTTGGATCTTTACTTACACTTGCGTGTGGCTCTAAAAATGACAGCTGCCCATAGAACCTCTCAATTACACTCGAAATCTCAGGTGTCCACGAAATGATGCTGCCACTCTCATTCTTCACACATGACAAAAAGACAAATTTTTTGACAGACAAACGCTTTGGAGCCCTTGTTCTTCTTCTTCAATACCAGCAGTATTAAAGTTGCATAAGTACCGCCGCATGCATTTGGAGATCCATCTGTTCAGTTGCCTGTATGCTGTCAAATCTGTTGAAGACTGCAGCCTCATTTCCTGTTTATCAGTCACGAGATTAAGAGTGTGATTGGAGAGTTTTGTGTTCTTCTGTGGCGGGTCTTGCAGAAGTTAGCTCCGACTGCAAGAACAGCTTCCACGAGCTTGTCATATATATCGTCCACAGCATTGCAGTCTTCTAGGCACTGAAAACGGTTTAATATCTCGAGCTGAAAGGTTTCGGGTCATTTGATAAGAGCATGAAGGGGACGAAGCGTTGACTTCATTAGATTAGACCTCTTCAACTTAACGTTTAGGTATGGTGTGCCTCTAACCATTCGGTGGTTGCTGCTAGTTTTCACTCTGGCGATCACTGAGACATCATGGAACAATCACAAACATCCCAATCTTTACAACATTGTTAACAAGAGACTTGTGAGATAAATCCAACACCTCCTTGGGACAGATAGTCGCCCTCCAGGTGATAGAACAAGATGCTGGATTTAAGAATCATCATGTCCTCCTCCTTTCTTTGGACCTCGGATAATCCTATAAAATTCCAGCATAACTCGGCTATCTCTTCTTCCAGCTCTAGGATCTTGTCAGTCCCCAGGGTTCGTGCATTGTAGGTTTCCAGGTCGAGTCATCTTAGGTGGCAACCAAACCTCTACCGGGGATTCTTAGCACTCCCTGCCCCGCTGTTACAGTGGTCGCCACCATAGCCATGAATAGTGTGACCGGACTATGACCGATATTGTCTATCAAATTTTTAAGTTTTGATATGCTTAACAGTATCTGAGTAATTGTAAATATTTCGAAGATAAATGATAATCCTTCAATTTACTCTAGAGCAGACTGTTTTGCCAAATTGTTTGGACTAGTACATCTTACAGGTTGGAGGTTTTTGTAAGGATACTATTCCTTGTCCTTATAGTAGATATATTCAGATAGGTAATATTTTATCCAATGAAATTCGATTTGATCAGTTGAAGGCCTAGCTAATCCTAAGACCAGCAGTGGACTTTTGATGGGCTGGAATGATGATGATGATTGTTTACAAATTTATTGAAAGATAATAACTGGTGAGTCTTTGTTATTAAAATGAACCAATAAGGAAAGTTAACAGCATCCCACAACAGGGCACAGCTCGTCTCATTTTTTCTTCAGTGTTATGGAGCAATTAGTATGCTGCACTACTCCAGTGAGCTTTGGTGGATACTTCACATGTTCTCAAAATATTTTATTTATCTTACAATTTCATTCGTGCTAACTAATTCAAACTCGTGTTGCTTGCGTACCGTGAAATATACAGCTCACGCTTAGGGCCTGAACTGAATTGCTGGCATGTAAACACAAAATTAATGATTATATAATTTGATTTTTTTGTTTTAATAAATACAGTAATATGATTTAATAATATGTGGAACAAATCTTGAGATATCTACTACAATTGCTAATATGAGGCTGCCACAAACAAATTATTTATCATATAATTTTTTTTAGGATTTGTAAATAATTTAGCTGCATTAAAATAAAAAATACTTTAATCTTTTGCTGACCTCTTATCCAAACAAGTAAACTGATGTACAGGTCACTTTAACTTTAAAATTATCTGGTGAAATCTATCACGTCATATCCCCGATTCCCATTATGAATCCCGAGGTTTTCCGTGAATGTTATAGTATAACTCAGCAGATTGTTAAAATATACATTACTTCTTTTGCACCTTATCCTTGCACAGTTTTAGACAAATGGTAACTGATTTAAAGCTTCAAGCGGTACCATTAGTAAATTCCATTTGCTGATGTAGCAATAAGGCTATAAAAACATAAATACCAAGTTTCCTCAGCCTCAAAAAAATAAAATTTACTTAAAACCAGGAGAACTTGCAACTTCTATGCCATGATCAAATTCACATCAAATCAAAGAGATGTTATGTATCTGGTAGGATCCCAAGAGATATTATACAAGGGGTATTATGAAATGCTTAGCTACAAGGGATTATTTCCAGTGAAAAATATAGCAATCAGTTAGTTATTACTCACTGTAATAATAAATTAAATTGACAGGAAAATAAGGTTCCAATAATGATTTCTTATATTTACGTCAAGACTATACATTTAAGTAATACTAGTTTTTACAGATTTCATTGCATATATTAACTTATTACATATATTAACTTATTTATATTCCCGACATTTCAAGCACTTTACAGTACGAATGGTCACTGGGGGACTGAGGTGTTGTGTAGTAGAATTAAAATAAGAAAATGGGGGTGAAACCTTATATCACAAGAATGTGCATACTATACAATACAACTAAAAATACTTGAAGTAGAATGGAGGTTTCAGCAGCACTTAAAGAATTTTTGGCATGAAAAGATAATATATTATATTGCAATGGCATCATTAAGCTAGTAGATAGATGGAAGATGGTACCTAGTAGAAAATTAGGAGCAGTATGTATTTGATCAAAATAAAAAAAAATACTTTAAGAGCTAACCATAACTTATATTTACAAGATCCAATAAAACTGTCTTGTAGTCCCAATATATACATACATTTAAATAATGTAAAATATAAAATAATAACAAATACATTTTTACATCATATCCATTTGGTTTATATAAATGATGAATTTAAATTAAAACTCCTTACTTTTCAACATGATAAATTAAAATTTTATGTCATAATTTACTAATATTATAAAAATAGTTCTTTTGCCCAGGAAATAAATAGTGAGAGCATCTGCAGGTCAGATGATGTTCATCCTTATTTGAAGTACATGAAAAATTAATGGATAATTAGGCCATTAACCATTATTGATAGCTTATCTTTTTTCTATAAGAGTCTGAAAAGCACATTGCTGGATGTAGACTACGAATTTGCCAAAATCACTATGCCTTGCAGACAGATTAGCAATTGCGGTAACTCTGTTAAGTGGGCCAAGACTAAGTTAAGTTATATATGGTAGAGCCACACTGCAGGTATATTATGGTTGTAGCATGAATAGATTGGCTTGACTAACTAGGACCACACTCTCACAGAATACTAGCATAAAATAGTAGCTTAATATTGCTGTATTTCGTATGGTGAATATAGAGAACCAGAGACTCTTTTTACTGGAAATGAGGCTTTCCATCTTAGTTCTCAGGGGTAACAATGCAACTGAATTTCATGTAGAAGACTATTGCCCTTAGTATCCAGTAACCATCAGGTGAACTGTGTGCTCATTTCTTTTTTTTTTTTCTAATAAAAGTTTACGCCCACAGAATATAGTTGTACTGACATCACCTGTCGGTACAACTATCTGAGTCATTTATTACAACACAGGACAGAAATATTTTTTTCTCATACTTATTAGTGTTTGGAAACCTAATTACTTATTGGCTAATGTACTGTTTTTATAATATTCCTTTAGTAACTTATATACGAGTGATAATTTTCGTTGATTAAGTTTTTAAGGATAAAAACTTTAATATAAAAATTAGCTATATTAATAAGTGTAGTTACATAAAGTACTTCAGTGTCATGGACAAACACTTCTCTAACTAATAACTTGTTAATATAACCTACAATATACAAAAATTATACAAATATTCTCATATTACTACATTTTGGTTATAAAAATATTTTCACCTGGTAAATTGAATGTAAAATGTAATTTATAACTATATGAGGAATTTTACACAAGATTATATCACTAAATTTAAGATCTGTAGAAGTAGGTATATAATAGGTAGATATAGATGTAAAAGATATTAAAAAAAATTATCATTTGCTTATATAAGGCTAACCAATATAAATACCGTGTAAAGATTTCATTCCTGGATTAAAAATTGATTATAAATATTGCAATCATGTCTAGTACTTACAGTCTGTCAAACTGGCTACACCTGCTAATGTTGTAATAGGGACACTTGGAATATCCCTCTCATTCATTTTGATCGGAATTTTGACTTATTTTTTCAGGACCACTAGAGCTATCCTAGAAGTCAAAAAGAAAGTCTTTGCTGTCGTATTGTAACACACACTACAAGAAGTTGTTTGCGTAGCCGCCGATTCCATTATCAAAGAATATTATCCACACATATGCGGCACTTGATGATTTAAATTTTTATTTCACATTACATAGCGAACAATACACATAAATTAATTTAACGAAAGTAATTATTTTAACCAAAGATTGTTGTGAAAATAGGGCACCCGTCAGTTTGATGCTTTGTTGTGCGTTGTGCATCTAAACGAAGGTCAGCGCATCTAAACGACACTCCCTTAGAAAGTATACAATGTTTTTCAATAGAATCTAAAACATTTTCTTCTATCATTCATATTTAAATACTCACATAAACATTATGATAAATATATAAATCCAGGACAAATCAAACATAATCCTAACATTTAGATTAATCAAGGAATTGTGCATCAGTGTTGCCAACAAAAACACAAACTCATTTTTAATTAAGATTTTCGGCTTAGATGTTTGTCCTTTAAGCCATGTCTTCATTTCATTTTTTAGATCTTTTCTTCACAATATGCAGAGGCGTCACATTGCGAAGTTTTGGGAGATATTGACGACAGCTCAACCCAGCGCACAGTCAATGACGACAGTCACTCAATTTCATAAGGTGTTTAGGTGATCAAAATAACTTGAGATTTATATCAACATCGAAGTACCTGTTTCGTCGTTTCCTCTAATAGTTCACAGTGCAGACAATACACAAAATCGCACCACTTTTAGGTATCAAAATCCACTTAAAATCATTATTTAAGAAAAATAAAATCATAAACGATAATACAGGAGCATTAATCGTCGACGGTCAATTTCCCGCCTAAATTCCAGCCTAGCATCATATTTACTGACTTAGAAGTATTATATCTCTATGATCATATTAGTCTGTGTCACAGATCAAGGCGTAGACAGAGAAACCTATAGACATACTGACGCCTTCTTTCGCACTCGCACACGAAAAAGATAGATTTATGCATACGTCTTGCATAGAAATGAGATAGAGCGGTGTGATTGTTTGTCCCTTTCTCCGTGCCGGTTTTTTTGTTTAGCAGTCTACAGTTTGCTAAACAACTTTAACAGCGTAGCGATTTAAGGAGTTTACAAGTTGGTTTAAGTGAGAAAAAAGTGTTTTGTGAGCTTAAGATTGGTGAATCTTGTTCAGTTCAGTTCTTAGAACAATTAAAATTTTTATCTAAATGTGTTCAAAAGTCTTCTTCTTCTTCTTCTTTCTTTTGTGGCGGTTTGATAAAATTCGCCAATGACGTATTGAGTAGAAAATGAAAGCTTATGAGTTTAATTAAAATTAGAGTCTGTGATAATACAAGGATTCAGTTTTCCTCCGAGAATTTTGACAAATCTATTTGTTGAGTTACCTAGAACAGATATGACAAACACAGGTGTTAGACTCTTACCCGTATGTTAAAAGTGACAAGGATTTAAAGTTTCATATTATTAGTATTAATAAAATCACATAAAATATACACAAAAGGAGTACTGGTATATGTTAAAAGAGAATTAAAATCTATAGGTCGAGGAATATAAGGAGGAAGGTAATCATAAAGGGAGGAGGATAATTTGGGACAGTTGAAAAAAATATGGTTTGTGGAACCTTCATCTAAGCCACATTCACACAATGAGCTATCCCTTACTCTGATTTTTGCCAGATGTGCATGTGTACAGGCGTGTCCAATTCTTAATCTACAAATGATTGAAGTTGCATGTTTATTTGCTTTGTTAAATTTAAAGAACCAAGGCTTGGGAGGAATAACCTCTTGGATGGCAGCATAGTGCTTACCTTTAACATTTTTGGAAACTTCCCATAATTTATTCCAATTTTCATTCAGTTTCCTTTTAGCTAGCAAAATTAGGTCATGTGAGTAAATAAAATTTTGTAGAATGCCATTAGCAATTGCATTTTTAGCGAGTACATCAGCTGTTTCGTTACCATGGATACCACTGTGGCCTGGAATCCAGGCCACTGAAACATGGATTCCTTTAAGATGGCATCTGAATAGGGTATTTTTTATTTTAAGAATTAGTGGAAATTTATGTTTGTTATGGAATTGATTGGACAAAATAGCTAACAAACAACTTTTTGAATCTGTGAAAATAACTGTTTTATTAAGATTATGTGACTCTACATATAACAAAGCTTCACTGATTGCAGTTGCTTCACCGGTAAAAGTGGAGGATAGTGAGGGGCATTTAAAGTTAAGAATGATTTTGAACTTAGGAATCCAAACAGCAGCTCCAGTATAGACTTCATCAGACTGTTTTGAAGCGTCTGTGTACATGACAAGCCAATCTTTAAAGGTGTTTTCTATAATTTCTTTTAATTTCAAATTTGCCATTGGAGAATCCTTTTCTATACCCAGATCTAGATGAATGTCGGGTTGGTAAACAATAGCCTTGTAAGGAACATCAAAGAGTGGATTTATTTTACATTGAAAGATTGGGTAAGTAAGCTGAAGAAAAATTACAAAACTTTTAAACAAGCAGGGAGAGAGTATCTTAAATAAGAATCTGTCTGAAAGGTATTGCCTTCTTAATCTTAAAGGAGGATCTACGCACTCAACCTGAAGAACATTTATTGGTGAGGATTTCATTGCCCCTGTAATAATGCGAAGGCATTTCGATTGAATTTTGTCCATTATTTTTAGGGATGATTTATTGCAAGGCTCCAACAGAAAACACCCATAGTCAAGGTGGCTTCGTATTAAAGCATTGTACAGTAATTTCTGAGAAAAAGGATGGGACCCCCACCAAACACCTGACAAAGACCGAAGAATATTTATGTTTTTTTCGCATTTTTGTGTTATATATTCAATGTATGGACCAAAGGCCAATTTCGAATCAAGGATAACTCCCAAAAATTTAACATTGCCTCTAACTGGAAAAGGTTGCTTATCATATACAACGGATATATCGGGAACTCGCCTTTGGCGGGAAAAGATCACCACACTACTCTTGGCCACAGATAAAGAGAGGCCATGATTAGTTAACCATTCTTGTAAATAATCCATGGATGAGTTTAGACGGGAACATGCCACTGTGAAGTTGTTTGAGGAGATGTATAGAGCTAGATCGTCTGCATATTGAAGAACATTACAAAAAGAATTTACTGAAAGTTCTAAATCGTGAGTATATATAGAATAAAGGAGAGGACTAAGAACTGAGCCTTGTGGAAGTCCTTTCCATATAGTTTTTGGGGGAAGCAGGAGATTTTTAACATTTATAGATATTGATCTAGAAGAGAGAAAGTTAGAGACGTAATTGACTATCCTCACTGGAATGCTCAGATTAAGCATTTTCTGCCTGAGCACAGGAAGTAGCACATTATCATATGCAGAAGAAATATCCAAGAAAACTCCTATGAGAAATTCATGTTTTGAAAAAGCAATATGAATATCTGTGACCAAAGTACTTAGGCTATCCATGGTACTTAAACCTTTTCGGAAACCGAATTGGCTTTTAGGTAAGAGATTATTCCTTTCCAAAAACCACTCCAAGCGATTTTTTATTAAATGTTCCAAGATTTTTGCCAAAGTACAAGAAAGGGCAATAGGTCGGTAACTGGAAGGGTCATTGCTAGACTTACCTGGTTTGAGAATGAGCAAAATAATTTGGGTTTTCCATTCAGCAGGAGGATCACCAGTAATTTAATAAAATTTAAAATGAATAGTAAGACAGTTTTAGTGTTCTCACTACTATTAATTATAAATGAATAAGGAATCCCATCAATACCTGGTGAGGAGTCTTTAAGGCCATTGAGTACAGTAAACAATTCCTGAGAAGAAAAGGGGGAATCAAATTTATCATTTGTTTTTAAAAAAGCAGAATTAAAAACTAGGCATTCATCATAAGATGGGACTGTTTGTGGTGCAAGTTTATTAGAGAATTCATCTATCCACGGGGAAGGATCATTAGAAATTATATTTTCACTAGAAACTGCACAGCGATATTTTTTAACATTTCTCCAGACCAAAGATGGGGGAGTCCTAGGTGACAGTGACTCACAGAATTTAAACCAACCAGTTCGCTTTTTGTCTTACAGTAATTTTAAGGTTTCTGCAGCAATTTTTTTATAGGAGATATAATTCTCTGCAGTCATAGAACGGGAGTATATTAATTCAGCCTCCTTTCTTCTCCTACAAGCTGCTGAACAATCTTGGTCCCACCAAGGAGGGGAAGGATACTTATTTTTGAAAGGTTTTTTTAAGGGGATTGACTTATTAGCAGCAGAAATAATTGCATTTCTGAACTCTATATATACAGGAGCAATATTATCATTGTTAATTGGGGGAAGAGTTGAAACCTCTTGTTCCAAAACTGTAGAATATAATTGCCAATTAGCTTTGGATAGATTATACTTTAGTCTTGGGCAAAATGTAAAATTTATTCTAGGTGAAGTAGGAGGAGTGATGAATAGAGGAAAATGGTCACTGCCATAGCTAGAAGGTAATATTTGCCACAAAAGAAGGGAAGCAATATCTGGGGAGCAGAGAGTTAGGTCAACGGCACTTCTAACATTTTGTAATGGGGATACTCGACGGGTAGGAGACCCGTCATTTAGAATACAGAGATTAAAATTATCAATAAAATCTAAAAATAAGGGAGCCAGTGAATCACACAGATGGGAGCCCCAAACAGTATGATGCATATTAAAATCTCCCAAAATAACCATAGGAGGTGACAGAGAAGAAATAAGTGTTGCAAGTTCTGTTAAAACATTTGCATCAGGATTAGGAATGTAAACAGAGAGAATAGAGACATCAAGGGCCTTAATAGCAACAGCATTTACTGCTGGACTATGAGAAGGGAGAGGAATTTGTGAAAATGTAACTGTTCTTGAAATTAAAATAGAGGTGCCAGCTCGACCATCACTCCTATCATCCCGGAGGCATGCATAGCCTGAAACCCTAAAATGAGACTCAGGTCTAAGCCATGTCTCCTGGATGGCAAGAATGAAGGGATGAAATTTATTAATGAGGTAAATGAGTTCATTTTTTTATTTCTAATGCTCCGACAATTCCATTGAAGAATTGGCGGGACTGCGAATGTTACGGGCTAAGGAGGAAAGCTGAGTAAGTTTTTGATGTAAGCTGAGAGGAAGTTCCGTGTCATTAAAACGGGAGATCATGTTAATTAGAATTGATATCATAAGTTCGCAAAAATTATCATTACTAGAAGAGTTGTTGTCATTTCCCAGTAGAGCACACCCATTAGGAAGGGAAGAATTAGGATTCTCAACAATTGCCTGATGGGCTGCCATATCATATCCAGAATTTAATGATTGGCTATAGGTACGTTGAGGGATAAAAATTGTTTTTTTGTATGATGCAGTTTGTGAGAGCTGAGCCAAAGGGGTTGAAAGACTGTCAGTTATGGTATAAGGGGTCTGTTGAGAACAATTACGAGGCTGGATTCTTGTTGTATCAGCAAAGGATCTTTTTGTCTGAGGGAATCTAGCTGAAGCTTCTAAATATGAGATATTTTCTTGTGACATAACAAGTTTAATAGATTTTTGCCTTAGATGTTCAGGACAAGTAGGGTCTTTTGCGGTGTGGGGACCTGAGCAGAATAGACAAGTAGGAGTTTGTCGAGAACAAGCTAAACCTTCATGATTCTGTGCACACACAAAGCAGCGAGGGGATGATCGGCACTGGGAAGTAACATGGCCAAATCTACAACATTTATGACACTGAATTAGTGGCAAAATATATTTTTCTACTGGCATTGAAGTGTAAAAACAGTAAATATGGGGAGGAAGTTTTTGTCCAGAAAAAGTTAGAACAACCGTCTGAGTTGGAACCCATGAAATGCTATTGCTGTCACTCACTGATCGTCTATTAAGTCGCCGTGCTTTAATTATAGAACCGTAGCCAGAGGGAATTTCTATAGCTGCTATTAATTCTTCTAGTGTCCACTCTATGGGAACTTGTCTAACTAGCCCCATACGAGTGATACTATATGAGGGGATGGTTGCTTCATATTTAGAAATTTGGAGAGCTGGGTGATCGATAAAGGTGTTTGCATCTGCAGCTGTTTTAAACTCCACTGATATTCTATTTCGTCCAACTTTTTTGACTCCATCATGGACTATATTTTTAATATTGTTATGATACAGAAAGTGACCGAATTTAATTGGTTTAAGAGTTACTCCAGACAGCTGATCATTTGAGATTTTACTTACGTGAACTAGAAAAGGAGCGGCATCATCTTGAGAGTACTTAACTTTTTTATTAATAAAATCAGGATGGGTATATGAGGATTGTATTGAAGGAAACTGTTGTTTTGGATCAGTAATAACTATTTTTTGTGGATGGGTAGACTCGTTACTTACTTGGGCACGTTTACGGTTAATTAGTTCTACATTATCAATGTTAATGGGTAAGGAAAAGGAATCATTGCGACCCCTTCCGGGATCGGGAGGTTCGTCCTCCATTATATTACTACAACAAAAAATTACATAAAAACGGCACAACTACAAACACTTACTAATTTACAGATATTAAAACCTCCACCAAGACAGAAAAATTTACTATAGTAACTCAACAACACTTAATAAAATAATAAATTTTAAGCAAAAAAGGCACGACACTTGTATCTCTCACTTCCTCCTGTCAGCCATCCCCAATTTTTCTGTTCAAAAGTCATAAAGATTATTGTATACCCTAAAAATTTGTTATCGTTCTTTCTCACTCGAGGCCACGCTGATCATTATAGGTTTCTCTGTCTACGGATCAAGGCATATCATATATTAATATCATAGGTATGGTTTATATATCATTTTCTGTCTACGGTTTATACTCAATCTATGCATCAAGGAATTTAACTATGGAGTGTGGAGGTAAGGAGTACAGACTGTGACACTTTTTCAACTATTCTACTATGAGAGATTGTTCTCCTTACTTCTACACTCCATAAATTTAATGAACATGCCTACTACTCTCTGGGTCATATATCTAGTATAACATGAAGGTTAGAGAACAGGAGAACGATCACTACGTACTAAAGCATAGCCCGCCTGTCCTTGAAAATTGTAGAATTTAGAGCGGCGTTGACGTTGGTGAGTAGTGACTGCGAAGTTAGCTGTTTATGAGTACAAGTAGATGAAGTTAGTTGAATAATGTACAAATTTTCTCCGTGGCATTGGTGAGAAAATTTTCATACTCCGTAATTTTGTAATTTTTGACTATAGGAGTGATTCCACCATTTCGTCCAAATCGTCTTTCCGTCATAAAAATCAGCATGAATGTTAAAGTAAATGTTAATATTTTAATGAAATATGTTAATATTTACTTGAAGTTCAAAGAGGCATTTGTTATTTTTGTTATCAATACATAAATAAAAAAAATTTTAGAACAAAAACATGACCAAACTTCATTCCACTCCTTTTCCACACGGCCACTCAAAATATTTGTCATCACATTAAAACGCTTTCTTAAAGCAAAACTACACGATTTTTGTCCTATGCTATTAATAACTTATTAAAGAATATTAATTTTTTACATATGAATTTTTAAAGGGTGCGTAACATAGAAATAATCAGCGTTGAAATTTTGTCACACGAAAAATTTCGTTCTATTCCACGGAGTTTGCAATGAACATTATTATGAGTGCGACTCTGTTTTTACATTAAACCAACCGCCCGCGCCTCCCGCGTCCCTCAGTCTACCGAACTATTTCATCAGACACGGACTTTTGCGACCGAAGCAGAAATTATTTACGATTTGAGTGTTGAGATTCCCGTTTGTCACAGGTAAGTACTCATTACATTCCGTTTATTTATAAAGTAACCGCTTGAGATGAAAAATATAATTTACGATTACATTATAGACTTTAGTAAGGTTATATCACAGTATATTTATTAGGGTCAATGTACTATTAAATTGTAAGTAAATTATAAAAATCTGCAAAAAAATCATTCCCTTCCATTTCATTACATTCCGTTCCCACTAATTTTTATACGGAGGGGAATGAAACGTTTTGAAAGGGAATGTTTTTTTTTCATGTAGATAATTGTAAAATGTGTATGAACAGTAGGCCGTGGTTTAAACCGACTCCTAAATTGACAAAACAATACAATTTACAGGCTCCATTTCATTGACGCCTTTTTAATTTTTTGTTTCAGATGTGTTACGTATTTAATGTGTATTTTAATATGTTTGTAAACCTTTTTGTAGGTAACTATACAATTATGGTGAAGCCGAAAAAAAGCAAAAGCACAAGAAAAATTAGCCAAAGACAGGCTACGAAAGAGGGAAAAAATATGCAGAAATCAAAAAAGAACCTGAAACATACAGACTTGAAAAAGAGAAAGAAAGAAAAAAGTAACTTTTAAGAAAAGAAAAGAAAAAGATTCTCAGCATAGCAGAAATGACTGACAGACAAAAAAGGGAGCAAAGGCGAAGATGGCGAAAAAACTCAAGAAAATATTTGAATAAATTAAAGGAACAAAAGAAGATAGAACGTGTTTTACTGGAAAACTCACCACCCACAAGCGGAAATGAAGAAATTGCGAATATAGCAGATCCCGATCCTTTGATGGAAATAGAGAAAACACCAAACACAGTTAATAGCAAAGTAACCTAATCGATCCAAGTAAATTCAAGTGCTACAAGAAAACTGCGATATAGATCAATGAAAGTAATTTCTAATTTAAAGAAAGAACTAAATAAACTAAAGAGAGTTAAGAGTATGCTGAGGAAACGAATAAAAAAGAGCGAAAAACGCAAAGAGTAAGAAAAAATATCGCAGATACAATAGAAAAAAAATTAGATCAAGTAATAAATGACATAAAGGCTGATAACATAGAGAACGTAAAAAAGAAATTTATGTTCAACGCAACACTTAATCGAGGAGTATCTGACAGATATAAAAGTCTTTCTAAAAAGACAAAAGATCTTTTACTGAATATATTGTTGACGATGCGAGGCTAAAAATGTATGGTGTACTGTTGAAGGTTAATTTTGCTTTAAAAAAGAAATTATCTAAAAAAACAAGTGCTACAAAAGAAAACAGCTGAGATAAAACGAAGAGTACAAAATTTTCTCCAAGAAGATGTAAACAGTCAAGTAGCTGCTGGAAAAAATGAATATATTAAACGCAGTGGCATCAAAAAACAAAAACGTTATCTGACTGATAACATAAAAAAACTTATATACTAAATATTGCGAGAAGTGGGACCGAATTTCCTATTCAGTATTTTGTAAATATAGGCCATTTTGGATGGTTCACCCTTCAGGAAAAAGAGACACGTGCCAGTGCAAGCTACATGCCAATATGGAACTTCTAACAAAGTCTTTAAAAAAAAGTAGATATTATTGCAGAAAGTTCGGCTACTGAAGTTCTTCAAAATATTTGCTGTGATATATATGACAGAGAATGTTTGGAGAGAAGGTGTCATAGATGTAAAAATAAAGTTACGAGATACCAGGAATTTGACGAAAATATTATTTACCACGAATGGATTTTTGAGAAACAAAGTTATCAAGGAAAAGATAGAAAGGAAAACACTAAAAGAGTAACTATAAAAAAGAAAAAAGAAGATGCGCCTCGTAATGTTATTCAGAAGTTCGAAAATTTAGTAATGGACTTTTTCAAACATAATTTAAATACTAATATGCAATACTCAGCAAGAATAAACAGAGAGTTTAACTGTTAATGAAGTATTATGCCATGGGGATTTCAGTTTGTTGAAATATAATGAAGAAATCCAAAGTTTTCACTTCAGCGGTAGTCGTCAACAAATTTCACTTCACACCGGAGTATTATATTATTTAAACAGTCAAACTAAAGAAAAAACCTGTAAGTCATTCTGCACCATGTCAAAAAATATCAGACACGATGCTTCCGCTATATGGACACACTTGGACCCAGTTTTGGACATGTTTCAAGATTTAGTGCCACATCTTACAACAATTCATTTCTTATCGGACTCTCCCTCGAGTCAATACCACAAACGATTCATTTTTTACATGACGTCGAAATTGAAAGATCAAATTTCAAACCTAAAGCTAATAACATGGAATTATCAAAAAGGAGGGCATGGCAAGGGGGCCCCAGATAGCATTGGTGCTGTTGTAAAAAGAACAGCTGACAACTACGTCACACTCGGTGGCGATGTAGGCTCATTTGAAGACTTTGTGCAAGTTGTTCAGCAAGACATTGCAAATGTTAAGCTCATTGTCATCGCAGAGGAAGAGATAACGGACAAAGAATTTTCCAAAAACATTCCTGCATTTAAAGGGACAATCAAAATCCACACAACTCTTTGGTCTTCATCTTTGCCCTTCGACATTACTTTTAGAAGCCTTAGTTGTTTTGATTGTCGAGATAGTTACATACCATGTAAACATAGAAAACATCTCGGAGTACTAAATATGGGACTTTGTCAAGAAGCAACTGCACAAGAAATGTCCAGTTATAATAACTATAACGTTGTAAATGTGATGAAGTCCTTGACTGATGGAACTAATGGTGGAACATATGATCCTTCTGACGTTAACAGCCCAATCAACATCGATTCGCCAACCATATTTAACAATATCGGAGATTTGAGGCAATTCGATTTATCATCAGAAACTTCGACCCCGGAAATAACTATAAACAATAAATCTAAAGTAAAAATTTTATCCAACATTCCAGTAAAGTACCACAATTGTAACATTCAAGGATTTAGTTCCATTAAGCAAACAGAATTTAAGGAGTTAATTCAACATCCAGTTCTTCAAGATTTCGAGGATGATATTGAGGAGCTAATAATCAAATCTGATTTCGGTCGTGATCAGAATACATCTATGAGAATGGACTACGACATCGAAACCAAAAAAAACGTCGAAGTAATTGAATTAAAATATGACTTAGACCAATTGGTGGTCGTTGAATATAAAATGAAGAAGAACTCACGGTATTTCGTTGGCAAAATCATCGATAAGATGAGTAGCACACTTGAATATAAAATATTATTTTTAAGGAAAGGGCATGGAAAGTCGGTAAAGTTCCATTGACCAGCAATTTGCGACGATGATATTGTATCTGAATCTCGTATTCTACAGCACTTGGGAGAACCAGAAGAATCTAGAAGAGGTGAATTTACTTTTAAAAAGTTACCAAACCTTCATTTCAAATAGACTGATTAGACATAACGTAGCTTATATGATTAATAAAGAGTAGATTTAAAGAAAAACAAGCGATTTAATTTTTTGATAATATATTTTATTAGATTTTTATGAAAACAGCGTTTTCGTGTTTTGTATGTTCCAGTCTACATTTTTCTTTATAACATTGAACCTATATTTAATTTGTTATTCTCATTCTCACAAAGATCTTAGGCTCATACTTTGATATTATTTTATAGTATCTTTGTCATACTTTGTTATTTTTTTTTTTCAAATTTCTAACATTTATTAAAAATTCTATTGATTTCATGATTTTCATTTATTGACTGTAATAATTAACTCCATAATTAAAAACACCAATGATAAATTACATACTTTTTGATATTTATGATAAACATAACATTTATAAAGGGTTTACTCCTTTCATTACCTTCCCAAACCAAAATCAACTAACATTTCATTGCCCTCCAAAGTTAATCATTACACTCTCACTATATTTCATTACCTTCCACGCTCTCATTACACTCCATCAATTTTCATGAAAAGGAAATGGTTTTCACGAACGCCTTTAACAATAATAAATAATAAAGTATCTACAACTTATACGAATAATTTAATACATATTTTTTTCAAAACCGCAAACTAAATAAATAATCCACGAAATTGCATTTGAATCACTCTAAAAGAAACATTAAAAAATTGAGAAATATTTTATTGTGCGTGGATGTTCAAGTGGTTTAGAATCGGATCGGAAAAATAGGCTGAAAATGACTTTTGTTGAACGAACTTAGCGATCGCAGTGCCTCATTATGGTGTCCATATTTCTGGGACACTATTTTCTACGGCGATCGTTCTCCTGTTCTCTAACCTTCGTGTAACAAGCTCGTAGACAGAGCTGTCTATTATGGGGTGTAGAAGTAAGGAGTACCAACTCCCATAGTAGAATAATTGAAAAAGTGGCCATCTGTAAGCAGTAGATAACAAAAAACTATTCAAAAATTCTCAACAATAGCGCTTGATTAGCTACTGGGATGAAATGAACTTAGCAGTTATCGACGGATTAAGTGTTTTTTTTATAGAAGAGGGGGCAAACGAGCATGCGGCTCACCTGATGTTAAGTGACTACCGCCGCCCATAATCAACCGCAACATAAGGGAAATTGCAGGTGCGTTGCCGGCCCTTTAGAAAGGAGTAAGCTGTTTTCTTGAAGGTCCCCAGGTCGTATCGGTCCGGAAATATCGCCGGTGGTAAACTATTCCACAGAGAGGTTGTACGCGGAAGAAAACTTCTTTTGAAACGTACTGTGGTGGACTGCCACGCATCCATATGGTGTGGATGGTATCGGGACGTTTGCCGCGTAGTGCGTTCACGAAATTTGGCGGCTGGGATTAATCCGAACAATTCCTCAGACCACTCTCCATGGTATATGCGAAATAAAATGCAAAGAGATGTAACATCTCTTCGCAGTGCCATTGAATCGAGCCGATCGGAAAGCCCTAGGTCGTCGACGATTCGAGCCGCTCTGCGCTGCCCTAGCCCTAGCCCAGAGATGGGAACATTATTCCATGTGCGGCCAAACCTGCGCCTTGTAAAGTTGCAGGTGGTGTGCCGGCATGAAATACTGTTCCGCTCTGCTGAGTACGTCAAGCTTTTTAGAGGCCAATTTGGCCTTCTTTTCCAAGTGACCACGAAACTGCATGTCACTCGATATGTCGATTCCGGTACTGGCTGAGGCAACAAGGGGATTGCCTTGAAACTGAGGAGATACGACAAAGGGGTATTTTTAGCGGTTAACGCGCAAACTTGTGTCTTTTGGGGGTTAAACTGGACTAGATTTATTCGCCACCAATCCGAGACTCTGTTCAGCAAAGATTCGACTTCAGACACAAGTTTGTCCCGGTACTCGAACACGTTTTCCCGAGAAATATTAGCTCCGCCGGTGTAATGAGCATCACCAGTGCTGTCATCTGCATAGCAATGAATGTTACGGGTTTGCAACATATCATTGATATGCAGAAGAAACAGCGTTGGCGATAGCACGCAGTCTTGTGGAACACCGGCATTAATAGGCTTGCAATCGGAGCTTGCACCGTCCACAACGACCTTGATGCTCCGATCTGCAAGAAAGCTGGTCGCACAATTCTCGGGAAGCCCATAGGAAGGGAGCTTCAAAAGAAGCGCTTTGTGCCAAACCCGATCGAAGGCCTTCGCAATGTCCAAACTAACGGCCAATGTCTCCCCTTTGGACTCTACTGCCTCCGCCCATCTATGAGTTAGGTAGACCAGAAGATCACCAGCTGACCGACCACGGCGAAAACCGTGATGGTGGTCACTAATCAGCTGTTGATCCTTAAGGTCAGTGGCAAAGGGTCTATACAAGCCCAGAAGCCCGGCTTGCCTCATTAAGATGAATCAATCAATTATATCAAGTAATAAAATAACTCGTAAACTGTTTCAAACTATTTCAAATTTCCCGCGCACTCTGTTCGACCTCGTAGCCTTAGGAATACTGCTGTCATACATATAAGGAGAGTTGAATTGAGCCATTTGTTGTCTCCCTCGCACACGTGGGCTTTTTACCGGGCTTTCGAGAAGGCGATCGCTCCCTTTCTAACCAGTGGCAAAATGTTCTACAATGAAACGTAACTACGATTTTATAAATAGCAATTAGTATGGAGATAAAAAGCCCGGCTTTTTGGTGACCATCAATTTTTTACTCAGAGCGGGATGCCTTTAAAATTATTATAGTTTTAACATTTTGACTGCCTTCTTGGTCTAATGGTCGTAAACGCAATTGCTGATCATGTGGTCTCAAGTTCGAAACCTGAGTCGGGACAAGAATCATTTATTGGGTTTTTCTGTCACAAAATTCTCAGTAGCAGTAGTATTACACCGGGGCAATATAATCCAGATGCGCAGATGGCTATTTCCGTTGAGAATGGCCTTGTTACCAAAATTCAATCTGAAGCCCTTTAATACAGATTTATAAATAAAACACATAGTTGTTTGAATCTTTTAATGATCTAAAGTGAATTCTGAACATCAAATAAATACTAATTGGAAATAACTTACGTTATTTGATAATTTATTGCAGATTTATTAAAAATTGTCACTTCGTAGCTTTAAATTCAAAAGTGTAGCTTTTCAGAATAATCACGTAACTATAAAAGCCATGCTGGCAAACTTGGTACGCGCGGTGTCACAATGATGGCACGGGTGACAGAATTTGCATGATTGTCACGCTTTTGTTTGTCAAAGCAGGACATTTTTACGTATTTTGGGGACAGCGCGACACAAACCTTAAAATCGGGAACGTCCTGCCTAAAGTGGGACGTACGGTCACGTTAGGTATGAAGTCAGTCGAGACACGGAGGCGCGCGGGCGACGCCGATGTGAAATGAAATGTGACGTGAACTTGCGATGTTCGCAAGTTTACGTCACATTTCAATGTTTACATTGTGTGTTACTGTGTTAGCTTGAGCGAACATATTATAATGTAAAATATTGTGAGTTGAAAATTTATACTTTTTTAAAGATTTTTAGTGACAATGGAGGAAAAGAGTGTTCTTTGTGATGAATATAAGTGTGTTAAAGCGCTAATCAGCGAGGAAAAGGTAACATTTTTAAAAATAAAATTTTAATTCTATAAATATTTCTTCGCACTTTAATAGGTACAGGGCTTTTTAGTATTAAAGTTTTGTTATTCTAGGCGTATTTGAAGGTTTAATAACTCAATACTTATATTACCATATGAGTTAAAAATATCATTTTGAACTGCAGCATAAAATATGAGATACCTAGGTGTAAGTTTAATTTTATAGCAAATAATTGTTACAATTTTTTTTTAATGTGAAGCCCAAATTTTAATTTAATAAATTAAATGAATACATCATGTATTGAGGTTTTTAAAAAATATTTCCTTTAGTCGTCAGTAGGTATATAAAATTTTAATAGTCCCATCTACTTAATTCTATAGGTTAAGTCATTTTCTCGAACGAAAATTGATTGATTTAACGGTCATAAACCCTATCTAGCGGTAGTATGCCTTCTGTGTGCTTTGTTAAACACGTCCTCGACAGCACTGAATATGAAACTGAAGAGTGGAGACAGAACAAGATTGATGTATTTTTAAAACTGCTAAAAAAAACAAAACCATATCTTGGGCTTGCCCAAGTTTGGAGCCCTAGCTTGGCCACTGCTTAAGGTACCTCATGAGCTGGCAGTTTCAATGGACTCCATTGTTTTGGAGAACAAGGAGGTGATGGCGATAGACCGGTAGTTGGACGGGTCTGAGCGGTCGCCTTTTTTAGGGATGGGTGGACGAAAGCCGTCTTCCATGATTTTGGGACTACGCCTAGGGAGTAGGAGTACCGGAAAAGACGCGTTAAACCGGTGCCAACTCTGGAGCACACGTCTTCAGCACAATTGGCGGGATTCCGTCAGGCCCACTCGACTTGTGGATGTCCAGGGAGAGGAGCACTTTGCGAACCGAGCGCTGTGTGAACTGCACTTCCGGCATGGAGCACTCACACCGCAGGATGGTCGGCAGCGTACTCCCCCCGTCATCGAGAGTCGAGTTGGACGCAAAGAAAGAGCCTAGAAGATCGGCTTTCTCCTTTGCGGTATGGGCCAGTGAGTCGTCCTCCCTGTGAAGAGATGGAAGAGATGGCTGACAGAAATTCTCCTGAACAGCCTTGGCGAGAGACCAGAATGCACGGGTTCCAGAAGGAAGGCGAACTAGTTTCTCGCCAATTCTGCCTATGTGCTCTGACTTTGCCTTGGCAATGACTCTTTTGAAGGACCTAGAGGCGGATTTATACTTCTTTTTTTATAGCGCTGGTGTTTACATCCCGATACGCTGATGCGTCAGCCCAGGCTCGGTAGCACTCCTGCTTATAGCATGATGCTATTTTACAGGAGCGACTAAACCATGGCTGAGATTTGCCTCCAATGGGCACCACAGAGGAAGGAATAAAAAGTTCCATATCCTGAAGTACCACATCAGCGACAGGATCCGCAACAACATTGGGATCGTCCGGCGAGAAGCAAACCCGCCCCCAAGGGTAGGATGCAAAGAAAGACCGCATCCCATCCCAATCGGCTGACCTATAGTGCCAAACACGGCGGCAGCCTGTAGAATGCAGCTGCGATTTCAGCGTGAGTGGCACCACACTCCAGACAAGATAATGGTCCGAGGAGCCTAAAGGGGCTTCGACGGAAATCTGATATCCGTCCAGGTGAGAGGTCAGCAGAAGTTCCAACAGAGAAGGTGCATGATCCTCCGCATCTGGAATCCGCGTAGGCAAAGTAACCAGATGTGACAGACCATATGCCAAAGCAAAATCATGAACAGGTCTCCCGCATGATCGGTTAAACGTGAACCAAGCCATTCGGCGTGATGGGCGTTAAAGTCGCCGAGGATCACGATCTCTGCGGAGGGGATCTGCTGTAGCAACGAATCTGTAGCCATTTGGACGTGGTCGAAGAGCCGGTCTGTTTCGGCATTATCGCTATGGGACCTATAGAGGCACCCGTAGACGCGCGCATGGTCGTCGCTGTCTACGCGTAGCCAAAGGATGGACAGGTCCGTACCTTCAAGTCTGCCGAGGCGTCGAGAACAGATGTCCTCTCTGACGTAAACGCAAACTCCAGTCCGAGGCACAAAGGTGTGTTCCAGTATGTACCCCGGGTAGGAGAGATACGAGACATCAGCCGGAGAGGACACCTGCGTCTCGGTCAGAAAGAGCAGAGCCGGCTTCGCCGTCTCGAGTGTGATGCTAAATTGCTCAGTAGCCCTAAAACCTAAAATAATTTTATTTAGTAAATATAACCTCGAAAAAGTCGTCTATCCCACAAATATTTTTCGGTGCGTTCTTTAAAATTTACCCCATAGTTATCGTGGCGTACCCATATGTACCCATAGTGGCGCCACCCTTATTTAACGGTTTTCTATGGACACTTTTTAATACACAGTTTGTACTCCTTACTTCTACACTCAATACTGTCTACGATTAACGTAGACAGAGAAACCTATAGACAAATTGACGTTTTCTTTCGCATTCGCACACGAAAAAGATAGATTTATGCATACGTCTTGCATAGAAATAAGATAGAGCGGTGTGATTGTTTGTCCCTTTCTCTGTGCCGGTTTTTTTGTTTAGCAAACTGTAGAGTTTGCTAAACAACTTTAACAGCGTAGCAATTTAAGGAGTTAACAGGTTGGTTTAAGTGAGAAAAAAGTGTTTTGTGAGCTTAATATTGGTGAATATTGTTCAGTTCCGTTCTTAGAACAATTAAAATTTTTATCTAAATGTGTTTAAAAGTCATAAAGATTATTGTATAACCTAAAAATACGTTATCGTCCTTTCTCACTCGAGGCCACGCCGATCTTTAGTCTATAGATTTCTCTGTCTTCGACGATTAAACTTCATTTTTTTTATTAAATGGCGTTACGGCTCTGGGTTTTAGCCTTTCTGAGCCTGAATATAAACTCCAACAGGAGTCTATACCTTAGAGCAATTACTATCTACATACATACTGTACCGTTAAGGGGTACAGAATAGATGAGTTCTTAAAAAGCCAAGATTTACTTTATTGTAATTATTTATTTATCTTACTTCCGCACACGTACAAGTAATTCTATTAAGGGGATCACTGGCCTGACGTAGGGGCGAAGTCCAAGCGCTGTTCCCCCAAGGCCGTAGACAGCCAGTTAGCAGAAGGGCCGGTGAAGCCCAAGCCGATAGTGATGATGGCCGTTGGTAGGAGGGTAGGCCAACACTCCGTTAGCTCGCGGCTCGGCAGCAGTAGCCCTTAGGTAGCAGGTAGATGCTAGGTGGTAGTAGATCCTGGAATTCCAGACGGAGGCCAGCATTAGGGAAACTTCCTATAGCACTATATGCGCCCTAGTCAATTCCAGCACCCCTTGTAGGAAGTTAAAATTCTTAAAGCTAGGCACTAAGCAGCCTCAGCAAAAGAGGTATTAATTAAGCAGAACAGTTATAATGTTTCAATAAATAAGAACTCACCCCAGCGGGATCAACTGCACCTCGAATAATTTAAATTGTAGGTAAGCAGGTTCAACGGTCGTTAGTAGAAGGGTCACGCGCGTTGCGAACTTAAGCGGTCTCAGATAGAAATGAAAGAGGAATGGCCCGAACGGGCACTCGTCGTCGTGTCCGAAACTTACCGAGTCTTTTGTTTTAGAGATCGTTGAGCAAAATGGTTCACGCTGCGCGGATTAAATTAACTAGTCTATGGTTCCGTAGAATAACTATTTTAAGTTAATAATATGTAATAATTCGTTACTTTTTATTTTTAGATTAGAATATTATATGAATGAAACTAAATTTACGGATTTTATCGCGTTTATTTCACTACTTTACAGCACCCATGATCACCGGGGGGGGGGGGGGACTTAGATGTTTGACGTCCCAAAGTCATAGTTAGTCCGGCTACCTTCAGTTTTTGAATATTAATTTTTGGTCCGATTTACGCAAAACGAGCTTATAGTATCATGAAGTCTTGCAGTGGTATGCTTAGGTTTGGGTTACTTTTTATTTTTAGATTAGAATATTATATTACTATTATTTATTTAAGATTTAAAATACTTTTTATTTTTAGATTAGAATATTATATTACTATTATTTATTTAAGATTTAAAATCAATCAATTATAAGTATTTGTAAGGGTGCATTCAGAAGCAACGTTACAATACGTATGCATAGAGAGAGCCTACAATTCAACATAAATTGACAACATACTTCTCTCGCTTTTTCTTATTTATTTTTGGAATAAGGCAAAAATGGACAAATCTATTGAAAGATGTTGCGTATAATTCATTTTTTTGGTCTGTTTATACTACGCTAAATATCATCATCATCAACATCATCATTACAGCCCTTCACAAGTCCACTGCTGAACATAGGCCTCCCCCAAGTAATGCCACAAATCACGGTCCTGAGCCACCTGCATCCATCGACTTCCTGCATATCTCACCAGGTCGTCATTCCATCTAGTGGATGGTCGCCCTACACTACGCCTACCGGTACGAGGCTGCCACTCGAGAACCTTTCTTCCCCATCGGTTATCGGCTCTTTGAGCTATATGGCCGGCCCATTGCCACTTCAGCTCACTAATCCGTTGGGCTATGTCGGTCACTCTGGTTTCACTGCGGATATCCTCATTTCTGAGTCTATCACGCAGAGAAACTCCGTGCATAGCCCTCTCCATAGCTCGCTAAGCAACCTTGAGCGTGCTCAAGGTACGCTCATATTTAGCGTTGCGCTAAATATGAGCGTACCTTAAGAGTAAGTAAACTCGTACGTTCTGATTTAAAAAAAAAATGACATCCTTATTGTAGTGGTATTATGCGTGACGTTACTTTACAAGACATAACGTCTATAGTTATTTCGTTCGCAATGTTAGCTAGAATCGACATCGATATACTCGTTTTGTCTAGTTAATTATTTTTTTTACGTTATATGCCTGAAAATATTAAAAAAATGGGACTAGACTTATTACTATTCAAACAATCAAGTAAATTGTTTTCTGAATCAAGTGATGATGATTATTATTCTATATTTTCAATATTCGTTTCGCAAACTTTAAAAACTAATAATTAGGGAGGTATCAATACTGTCTTGGCAGACACACGGTACATGAGCTAGTTGAATCTCATTTGCAATCCCAATTTTACATGCTAACTAATGATCCACCAAGGCTTTGCACGACTGTTTCCTAAATCTAGACAACAATGCCAGTTACCGGGCCCTATTGTAAGTTTTCATACGTGGTAGAGCGCGCTGCAGCTATATTATGGTTACAGCACGAATGGGTCGACTCGACCAGGGAAGGACCTCGCTCTCACAGAATACCAGCGTAAAATAGCAGCTTAATACTGCTGTGCTTCATACGGTAAGTGTAGAGATCCGGATACCCTTATCCTCCTAAGACCCCGCGTACAAAATAAAAGACAAAATAAAATACCTTTATCAGACCCAGCTTTGTAATAAAATTTATAGTACTGACCGCCCACTGTACAATTTTTTGTACATATTCTTTAAGCTCTTCTAATTTTTTTCAAATCTTCCCGCGACTAGTTTCACATGTCAAAATTACTTGATTAGTCTATATTGTCTATGTTATCAATGCCGCCAACCAAAAAAAAAGGTGTCATGTCAAAGCCAGTTGCGACGAACGTGGAAACATGCCGCTGCCTCGTGCTAAAAGTAAGTTTAATCTGAAAATACTAATTTAATCAATACTTTTCCCACGTAACTATTGATGTTATTATAAACTTAAACGTTTAAATAGTACACATTATTAATAATTTTCGTGACAGTGTTCGATGTAGCTGATTTACAAAGTCATCAATTGAAGACATAAGTGGATGAAGGTGATATGTCGCATTTTCAGGTTTTGGTGTTTTTTTGCATAGATGAAGGTGATATGTCGTTATCAAATGATTTTAGACCCTAAAACTATCGATTTAAGACGTATTTCAAAAATAGAAAGTTGATAAAGGTGTTATGTACAGTTTAGTTTGAAAATGGTACTGGATGAAAGAGGTATGAACCCATATCACTACGTTCCTGATAAATAAAGTAAAAGTCTTGTTTTTTTTGTCGTGGAAGAAAGTGACATGTACGAACATAACACTTTCTTCCACTCAGCGAACGATAGTCGAATGACAGGACATCACTTCTCCGTGAATGAAGGTGTTATGTAACATACATAGCACCTTTAAGTCTAGTAGTCTCTTAGTTTGTCAATTATTTTGATTTTCGTTCTGTCATTAAAATTATCACATTCTCGCAGACTTTCTAACAGAGTGCCTATTGGAGGGTGTGTTGTGTACAAAAATATTATTTATAATAGTGAATTAACGTTGGCAAAATGGAAAAGTAATGGCAGGAGGCAAAGCAAGGGCAAAATTATTACTGGATGCTGCTGTCGGTCACCATATAATAGCGGATCCCGAAAGTGTTGAACCTGGAAACGCACTTCTAAGATTTTTGGAGGTAGATCCAAGTTGTCAAAAACAAAGATCATTTATTGATCTGGTCAGATTCATGTGCCGAACAGATCAAAAACTTTAACATGATTGCGTTGCATTAATACCTTATATTAAAAGGATATTTTAAAGTAATAGACCATAAATTCCCTGAGTTTGGCCATTCTTTTTAAAACTAGGATTGTGATTTCGGTAGGATAGAAAAAAACATAAACATAAACACTCACGCCTGTCACCCAGAGAGGTAGGCAGAGACTACAAACTACCATTTGGCACGATCCTGACACAACTCTCTCGACTCCTCCACATCCATATACCTACGCATGCATGCTCGTCGGTTAAGGGTACTCCTAATTTGGCCCGTTTTCAATATATCGCCAATTTAGTCGATAAACGTACGCCTAGGACGTCTTTTTCCGACACTTCCGTTCACTTCTGCAACATAAATTTTCTTTGTCATTCTTTCGCCATTCGTTCTTTCCACATGACCAAACCACCGAAACATTCCTTTCCTAATTCTGGTCACGATATCATCTTGCAAACCACACTTTTCCCTTATCACACAATTTCTCACCCTGTCATTCAGGTTCAGCTCTAACATACTCCTTAACGACCGCATTTCTACTGCGTTTATTCTACTCTCGTGCTTCTTCTGCCACACCCAACTTTCACTACCACACGTTAAAGTAGGGGAAAACACAGCATTGTGAATTGCCATACGTGGCTTTTTTGACATATTCTGACTTTTCACAGTAAAATGTAGGGCCCCATTTATTCTATTTCCTGCGTTCACTCGTCGTTCTATATCACGCGTTCTAAATACGCATATCAAATATACAAACTCATCTACTTACCCGATCAACTGATAGAAACGATAGAAAAAGTCCTTAGGAAACACGATACAATTTTTGTTCTTGAACAGTACATGAATATTATTTGTAAAGCTTCCCGAAATAATACAATCATTGATATGAGCGCGCATTTCAGAAAAATTGGTGAGTTACAGGAAAAACTTAATTTGTTTAACAGAAAAAAAGATGTAAACAATGATAAAGTAAATTTTAGGGATGGTATTAAATGTACACGCGTAGATGAATATGGTTCCTACCTATATAAAGAAACATACGATGAAATGACACCCTTCAAAAAGTTGGACATTTTAAAAAGAAGATCACAGTTGCGCTATTCTGTGGAGATTCCGCGTACGAACGGAAAATATGGTACCGTATCAGTCGAAAAAGAAACAAAATTTCTGAGACCACCTTAAGTACGTAAAGCCAGAATATCGGTACTTCTATGAGTCGATTTTAATTGAAAAATCGTATTATTTTGATCTGTTTTATTTTATTGTCAAGACTGATCTCTGTTTTATTAGCATACGTTTCTAAAGTTTTAAGGAATATTTAAGTAATGTTTACCGTTTTGTAATACTTTAAGTACATAATGTTACTTAACACCTAATTTGAAATAGCTAAAATGCCAAAATGTTTTTGAAATGTTAGTGAAAGAAAGAGTTATGTTTGGTTTTTTTTGAAATTATATACCATAAAGTATTAAAAGTGTTTAATTGCTCACGTACCCTATTTTTTATGTTTGTTTACCCAACTTTGCATTATAGTTTAAATCAAAAACCAATTTTCTAACAACTTATCTCAAAAAACAATAGTGAAACTTCAATCTTCATTTACTCAAAACTGGTAGAATGCGAGTTATCACCTTCATCCACTCACGTCTTCAATTATTTTGTGCAATTTTTTGTACATTGGTTTGCAGTATCAAACGTTCGGTCTCTGTTTATAATTGAATATTTTTGTTTTTACTTTTAGATCTTACTGAAAATGACATTCTTCAGAGTCTCCATGACTCAGAATATGAGTCAAACTCGGAAGAGGATCCTTTTGAAGATAATGGGACGGATGGTAAGTACAGCCCTAATAATGAATGAGAGGAATCATCCAGTTCTTCAAGTTCTTCCTGTGAAGATGAAGTCTCGGTTGATGAAGATGACAACGAGGTAATACCATATGATTCTCCTACTCCAAGTCGTAGCAGAACACGTCGTCCACGTGAGTCACTTAGTTGTAGTCGGGGAAGAAATATTAGCTCTCGCGGACGAAGAGGTCGCGGATGTAGAAGCCTAGGACGCGGTCGGGTAAGACAGGTAAATAATTCCGTTGCACCTAATGAATCCCTTGATCGTGAATGGAAGACTAAAGAGTTTGCCCCTACGCCTCCGCAACTTTCTGCCCCATCATACCTGCCGATAGATACTACTAATTATGATTCTTCACAGTATTTCAGTCAGTACATTGATGACGACCTCATTACTTTGATCACGAGTAAAACTAATCAAAACTATTTATTCCGAACTGGAAAAACCCTATATTTTAATGAAAAGGAATGTAAAACATTTATTGGAATCACTATGATGATGTCGTGCATAAATTACCCTTACATTAGAATGTACTGGGAAAATAAATGGCGAGTTTCTTTAGTAGCAGACTGTATGCCACGTAATAGATACTTTCTTTTGAGAACCACGTTGAAGATTGTATTTGATCCCGATGTAAGTCAAGAGCAAAGAAACCAAAATAAACTGTGGAAGGTTAGACATTTGATCGAGAGAGTACTGCAAGCATGCTACAAGCAAATACGACACCAACACATTTCCATAGATGAAATGATAATTCCGTTTTCAGGCAGCTGCGGTATTAGACGGTATTGCCCAAATAAGCCAAATCCGGTGGGGCTAAAAGCCTTTGTGCTCGCTAACCCAAATGGCATGGTATGTGACTTTACTATCTATCAAGGTTCGACAACTTTCCCAAGAGAGTCTGCAGCTGGGTTTGGTCTTGGTGAAAGTGCGGTATTACATATGACGCGCACGTTAGTTCCTGGACATATGCTATATTTCGACCGTTACTTTACTTCTCTTAAATTAGTTCAAGAACTATTCACAAGAGGCTTTAGATGCTCAGGTACTATAATGAAAAACCGGATTCCTGCTGCTCTGAACGAGGTTTTGCCAGATGACAAGGAAATGAAACGTAGTAGAAGAGGATCTACGTCTGTTTTTGTAAACAGTGATGACACAGTGGCTGTGACCAAATGGTGCGACAACAAGCCGGTTACTCTGATGTCGACAATATATGGCAGCGAGCCGAAAGATCTGTGTCGTCGATGGTGTAAAAGTCAAAAAGAATATATAAACGTAGAAAGGCCACTGGTTGTCAGAATGTATAACAGTAATATGGGAGGTGTCGATTTAGCAGACCGTATGTTGGCAGTATGTCCATCCCGATCCAGAACCAAAAAATGGACCATTCGCTTCATTTCCCACATGTTGGATTTATCGGCATCAAACGCTTGGATTCAATTCCGAAATGACAAATTAAAACAACAAATTCCACTGAAAAAAATACAATCTTTGAGGCAATGGAAGATGCAGTTAGCGAAAAACATTATTGAAAAAAATACTTATTGTGAAGATGTATTAGAAGAGGAGGATAATTCAGAGCCAGAAGTACGAAAAAGGTGAAGGCCAGCAATAGTTCCTATTCCGTCAAAGATTCGTAGACAGCAAGGAGCATTACACATGCCTGTCTTTGAAGGCATAGCAAACAGATGCCGTTTGCCTGGACGCAAGAAAAGATCTACCGCGAAATGCAGTACCTGCCTGGTAGCTCTTTGCCTTACTTCGACTCGTAATTGTTACAAAGCATTTCATGAGTAGTATAACTAATTTTTGTTAAGTACAATTAAAGTTCCTAAAATATTGCACTAATGTTAAGATAACATTTTTTAGTTATAAGTAAAATATTTTTGTTATTATTGCTTAAAGAGTCAGAATTTTTCCAAAGATGATTAAATATTGTAATTGTGATATTATGAAAACTAGTTAAAATGCCTTAAGAGAATGTAACTAAGTTTTAAAATTTTAGACTGAAGGATTTCGTCCTACTTTTGTAATTTCATTAATAAATCCTAAAATTTATAATTATCATTTTTTATTTTCTCTGCAACGTTGCGTGACCCAATGTTCAATATTTTGTACAAAAGATAGAACAACGTAAGTTAGCCAAAAATGTCCTTTAGACACCTAGTATTACGGTTAATATGCTCTCGAAATCCTAATAGGCATAGCTTCAAATTTATGATGTTTTATGACTCTGGGTCTGACAGCAAAAAGTTAATTTATGCATAATTTTGTACAGTGGGTTTTTACGACTACCTTGTTATTTTAAGTCTGGGTCTTAGGAGGTTATTTACTGGATACGAGGCATTCCATCTTAGTCCTCAAATGTGACAACGCATCTGCGTTTTGATACTTAATCGAGAATAAATGTAGATGTCTATGGGCCACAGCATCCCCTTACCATCAGGTGGACTGTGTGCTCGTTTGTCACCCTTATTCTATAAAAAAAATGTGAGTGCTCATCGAAATCCGTCCAGCCTTTCTTAAGTGATGGTCTTACATGCGGTAATTAATTTTTATTTATGTAGACTTACCACTTGCTTAGCGGAAAATATAAACCATCGATTATATTTAACAAAGCTTTATTTGCTTGGATGAAAATATTTCTAAATCATGAAAGTAAGGCAGGGTCTCGATAATGCTGTGCAGCTTTAGTGAAAAAGAGTTTACTACCTCATACCAAATAATAAATATAATGACTCAAAAGATCTAGGACCTCATACCACCCGTGATCATCGTAAAAGACGCAGGCAGCATTAATTTAATGATGAATAATATCTTGTTAGAGAAATAATGACAAAGTGGACGCCGCAACAAAAGAGACCGAGAGGCAGGCCTAAAAAGCATCGGAGTGACTGTGTGGAAGAAGATCTCTGTAAGATGGCAAAGTTTACCAGCTGGAAGAAGGTCTCCAGGCACCGTGACAACTGCAGGAAGATGTGGAGGAGGCCAAGACCCACAAGGGGTTGTAGCGCCAATGGAGATAAGAAGTAAGTAATATCTTGATAAAACAGACAGGAAAACGGGTAATACATTCATGTTTAATTAATGAATGATGAAAAATATCTTAAAGAAGCAGAGAGAATAGGTAATATTTTCATAATCGTTTTATTGGTAGTTGCTTTCTAGCGATAAAAGAGATGGCAGACCGCGGCCGTGCCGCTGTTATATAACTATACTTACTTTACCTGGTAAACCTAAGCCGCACCTATAACAGTTGTAGCATGAATGGATTGGCTCGACCGAGGTAAAACCACCCTCTCACAGTATACCAGCGTAAAAATAGCAGCATAAGGCTGTTGTGTTGAGGGTAGAGAAACGGTAGCACTTTTTACAGGAAACAAGGTATTCCGTTACGGAGTGTAGAAGTAAGGAGTACAGACTGTGTAATAAAAAGTGTCCGTAGAAAACCGTTAAATAAGGGTGGCGCCACTATAGTACGGGGTAAATTTTAGATAACGCGCCGAAAAATATTAGTGAGATAGACGACTTTTTCGAGGTTATATTTACTAAATAAAATTATTTTAGATTTTAGAGCTACTGAGCACACCGTAGACAACTGCTAAGTTCATTTCATTAGACACCACACAAAGACCTCAAGACATAGTTCATTTTGCATAGATCGGACCATAAACATTAATTAAAAAAGCTGAAGGTACTCCGGGCTTAACAATGACATCAGGACGTCAGTCACCTCAGTCCCCCGTGACCGTAAGTGCTGGAAAGCACCCGAAACGTCGGGAATTAAAAATAAAAATAATTCAAATTCAAATTTAACGCGATAAAATCCGTAAAAGTAGTTTTAATCAATGTGTAGTGTTCGCGTAAATATAAGAAGTCATTATGCAATCCTATCTATATAAATGATAATATTATTCCCCAAAGTTAAGATGTTTCGCCCTATTACTTAATTAATACCCACCAAAACCTTATCGATATGCAAGTTAAGTTTTTCCTATGCCTAATTGCATTAAATAGATTAATAATGTATGTTACTCCTTCAAGCTATAACGACAAAACAGATTTTGATACTCTGATTTAACACAAGCTACATTTGTCTAGGAAAATTAAAAAGTTAACCGGAACTTTTTGATTTTCCCCTATCCACGTGGTGTGACGCGGTGAGTCGCGGGTATCATTTAGATAACAAGTAAAATAAGTAAATATATTTTAAATATAATACTTAAAGGAAGTTTTATTATAGAGGTATCTATAGTTAACTTTTTTTTTGTTGAATTTATTTCATTTAAGAACGAAAATTGTTCATTCACACTTCTATTATAATAGTACGAAATCTCCTTTAGTTGAGTGTTTATAATATATAGTGTGTTAATGTAGGTGTAATATAGAGTGTTCATAATGATAAATTTTAATGCTTCTTCAATGAATAATAATGAAAAATTATCGATATCGATCCGCACATCACAGTCCCATCACACATCAACATGACACCATATTAAATTTAACAACTCTACAGTTTTCGCGTGGATTACAATGGCAAATCCCTGTAAAATAATCTCAAATCTGGAATCAAATGATTAGAAAAAAATATGTAAACTGATTTGTGATCTAACTTTGAAATTAATGTGATATTTTCATATATCAGTATGTAAAAGATGTTTTAAATATACTAAGATAGATAGAGCCTTATTTAAGGGTACTTATAATACATTTTTCCGGTTCTATTTAAAGTGGTTTTTGGGCCATTTCGCTTTTTTGGAATTTATGAAATACACCGTTACTGTTACGTCATTTTAGCAGTTCATAAAGGACCACTCTGTGATCCGTATTATGAAAACAAACCGATTTTTGATTTTTTGTAGATACTTTTACCTGATTCCTATACCGCGTTATAGCATAGTGTTGTTACGAGCTTAGGGTTTGTGACAATAAAAACTGCCGATTGAATTACCAAAATTTACATTTTTATTAGAGAACACCAATTAAAACTTAAATCACACTAATAATTATTCACACTTAACGCTTTAGTTCACTTTATTTCACTCCGAAAGCTTCGTTCGTATCGCCAATTCAATGCTGCCCCAGTGGCGGGCTTCAACGCCTTTATATACGCCTTTTCACCGATACATCCAGAATATTCCAGTAAATACCGGCCCCCGATCGACCAGGTGCAGAAAGTTCGAATGTAGAGCTTTCCAGAAAGCTTAGTTATTCTATTCGATACTAGATGGCGCTGTTGGTTGGGTTTACGATCCTTTTAACACCCTTTTCGTCCGGACTAATAAACTTGTAAATATTATTGCCGTAACATATAGCTATCCTAGGATATACACATTATTGGAATAAGCTTAGGCTTAGGCAAGTTCCAAACAATCAGGGGAAAAGGTTGATAAATTCTTTCATATTGTTACGAGCTTGAGGTTCGTGACAATAAAAATTAGCGATAAAATTACCTAAATTAACACTTTAATTTACTTTACACAAATTAAAGTTAAAACACTAATAATTAAACACACTAATTCACTTAATTCCGCTCCGAAGCTTCGCTTGTGTCGCCGAGTTCAACTCTGTCGATCGCATCTTGCAGCGCCTATTTATATAATTAGCAAAGAAGCGTCCCGAACATTCAGTTAAATGCGCGCCAGGCAACGAGTATTCGAGTGTAGATTTTCCAGAAACTTAGTTCTTCGGGTGGCGCTGTCGGTCGAAAGATTTGTGATGTCATTTACTGCAAAGCTCCCCTCGCTCTCGTTCCTGACACTAGATGGCGCTAGTGCGCTGATTTGAGCGCGGCGTAACACTGCCCCCCTCCTAAGACATGCTCGTCCCGAGCATTATCGGCCCCATAATAACGCGCTAGGCGATCCACATGGACGATCTTAGGAGTCCCTCTTGCGCCTTTCTGTATCCGGTAGGTTACATCGTTGATCCTGGTCACAATCCGGTACGGGCCGTCCCATTTAGCTTGAAGCTTAGGAGATTTCCCTTTGCTGCGGACTGGATTATGCAACCACACTAATGAACCTTCGTTGAACCCTTTATTGTTCATTTTGCGGTCGTACCGGGTTTTCATTTTCTCAGACATTTGCTGGCCCGATTGTCTGACGTGCTCATAAATGTCATTCATTTTGTTCCGCAAGTCATTTGCATAATCGGTTATACTGCGTGGGGCATCAGGTGGTATCCCGGTGATCAGGTCCACGGGCAGCCGTAATTCCCTTCCAAAGTTTGCGAAAGCTGGTGTCACTGCTGTACTTTCGTGAACAGAACTTCGATATGACAACAAAAACGGTTGTATGTGCTTGTCCCAATCTCGTTGCCGATTGTCTACAACTTTTGCTAGGTACCTCTCCAATGTCTGATTAAATCGTTCCACCATTCCATCAGATTGCGGATGATAAGAAGTCGTTCTTGTTTTATGAGTACCCATAACTCGGCAAGTTTCCTGGAATATTTGAGACTGTTGAAGCTTCTTGATTTGGAATGGCGAAGACTTCTGGCCACTTAGTGAAGTAATCCATCACAACCATGAAATACTTGTTACCGCTTTCACTCTCCGGAAACGGTCCCGCCACGTCAATGGCTATTCTTTCCCATGGTGCACCAACATTGTACAACTTCAATGCACCTCTACTACGAGTCTGAGGTCCCTTTACAGCCGCACAACTTGTACATTTGCGACACCAGTCCTCGACATCGTTTCGACAGTGGACCCAGTAAAACTGTTCTCGGATCTTCAGTAGAGTTCGTTTAACTCCCAGATGGCCTCCTGAACAATCATTATGGTACAGCTGTAGAACATTCGGTACTTTAGCTTTAGGGACAACCATTTGCAAATGACAGCTGTCTCCCCGAACGTTTTCCCATTTACGACACAGAACTCCATCCTGAAGCAGCAAGCTGTCCCACTGGGCCCAATAGCTTTTAGTGGTCGAACTCATCGCTGAGACTTCACTCCACTTGGGCTTGGGAGCACTGGCCTTCATCCATTCCAGAATCGGCTTGATGTCCGGATTTTCCTGCTGTGCATGTAGTAAGCTGTCCTTCCACTCGTTGCTGAGGTGGTCTGCTCTGAGCATCCTCACGGATACCACTTCCTTACTCTCTTGCCTAGTACAATGTTTGCAATCTTCAGGACAAGGTCTTCTTGACAATGCATCTGCGTTGCCATGAGATTTCCCGCTGCGATGTTCGATCTCAAAGTCGTATTCCTGCAGTAGTTCAATCCACCTCGCAACTTGTCCTTCTGGGTTTTTAAACTGCAATAGCCATTTTAATGCAGCATGGTCAGTTCGTAAGTGAAATTTTCGTCCCAGAAGATGTTTGTTAAAATGTTGCAACGACTTTACCACAGCTAGCAATTCGCGTCGTGTGACACAGTATATTTTTCTCATAAAGGTAATCAGTGAGTAGAACAGGGAAATTTCTTATCAGTTTTAAAATTTTTACTTAAAACATTCTGAAGATGACTGGCAAACTACTGCATTTAATAAACTGTTTTGTAAGTTTTTTTAATGTTATGTATGTTTTTTTAATTATAATTTGTATTTTGAATAAATGAATAGAAATTTTTATTCAGTGCTGGGATGCCTATCCCAGCACCGAATAAAAATTTCTTCCCGAAAATATTTCAAGTAAAACAAAACAAAAAAAGGACCTCGTTTAAATTTTCCCGTCACACGAGACAAATGCAGGTGAAATGACTATAGATGATGTTAGTGGGTATATATTACATTTATTTTAATTTATATGAAGTTGTCGCTCTTCTCCGTAGTAGTAGTAATAGTGTCCTGTGTTTTAGTGATGATAGATGTTGCAGAAACATCGATGATGTCATCGATGTTGGTATCTATACCTCAACATCTATGTTCGATGTTTATCCTACTCAATCATCGATGTTTTTGCACATGTATTTAATAGGTTAAAATTAAATGAATAAAAATTAACATGTTATTTACGGTAAATTATTAATGAAAAAAGAAATTATTAATCAATGTAATTAGTTTAAAACAATTATTTAAAAAATTGGAATAAGTTAACGAATATTTTGTTCATTTGTTATACAGTTTAATATATTTTGCTATTGATTGAAGAGATAGCAATTTTGACAAAGAAGTACATTTTAATCTATTTCTCCACTTCTTCTTCTTCAAGAGTTGAGCCAGCTTTTGAAACTAGCCGTCTTATAATCTAGTATGGGTTCATTGACATCGATGTGATATTTGACATGTGGCAATATCGATGTTAAAACATCGATGATTTAATTTTTAACATCGATGATTATCGTACATCTCTACTATGCATATGCACATATCTGACTAGTATATAGTTATCTGTGATGCACAGTAATCTATGCTCCTCAGTGTTTCCACTTTAAGGGATTTTTCCCTTTTTTAGGGAAAACTAAAAATTGTACATGACTGGGATTATTTTAATAAGACAGGAATTTAGGGAAATTCTGAGAAAAATCCCCTTTTGTAGTATGTACAAACTCTATATTGCCACCACCCGCGGTTTATTTTTGAAAGGGGAATCCCCCGTACTATTAATGAATGTAATCTGTTCAATTTTAATTTGGCATTTATAATATCAGTTCCGTTGTTTTAGATGTAGTTGGAACTTAGTCACATTATGTATACCTACTAAGGCTTGCTTGTATTGATTTGTTTGGTTTCATTTACATACTGCACTCCGAATTGTGCCCCGGAATACAATAAATATTGAATTTTTCTTTTTGATTAAATTGTAAGTAATTTAAAATGGAAAAAGATAATGAAACACCATCCTCTTAGACTTTAAATTCAGCAAGTAAAGCAAGAAAATACGTGCAAAAATTCAAAACTTCTTGTGTGGTGCCTCTTGATTTTAAGTCTTGGCTGAAGAAATCTGATAAAGGTGAGACAAAAAAGCTTACTGTAAAATATGTGATTGTGATCTTGTATGTGAAATGTTCGAATTATTTAAACATAAAAACAGCGCCAAACACACCAAAAACGTGGCTGTTATTTCGCAATGTGGAAGAATGTCAACATTTTTTGAACAAAAATCAGACGCACGCTACTAATGTATTATGGAATGTAAAATACAATGGAATTAAAAATATGCGGCTTTCTTTCGAAACATGTTCTACCAATTTGTTTTGTCGATTATTTTGTATCGCTGTTACGAAACTTGTTTCCGGAATCGAAATGTTAAGAAGACGTGCATCTAGGAAAACAAAAAGCAACAAATATTTTACGTCAATTCACAGGAGCGACATATAAAGAAGAAGTGATTGATATCATGAAGAATAGCTATTTTAATATAATAATAGATGAATAACAGATTTTTCTCACCTCAATAATGATCATATATACGTAGTGATGGAAACACATGCGATACTTGAAGATTTAAAGACAAAAGCCCTAATAGAAGAAGTTAACAAATTTAAGCTAGGTGTGGTAATTTGTATGTGGAAATAGTATTGCAAATCCAAAAGCGGTTTACTTGAATGAGACACTTTTTCATTTATTGAAGTATGTTGATCCAAAAATAGCAAGACATCTGGAGAAACAATCAGTGAAAGATATGTTTGATAAAAACTTTTTAACGACAAAATGCAACATGCAAAAAGCGGATAACGAACGGAGAAATCAAGCTCTTATAGACTTAAAGCATTTTGGAGTTGAAAGATGCCAGCTGAGATTTATTGGATTAAGGTTCTAAGAATGAAAGATTATCATGGTAATTTCATTTACGAAAATCTTGAAGTAGTTATTTCAGTATTACTAGCAGTTCCATCTTCAAATACTGAGGAAAAAAGATTATTTAGTATTTTAAATTTTAAAAACATTACGAGTACCGGCACTCACAAAGTAAACATTTCACGTACATTGTCCGTAAATAATTATTGAAAAGTGGTGTCTAAAGTGATCTGATGTGTTTATGACGTGTACCGGAATAAAGCTCCTTAAGTGACGTATCTCTTGGTATAATAACATCGCAAAAATATCAAAAAACCAGTGAGTATTAAGCTAAATCATTAAATTATAAAAATTATAATTTATGCACACGGCACTACCCTGACCTACGACAACCCGCAGAGTGCCCGCTGCTGTGACGCACCTATTGTGTTGTTGTGACTACTGGCCGCCGCTTGTCAATCGATCGCCACAGCCGTGTCGCCCGTGCGTTGTATTGCATTGCTCTTATATTGTGTAAGGCGCTGAGTAACTTTAACAAGCACCGATATGGATGTTAACTTTATTTGTGGGGGTTACAAGGCGAGTATTGATGATAAATACTTCATAAGCTGTCAAGGATGCAAGCAGATGTATGACCTTGAGTGTGCAAATCTCTCGCTGAAACGACTGAAGAAGGTGAATGCTGGGAATAAACGCGAATGGCGATGTTTGGAATGCAAAATTAAGAAACCAAAATCAGATAACACTAACACGCCAGTGCGACCATCCGTCCAATACGTACCAGCTGCGCCTGATGATGAAACCGACACTGAATGCTGCTCGGACAGCAACATAACACTGCGCAAGAAGCCAAATTATTTATCTGATAGTGAGCTGAAGCAGCTTTTTAAAGCTGAGAGGGCAGAGACAAGGGTTATTGTTGAGGTTTCATCTAAGGGATTATCCGAACAACTCAAAGGCATGACTGTACAATTTAGTAGTTTTCAAGATTCTATGACCTACATAAACTGTCAATACGAAGATCTGAAAAAGGAAATTACTGACCTGAAAAAGCTGCTCAATTCTACTTCACAAGAATTGAGGTCTGTGAAAGAGAAGAACAATATGCTTAAAGAAAGTCTTACTACTTGCACTGCCCGTGTTAAAGAGTTAGAGGTGGAGAACCGAAAACAGCAACAATGGCAGAGATTGCAAAACCTTGAACTTGTCAACATACCTGAAGACAAGGATGAGGAGTTACTGAACATTGTGCTAAAAACAGCGAATCACATCGGTGCTGCCATCCAACCCACAGACATAGAATTCGCCCATAGAGTACAGCCCAGGCGTAAAGCAGGTGCTCAAAGAGCACGTCTAATAATCGTCAGATTCAGACAGCGTTCTATTAAGGACCGAGTAATCGCAGCAGTATGTAAACATCGCAGCATGACCACCAGAGATATCGGGATGGGAGGTGAAGAGAACAGAATCTACATCAATGAACATCTCATTAAAGAAAATAAAATGTTGTTGGGTTCTTGTAGGCAAAAGGCTAGAGAGATAGGGTACAAGTATGTATGGACAAAAAACTGCCGAATTTATGTCAGAAGAAACGACACCTCGACTCCATTTGCGATAGACTCAACAAGCGATCTTGGAAAGATATTGTAATTAAGTGCCTTGCTCTCTGCTCTTACACTTCTTATTATACACCAGTGGTCACTTTAACACACAACATACGTAAATACACATACTTTATAAAACCTACTTACACTCGTGCTCACATTATACACTACATATACATATCACGTACCTTAGAAACAATTGTATACTATCCCAGCCTCTTATCCTTACTGCACGTACAAGTACATCCAATGCACATTGTCATAACCATCACTCAAACTCTGTGTAACACCTACTTACCATTTAAACCATTCATTCATGCGGTTCAATTGATTTTGACACCACCATATAACCAACTGCATTTATATACGTCTTGCCTATATGTTTCAACACACCCAATTCAATCAAGATGAATAACAATAATATGAAGAAAATTAAACTATTCTATCAAAACCTGAGAGGACTACGAACCAAAACAGATGAATTTTTTAAAAACGTATTATTACAGGACTCTGATATAATTATAATAACTGAAACATGGCTCTGCGATAGCATTTTTGATGCTGAGCTGTGTGATGACGGATTTACAGTCTTTCGTTGGGACAGAGGCTCGTTGGGGGGTGGTGTAATGATTATGTGTGCTTCGAATTTACAGGCACGCGCCAGACCCGAGTGGCATTGTAGTGGTCTGGAGTCTGTGTGGGTAACTATTCCTGCTCTAGCTATCAAATTCAGGCATGATTTGCATATTGCTACAGTTTATATCCCACCCAATGATCAAATTCCATCAAAATTGCACATATTTATGAATCAACCCTCTGAAGTTAAAAGCCAAAACTGCAGTGATCACTTTATAATTGCGGGTGACTTTAACCTTCCTATCATTGACTGGCAATATGGGAATCCAATAATTCTGAGGAAGGGCTCTATCGAACTTCAGAATGCTGCATCGAGTTTTGTCACTCAGTCTTCCTTTCTTGGTATGTCACAGTTTAATAATTACACTAATAACTGTAATAATACATTGGATCTAATTTACTCTGATTCGTTCGTCACCATAAAGAAATCTACGAGGCCTTTAGTACAGGAAGATCCTCTACATCCGACTCCTTTTATTGTAGCTTCCGATATTCTAGTCCCTCCAATTAAACCTCAATCCCGCACTAAATATCAATATAAACGAGCTGACTTTGATAGCATCAACGAATCTCTTAGAAATCAGGACTGGAGTTTTTTACTTGAAAATAGTAACATAGAGCACATGTTGACGAAAGGGCATTGCCCATTTTCGGCTATGGAACGCCCAACAATGTGCATTTGTTAAAAAATTATATCTTTATTTATGGTTATTAATCGCGGTATTCATTTATCCTCAAACAATGGGAATATTTTTGCACAAATTAAAAGTACCGAAAAGATAATAATAAAAATTAGGTAAATCATTATGTCATTAGTTTGTGAATAAAAAAAAGTGTTGCCAATCACAAAACACATTTAAAAAATCGATTCTCTTTTTCGATCGATTATTTACGGTGTCATCATTACAGTGCTAATAAATTTTTAAATAATTATTATGTTATGATAATTAAACAAGCGAATTACTAGCTGATTTCCAATGAATTCTTTAGAGAGTAACAAAACGCTACGGCACAATTTAACTGTTAATCTTAACCGATCTTCTTTGAAAACAGATAAGAACTGTTATTCTTATCTGTTTTCAAAGAAGATCGGTTAAGCTATTCTTATCTGTTTATAACAATACATTCAAAATAGAATCATGTTATGATAACGAAACAAGTTAGTTTCCAGCTGATTTACCATGAATCCTTTAACCTTTTGAGTGCCAAAGTCGCCTATACTTGACCAACACCTGCGGGCCCTGAGCGCCAACGACGTCTATAGTTGACAAAAAACCCGGCTCTCAAAAATATGGAATATAGATATTGGAAAATTATCACAGGTATTTCAATTCTACACTATCAAAATAGGAATAACCCAGCAACATGTGAGTATAAAAAACAAGTCTTCTAGAGCCACAAGTACTAAGAAACATTGAACTAATAAAAATGGATTTTTATCTAAGCAAATATAGTCCCATAAGGATCATTTGGCACTTGCATGACATTGACATGAGGGCGTGGGTGTTCACTAACGGTTACCAGCTAAAAAATCCTTTGTTTTATGGAATTCGTCTTAATTATGGAGTATGGGGCTTGGCAGTATCCCAACTAATATTATAAATGCGAAAGTGAGTTTGCTTGTTTGTTTGTTACGCTTTCACGCCCTATCTACTGAACCGATCATCATGAAATTTGAAATGAAATTGAAATGTTATGGCGAAAGCTAGTTGAGTTATATAACTAGGTTGTAAAATGATTTTTGCAGGCTCAGGCTTACCATAAGGCAGGCATTATGCTTAGTTGCTACCTAAGTAGTATAAATTAAAAGATGGAAATATTTTGATGACATAATTTATAACATGAAAACTATAATGCAATAGTAAACGAAATAAAAAACAATATTTCAAATTTTTTTACTATAATTATGTTCTGCATGAACTATGGCGAGAGGTTCAATGCTATTAAATTCTTCATCACTTTCATCTTGCGAATCGTCATCACTGATTTCTTCACTCTCAGAGCATAATTCCACGATGAAAGGTGTATCCAAATATCCATCTTTACTTCTGTATTCTTCTACAAGTTTCTTGACGTGGGCACAATGATTGCACCATTCTTCGACGGGAATGGAATTAAAAGCTTCTTGTTTGCCAATATTTACCTCAGCTACTTTACGTTTCATTGATGCCCAGATTATTTCAATAGGATTGAGGTCACAATGATACGGTGGTAAACGCGATATCTGAAAAAGAAAATAAGCAATTTTAAATAAACCCATAGTCATTTATTTTAATAAAAAATAACAATTTATGAAGTCACTTTACTAGTAGGTTTAGTATTTAAGTCATGATTACCTTGTAACCCAGTCCTTTTAAAATAGCATCAACAGCATACACTGGTTCGGGCTTATATCTATTGACAATTTCCAACAATTGTGGTCTTGTGTATTCTTCTGAATATTCAATATTGTTACTTTCTAACCACTCAATTATTTCTGGTTTTCTGGTAGTTGTGTTTGGGGGTTTGTTGATGCGTGTGTTGTGATATGGAGCGTTGTCCATTATAATTAAACTGGGTTTTGTCAAATTGGGAGCTAACTTTTCTGCAACCCATTTTTTAAAATTTGTGTGATTCATATCATCGTGGTAATCACCACTTTTTGTTTGTGACTTGAACACCAAACATGCATTCTCTACAAAACCTTCATTACCTCCGGCATGGACAATAATAAATCTTTGTCCTTTGGAGACAGGCTCTAATACTCCGTCTGAAATCAATCGTTTGTACATTAACAAATGCAAATAACACTAATTAACTAGACTATAAATATTATGAGATAGTTTACTAAACAATACCTTCATCATCATCCTGCCAACATTTACCAGCTGTATGACCGGAGTGAATATATGTCTCATCTAAGTAAACAACTGGTAATTTTTCCGTCTCGTCATTACGCTTTATAGTCTGAAATAAAATAATTCTATGTTACTCATGAATAAGTGTGTCACTTTAATTTAAAATACATTATGAATAGAAAATAAATACACCTACCTGAAGATAAAGATCGCGCCAAGCAGTTATATCGTTAAGTTCCATCAGTACTTTTCTATTGCTTTTAGTTTTTTTTTTTTATATCGAAAACCAATCTATTTTATGTACTGTCTGAGAATTTCTCTACTGCCAGTGAATCCAATCTCTTCTTCAAGTAGACGAAGCAACTTATTCACTGTTGGTATTTCTTTTTTACAAGAATGAAACTCATGGATCTTTCGTCTAAGAACACCAATATCAAAATTGTCCATAACAATTTTATCCTTCCTTGTTTTTCTTTTTTTTCCGGTGTTACTATTTTACTTGACGATTCTTCAGCTAATTTCCCTTCATTTGTAATTCTTGCAACTGTTCGTAAAGATATACCTGAAATCGTATTTATTTTTATCAATTTGAAGGAGAAAATATATCTCATAATATGCCTACAAAATATGACCACTATCCTTGGTAAATAAAACGAGCAAACTAAGGATACTATGTATGGCATCACTTACGTGTAGCAGCTGCAACGCGCTCATTTACTCTTTCAAATGGAATAACAGGGGCGCTAAATTGCTTTTCCTTCATAAAAAATCTCTTCATATTTAGCACCACCTCTCTAGTACCACTTCTTATCAATTTCGGCATATTTTGAGATTTATAAACGGCACTAAAAGCAATAAATAACGGTATACAACAACGACTTGAGCCGGCTGTCTAAACTGACGTTTTACAAGATGGCGGCAATGACGGCGTTTAGTCCGATTATAGCCACGTGCCAAAAGATCCATGCAGCCGAAGACAGAGAATGCTACTGTCTACGCATGCAGCACTATACTATGTCCAGCACGCCAAAGTCGTCTATGGTTGACCGCTAGTGTCAAACGCGGGAGGCATAGATTTCTTGAAAACTATCCAATATTCAGCTCAATGGTGTTTTTTTTCTATTATTATTGATATTTGAATAAAATTAAAGGTTAGAAACATAAAACTATAATTAGCTACATGAATAAAAAATGAAATGTTATCAGATCATCTTCACATAATAAATCTAATATCTCAACTCTAGCGCATCTTTAGCGCGTCCTCGAAAATCAGTTCACTGGGCACCGTGATCAAGGACAGACGACACCCTGATGACGTCATAAGTGATTACCGAGAAAAGTAGAGCAATGCAACATGAACGATTCCTCAGAACTCATTCGGATTTTGGAAAGCGTCGATGATGATGAATTTTGATTTTTGATTGATGAATTGAATTTTTGATTGATTGGTGAACAATTATGTTTATTTATTCCATGACCAAGATTTTAATATTATAAGGCTGATTTACCTAGTGCGAATAATTATATACAATTGTTGATTAATGAATAATTATGTACCTTTTTTCATAATAATACAAAATTACAATTAATGTTTTTTTTTCTTAAGGTGTGAAGAGCAATTTTTCATTTTGTGTTGTGCCATTTTCTTTCTCAGTCTCAAAATCATCTAGCAGCATCAGTCAGCATCATATCAAATCCCCTATTGTCATAAGAGTGTAAGACTTTTCTTCTGTGCTTCATTTGGCCTACACTTTCCCCGACACATAAAATATTATGAATCGATGTCTGTATATTTCGGTTAGATCGATTTTGAAATCGATACACAACATTCTAAGAATGTTTCAAAAAGGAAGGTCAGCTACGCCGTTGTCGTCCAGTCGTGACAGTGTCGTCATTACGATGGAGAGTAGTGCTGTGGTTTACTACTATTTTATTGTTATTGTTTGTTTTTTATTTATGTTTATATGTACAAAGTACCTACACATATAAAAAGAGTGGAAGACAGCACAAGATTAAATAAAACATACAGCTTATAAAGAGTCATTTATAGCATAAAAAACCAACAAAAACAAGTTATTTTACGTTATCGATATATCAACTCTTGGCAACACTATTTTGTTTTGGCGCTTTGGCGTGCAGGACACGGTAATGCGTTTTTGGCGTGGCGCTCAAAAGGTTAAAGCTTAACAAAACGCTACTGCACAATTTAACTGTTCTTAAAAATACATTTCAAATAGCATTTAAATAAATAAAGGAAAATATATTTTAAAAAGTGTGCAGAACTTAAAGCGCCTCAAAGATTGTTTTTTTAACGATATTATTAATCGAATAAAAATCGATATCTTTTCATCGATTTTATGTCAGTTAAGTGGCAACATCGAGTCTGACAGCTAGGCCCTGTCATAGAATGAAATCACAAATGGAGGGGAGTTTCGGAGGAAGTGAGAGATACAAGTGTCGTGACTTTTTTGCTTAAAATTTATGGTTTTATTAAGTGTTGTTGATTTACTATAGTAAATTTTTCTGTCTTGGTGGAGGTTTTAATATCTGTAAATTAGTAAGTGTTTGTAGTTGTGCCGTTTTTATGTAATTTTTTGTTGTAGTAATATAACGGAGGACGAACCTCCCGATCCCGGAAGGGTTCGCAATGATTCCTTTTCCTTACCCATTAACATTGATAATGTAGAACTAATTAACCGTAAACGTGCCCAAGTAAGTAACGAGTCTGCCCATCCACAAAAAATAGTTATTACTGATCCAAATCAACAGTTTCCTTCAATACAATCCTCATATACCCATCCTGATTTTATTAATAAAAAAGTTAAGTACTCTCAAGATGATGCCGCTCCTTTTCTAGTTCACGTAAGTAAAATCTCAAATGATCAGCTGTCTGGAGTAACTCTTAAACCAATTAAATTCGGTCACTTTCTGTATCATAACAATATTAAAAATATAGTCCATGATGGAGTCAAAAAAGTTGGACGAAATAGAATATCAGTAGAGTTTAAAACAGCTGCAGATGCAAACACCTTTATCGATCACCCAGCTCTCCAAATTTCTAAATATGAAGCAAACATCCCCTCATATAGTATCACTCGTATGGGGCTAGTTAGACAAGTTCCCATAGAGTTGACACTAGATGAATTAATAGCAGCTATAGAAATTCCCTCTGGCTACGGTTCTATAATTAAAGCACGGCGACTTAATAGACGATCAGTGAGTGACAGCAGTAGCGTTTCATGGGTTCCAACTCAGACAGGTGTTCTAACTTTTTCTGGACAAAAACTTCCTCCCCATATTTACTGTTTTTACACCTCAATGCCAGTGGAAAAATATGTTTTGCCACTTATTCAGTGTCATAAATGTTGTAGATTTGGCCATGTTACTTCCCAGTGCCGATCATCCCCTCGCTGCTTTGTATGTACACAGAATCATGAGGGTTTATCTTGTACTCGACAAACTCTTACTTGCCTATTCTGCTCTGGTCCCCACACCGCAAAAGACCCTACATGTCCTGAACATCTAAGGCAAAAATCTATTAAACTTGTTATGTCACAAGAAAATATTTCATATTTAGAAGCTTCAGCTAGACTCCCTCAGACAAAAAGATCCTTTGCTGATACAACAAGAATCCAACCCCGTAATTGTTCTCAACAGACCCCTTATACTTTAACTGACAGTCTTTCAACACCTTCGGCTCAGCTCTCACAAACTGCATCATATAAAAAAACAATTTTTATCCCTCAACGTACCTGCAGCCAATCATTAAATTCTGGATATGATATGGCAGCCCATCAGGCAATTGTTGAGAATCCTAATTCTTCCCTTCCTAATGGGTGTGCTCTACTGGGAAATGACAACAACTCCTCTAGTAATGATAATTTCTGCGAACTTATGGTATCAATTCTAATTAACATGATCTCCCGTTTTAGTGACACGGAACTTCCTCTCAGCTTACACCAAAAACTTACTCAGCTTTCCTCCTTAGCCCGTAACATTCGCAGTCCCGCCAATTCTTCAATGGAATTGTCGGAGCATTAGAAATAAAAAAATTGAACTTATTTACCTCATTAATAAATTTCATCCCTTCATTCTTTCCATCCAGGAGACATGGCTTAGGCCTGAGTCTCATTTTAGGGTTTCAGGCTACGCATGCCTCCGGGATGATAGGAGTGATGGTCGTGCTGACACCTCTATTTTAATTTCAAGAACAGTTACATTTTCACAAATTCCTCTCCCTTCTCATAGTCCAGCAGTAAATGCTGTTGCTATTAAGGCCCTTGATGTCTCTATTCTCTCTGTTTACATTCCTAATCCTGATGTAAATGTTTTAACAGAACTTGCAACACTTATTTCTTCTCTGTCACCTTCTATGGTTATTTTGGGAAATTTTAATATGCATTATACTGTTTTTGGCTCCCATCTGTGTGATTCACTGGCTCCCTTATTTTTAGATCTTATTGATAATTTTAATCTCTGTATTCTAAATGACGGGTCTCCTACCCGTCGAGTATCCCCATTACAAAATGTTAGAAGAGCCGTTGACCTAACTCTCTGCTCCCCAGATATTGCTTCCCTTCTTTTGTGGCAAATATTACCTTCTAGCTATGGTAGTGACCATTTTCCTATATTCATCACTCCTCCTACTTCACCTAGAATAAATTTTACATTTTGCCCAAGACTAAAGTATAATCTATCCAAAGCTAATTGGCAATTATATTCTACAGTTTTGGAACAAGAGGTTTCAACTCTTCCCCCAATTAACAATGATAATATTGCTCCTGTATATATAGAGTTCAGAAATGCAATTATTTCTGCTGCTAATAAGTCAATCCCCTTAAAAAAACCTTTCAAAAATAAGTATCCTTCCCCTCCTTGGTGGGACCAAAATTGTTCAGCAGCTTGTAGGAGAAGAAAAGAGGCTGAATTAATTTACTCCCGTTCTATGACTGCAGAGAATTATATCTCCTGTAAAAAATTGCTGCAGAAACCTTAAAATTACTGTCAGACAAAAAGCGAACTGGTTGGTTTAAATTCTGTGAGTCACTGTCACCTAAGACTCTCCCATCTTTGGTCTGGAGAAATGTTAAAAAATATTGCTGCGCAGTTTCTAGTGAAAATATAATTTCTAATGATCCTTCCCCGTGGATAGATGAATTCTCTAATAAACTTGCACCACAAACAGTCCCATCTTATGATGAATGCCTAGTTTTTAATTCTGCTTTTTTAAAAACAAATGATAAATTTGATTCCCCCTTTTCTTCTCAGGAATTGTTTACTGTACTCAATGGCCTTAAAGACTCCTCACCAGGTATTGATGGGATTCCTTATTCGTTTATAATTAATAGTAGTGAGAACACTAAAACTGTCTTACTATCCATTTTAAATTTTATTTATATTACTGGTGATCCTCCTGCTGAATGGAAAACCCAAATTATTTTGCCCATTCTCAAACCAGGTAAGTCTAGCAATGACCCTTCCAGTTACCGACCTATTGCCCTTTCTTGTACTTTGGCAAAAATCTTGGAACATTTAATAAAAAATCGCTTGGAGTGGTTTTTGGAAAGGAATAATCTCTTACCTAAAAGCCAATTCGGTTTCCGAAAAGGTTTAAGTACCATGGATAGCCTAAGTACTTTGGTCACAGATATTCATATTGCTTTTTCAAAACATGAATTTCTCATAGGAGTTTTCTTGGATATTTCTTCTGCATATGATAATGTGCTTCTTCCTGTGCTCAGGCAGAAAATGCTTAATCTGAGCATTCCAGTGAGGATAGTCAATTACGTCTCTAACTTTCTCTCTTCTAGATCAATATCTATAAATGTTAAAAATCTCCTGCTTCCCCCAAAAACTATATGGAAGGGACTTCCACAAGGCTCAGTTCTTAGTCCTCTCCTTTATTCTATATATACTCACGATTTAGAACTTTCAGTAAATTCTTTTTGTAATGTTCTTCAATATGCAGACACAATTTTATTCCACAATTTTACCATCAGACAAAGTAACTGCATTTTTAGAACATCTTAATTCCATAAACTCTAAAATTCAATTTACTATGGAGTTAGAGGCAAATAATTCCTTACCTTTCCTAGATGTGTCATCCGAAATCCTAATAACACCATTGGTCACACTGTGTATAGGAAAAAGACCCATACAAACCGATATTTAAACGCTGAATCTCACCACCATCCTTCACAGTTAGCTACCGTGGGCAAATCTTTGTTACAGAGAGCACGAGGGATCTGTGACAGCAAACACCTGGCCGCCGAGCTTCAGCACGTCAAGCAAGTTCTGCACGACAACAAGCTTCGGGTCCCGCGCCTACGTCACAGTGACCGAGTGAAGCCGGCCACAGTCGAGCGTGTGCCTGCTGTACTACCATATGTCAGAGGTGTCACAGACAAGATTAGCTATATCTTGAAGCGAGCTTCTATTAGAACATTCTACAAGCCGCCGAAGAAGATTAGTCAGTTCCTACCATCCGTCAAGTGTCATATTCCTCTACAAGATGCAGCAGTGTACAATCTTGATTGTGAATGTGGTCTCTCTTATATAGGACAAACCAAAAGATCAATTAGGACCCGCGTAAAAGAACATATAGCTGATGTGAAGCATCAACGTTCCGGGAAGTCTGCAGTTTGTGATCATATCCTAGACGGCCCCAACCTACCTATTCATTCCTACCAAGGATGATACGTGAGGCTATTGAAATTAAAAAACATCCTAATTTCAATAGAGAAGGAGGCTGGGTACTACCACCTGCTTGGGATCCTATAATCAATAAAATTAAAACTAAACCCAAGCATACCACTGCAAGACCTCAGGACATAGTCAGTTCATTTTGCATAAATCGGACCATAAACAATAATTAAAAAAGCTGAAGGTACTCCGGGTTTAACAATGACATCGGGACGTCAGTCATCTCAGTCCCCCGTGACCATGGGTGCTGGAAAGCGCCCGAAACGTCGGGAATTAAAAATAAAAAGTAAAAATAAACGCGATAAAATTCGTAAAAGTAGTTTTAATCATGTGTAGTGTTCGCGTAAATATAAGAAATCATTATACGGGTAAGAGTCTAACACCTGTGTTTGTCATATTTGTTCTAGGTAATTCAACAAATAGATTTGTCAAAATTCTCGGAGGAAAACTGAATCCTTGTATTATCACAGACTCTTATTTTAATTAAACTCATAAGCTTTCATTTTCTACTCAATACGTCATTAGCGAATTTTATCAAACCGCCACAAAAGAAAGAAGAAGAAGAAATCACAAATCACAATTCAGTTCACAACTATATCTATACCTATATAAATAGTCACATGTAGAATTCATTTGCGTGTTATTTTGTTTGTTTTTATTTTTGTGAATTTGTTATCGAAGTAACGAACAAGCCTTATAAATGGACTCTGACATTTTTTCCCACCCTACTGACCACGGCCTGAACATGGACCCCGCACCCGCTTCCTTCAATAACCCCTGTACGAACTTGGACTCGATATCCACTGTTAACAATGATCCCAGCTTCCACGCCGGCCAGACTTCTTCCCAGCCCTCGATAACTCATTCAAGAGGATATTTTCGCTGTATAAATTGTTTAAATATAGCGAAAACACGAAGGCATTTGTTGGAAATTCCAGAACTGCGAAATTTTATACAAGAATAGGTTCGACCACAGCAGGTAAATAGTTACAATCATGTGTCATGTCTTCCTTTTCTTCATTCTACAATTGCAGCAATGCTTATTAACTGAGTTGTCTTATAATTATATCAATTGATATAATAATTATGGCTTCTTTATTAAGTACAAGTTTCGAGTGATAGTGTGGTATGCCACGCATGTTATACTGCAGCCTGGAATCAAATACGACATCCAACTAGCGAACAGGAAAATTCACCAATTATTAGTCATGGACATGTATGTATCAGCTGTGGCAAGTCACTTTTGAGAATAAGATTACACACATTGTTTGGGTCTGATTCTCCACGTGAGGAACTCATAAGGAATGAAATTGCCCATCAAATTGCACCATGTGAGGTACGTGTTCAACATTTTTTAATTTATTAAGTGTGTGTGCTCATATCTGATAGTTATACATGTTTTACTCTGATTACATCCACACAAACTATATCTGACAAACATTAGCTTATTTATAACATGACGGTAAGATTAGCTTGTCACCACCAAATAGACTGCTACCGTTTTTACCAACTATCAAGTAACGAGACAATTGATTTTTCATTGTTATTGGACTACTGGTAGTTTTTAAGTGCTTAATTATTAAATAATATAGACCATTAAGTCTGCTTTTGTGCAGTAACAATTAACTTGATAAATATTTTATATGTATTTGAGTTTAAAGGAAACAATGCTTGGGACCCTGTAATTAATAAAATTAAAACTAAACCCAAGCATACCACGCAAGACTTCGAGACAGTAAGTTCATTCTGCGTAGATCGGACCATAAATAGTTATTAAAAAGCTGAAGTTACTCCAAGTTAACACTTATTTCGGTACACCAGTCACCTCAATCCCCCATGATCATGTGTGCTGGAAAGCACCCGAAACGTCGGAAATTAAAAATCAAAGAAATTAAACGCGATAACATCGGTAAAATTAGTTGTTAAAAAACTGTATTTGTGAAAATAAAAACTTTTATATCTTAAAATTATCGACTTTTTTTAAACCAATTTCTTAACCATTTCATTCTTTTAATTGTATATTATCATATCTATATGCTTTTATATGTGGGCACCCATGGCCGAAATGTCTATGAAGAGTGGGCAATCCCCTTTTACTCGATTTTAAATAATTTAATACAAACATTCGTACCACAAGTTCGGTGCCCAAGTACCTACATTTACCCAGTTTGGTATAATAAAGCATTAATAAAACTAATTACAAATAAAAAAACCGGCCAAGAGCGTGTCGGGCCACGCTCAGTGTAGGGTTCCGTAGTTTCCCGTCCGTCACAATAAGTGTTCCCACTTATGAGTTTAAAGGTGGGTATCCATTATGTTCGCGCTCCAGCAGCGCTCCGCGCTTCTGCACTGCTCCCGGTAGTGGGTACGTGCGCGAACATGGAGCGTGCAACATTGCACGCTCCGCGGCAGGCGATGCCAAGAAGAGACCAACCGAACAATTCGATAATACCCGACCCAATGTAATAAGTACCTACAGCGCCATCTCTCGGGGAATTGGGTTACTAATTAAAACATAGACGTGCCAGAAGTTTTCGATGATAATTTTGGATGGCGAGAACCGATTTTAATAATTCGTTTTTTGTTTGAAAAAAGATACGTTCAGGATAATAAAATATGTAAATGAAGTTGAAAAAAATGCTTGCGTATACGATTATACTACAAACTTAGTCCAGAAATTATTTTGTACAACTTTTTGTCTTTTTTGTGCAAAAACTGTTTCCATCCAAGTTCAAAATGATTTTCCTAGAAAGTCCTTATAAAGTTCTACCTTTCAGATTTTTTTCGTATTTTCTAAACCTATGGTTCAAAAGTTAGAGGGGGGGGGACACATTGTTTTTTACTTTTGGAGCGATTATTTCCGAAATTATTGACATTATCAAAAAATGATTGTAGTAAACCCCTATTCATTTTTAACTACCTTTCCAACAATATATCACACGTTAGGGTTGAAATTAAAAAAAAAATCACTTCCCACTTTACATATAGGGGGGCTACCCTAATAAAACATTTTTTTCCAATTTTTATTTTACCACTTTGTCGGCGTGATTGATACACATATTGGTACCAAATTTCAGCTTTCTAGTGCTAACGGTCACAGAGATTAAGCGAGGACGGACAGACGGACAGACAGACATGGCGAACGGACGGAACGGAACCCTAAAAAGATAGGACTCATTTAAATTGGAACCAATAATTTAACCAATGTAAATTTTTGAGGGTGAGCAGGGAAAAAAACTCCTTGTTTCAATTGCGGTCTCGTTTATTCCGCTATCCATGGACGACTACTGGAAAAATCTAGAACACTGTTCCTCTCATACATATAATAATAGATGCCCTCTAGTGGCAACAAGTTAAACTAGGTACTTACATTACAGTTGTCAGTAAGCGCCATCTGTTCGAAACTAGTGGGACCACAAGAAAGAGCCACCTGGTTCGTACAGATGTGTAATAAGGAAATATGTTGTTAGTAGTTGGTTTCAGCTTCCAACAGATGGAACCACTAACTACTAACAGCGTCATTGAAACCCGATTGATTATGCACATTTTAGCTATCTCAGACGGAATATTAAGAAACTGCAGACCGAATGCTATCAATCGTTCATTGTTTTCTCGGAACAAAGAATTAAGACTAATCCAAAATATTTTTGGTCTTATGTAAAGTCCACGAGAAAAGTAGGATCCTCTTATCCCCAACAAATGACCTTTGATCAAAATGCGTCAAATGCACCATCGGATATCTGTTTCGCATTCAGCAACTTTTTTGAGAGAAACTTTCGTGAACCAGCGAATCAATACCCAGCTAACTCAACAAATGAAACTCCCAGATCTGATACTATACATGATATTAATATTACTGACGAGTGTACTTATGAACTGCTTAAAAATCTTGACGTCAAAAAGGGAGCTGATTGCGATGGTATTCCACCGGTATTTTTCGTTCAATGTGCTAAATCTCAATCGAGTCCTGTATCATTGATCTACAACAGGTGCCTTCAAGAGGGATACTTTCCTAATATCTGGAAAAAGGCCCATATAGTGCCAATTCATAAAAAAGGATCGAGGACTGCAGTTGAAAATTACTGACCGATATCTATCCTCAACGTGTTGAGCAAAGTGTTCGAGAGGGTCGTACATAAATTTATCTATCCTGTAATATCAGTCTCAATACCAATAGAGCAGCATGGTTTCATGAATGGTCAGTCCACAGCTATCAATCTGGCAGTATTTGTTGATTACGTATTAAGTAACATAGATGTTGGGTCTCAGGTTGATGTGATTTACACGGATTTTGGGAAGGCGTTTGACCGTGTGGATCACATTATTCTTTTACGTAAACTTTATGAACTTGGTATCCGTGGTAGCTTGCTTAGATGGATAGAATCTTATTCACGCAGTCGATCTCAAGCTGTCGTCATATGAGGATTTTGCTCAGATTTTATTGCAATACATTCCGGCGTCCCACAGGGATCCATTCTGGGACCACTTCTGTATGCAACATATTTGTACGACGCAGGTGCTTGCTTCGAACATGCTCAATTCCTTATGCACGCTGATGATACCAAAATATTTATGAAAATTAAAAACGATATGGATTGTACTGGCCTACAAACTGATCTTAACCCTCTAGAACAATATTATACTGATAATCGAATTGGTATAAATATAAATAAATGTTCTTTTATTTCGTTTACTCGCAAGAAACATCCGATCAATTTTGAATACTATAATAATAATGTTAAAATTGCAAAATCGGCTTGTGTTAGTGATCTTGGTTGGACATTGACTGCAAGTTGACATTTTCTGATCATACAGAAATGATTAAAAACAAAGCGTACAGAAGCCTGGGTTTCGTATTGCGTGTTAGTCGTCCCCTCTCAGACATAGGTTGACTAAAAGTACTATATTACACTTATGTTAGGAGCATCCTAGAATACTGTAGCATAATTTGGAACCCTCAGTATATCATTTGTATTCAAGATTTAGAAAAAATGCAAGAAAAATTCATAAAACATTTAAATTATCGGTCGCATTGCCATTTCAAAAATTATGATGAATCCTGCCATTATCATAATTTACGACTCTCAAAAATAGGCGTGTACTTGCTGACATGTCCGTTTTACACGGAATATGCAACGGATATATAGATAGCCCTGAACTATCAACCAAAAACTGAGTTTCTGCGCCCCGAAAGTTAGAACGAGACACACAAAGTTATTTGCTGTAACACGATCAAAAACAAATTACGCACAAAACCCATTGGTCAGTAGATTGCATAGAACTTTTAACAACCAATTTAATGCTACTGATATTTTTCATAGCAGTAGGTATCTGTTTAAGAGGGAAGTTCTTGAAGTACTTGAAGGAAGTTTACACACACACACACACACACACACACACACACACACACACACACACACACACACACACACACACACACACACATACACACACACACACACAAACACACACACACACACACAAACATACACACACGCGCGCACGCGTATACGGATACACAGATCAAAGAGAGAGAGAGAGAGACGCGCCGTTTTTAATTTTTAATTCTAAAATAGTATGTTTTGTAGCTCAAACTTATTGATTGTCAGTCGATTAATATAAGTCAAAAAATGTATAAAGTAGATCCGTTATTGGCTGTTACTTTATTTCTTAAGTTTTATATACGTTGTAATTAGAGCTGTGGATCTTGTAATAAATAAATAAAAATATAAAAACAGATAAAAGAAATAGACTTTCTAACGAAACTCCGAACGGCTTTTTTCATACAAAGTTCGGAATACAAGCAAACAATTGCTCAATTTTAGAACCCAACAGTGCCATGATAAGTGCAGCAAAACATTATAAAAGTTCAGCTTCTAAGTCTTCTGTCTGATCTGTTTTTTGGTGATTGATCTTTTGTTGATTTTTTAATAAATATTCAAAATAATAAATTATTGTTTAATTTCTCGAATAAAAATATGCTCCTTAAAAATAAGGATTTTTAAGATTGTTGAGGGAATTTTAGGGATAAATCCTAAAAAATAGGGATAAACCAAAATTGTAAGTGGAAGCACTGATGCTACTATGCTTTTGACCGTAGACAGAGAAACCTATGGACTAATGATCGGCGTGGCCTCGAGTGAGAAAGAACGATAACGAATTTTAAGGTTATAGAATCTTTATAACTTTTAAACACATTTAGTGAAAATTTTAATTGTTCTAAGAACTGAAATGAACTGAACAAGATTCACCAATCTTAAGCTCACAAAACACTTTTTTTCTCACTTAACCCAACTTGTAAACTCCTTAAATCGCTACGCTGTCAAAGTTGTTTAGCAAACTGTAGAGTTAGAGAAAAAAAACGGCACGGAGAAAGGGATAAACAATCACACCGCTGTATCTCATTTCTATGCAAGACGTATGCATAAATCTATCTTTTTCGTGTGCGAATGCGAAAGAAAAGGTCAATTTGTCTATAGGTTTCTCTGTCCACGCTTTTGACCTTTTGACCGTGAACAGAGAATTTTGACCATAGATTACTGACTGATGACTTTGACATTTGAATGAATTGCCACAAACCACCGACCTCTATATATACAAGTACGCTGGACTGGCTATACACCGTGACATGATGAAGCGATTTGATTTCCGCCATTTTGGCGCTGACAGCTGAAGTGCACGTCCACGGAACTATTAATAGGGATGAGATAGTGTACCAAATTATATCGATAAAATTCTACCTAAACCTAAATAGAATGGACTCTATGTATAGATGGACTCTACCCGTAACGTCCATTCTATTTATGTATCATATTAATGTAATGCTATTATCATTCATCATTATTAAAGCCCTTCAGAAGTCCACTGCTGAACATAGGCCTCCCCAAAGAAATGCCACAAAGCACGGTCCTGAGCCACCTGCATCCATCAACTTCCTGTATGTCTTACCAGGTTTCGACTCCATCTAGTGGGGGAACGTCTTACACTACAACTGCCAGTACGAGGCTGCCACTCGAGAACCTTTTTTCCCCATGGGTATTCGGTTCTTCGAGCTATATGGCCGGTCAATTGCCACTTCAGCTTGCTAATCCATTGGGCGATGTCGGTCACTCTGCTGCAGATATCCTCATTCCTAAGTTTGAACCCCTGAGCATAGCCCCCTTCATAGCTTGTTGAGTGACTTCGAGCTTCTTCATACAGCTAGCAGTGAAAGACCTCGTCTCAGATCCATAGATCATCACTGGCTACACGCACTGGTTGTACAATCTAGTTTTGAGGTATTCCTGACGAGAAGATGTGTTGTCATCTCCCGAACGCTGCCCAGATGAGTTGAATCCGTCAATTGACCTGTCGGTCGTAGTTAAACTTACCTAGTCGGTAAGTTCAACCACCTTTCGAAATTAAAATAACAAATTATCATACAGTCCTACTTTCCGTGGTATCGTCCCAAGAATGCTGGCTACGTGTCCTCTCTGAATGGCTATACTTAGCCTTCAAGCGAGGAAACAATAAACTAAACAACTTCTTATTACCAGCAGCGAAGATCAGTCGCAGATACAGTTTTTTAGGAACTACACCGCACGTGCACCCTACGGACCAATAGTCTCTACAGCAAATTGCACAAATATGTACTCATCTTCTAGATATTCTGGGCTATTTACTTAGTTCAGTTGCCTCTAATGCCACCTCTGCTTTAGACAAGGTACCCCTGAGATGGAATGCTGTCAAAGTGTTCGCAAGTAGTATCTCACACACTAAAGTTTTATCTCTCTCTCTCTCTCTTTCTCTCAAGAAACCAAACCCATACCGTCGGGTCTCCTGGTATCGTCTCTAAATATTCTACAAAGATCTTAAACCGAGGAAACATTTATAGAGATACGAGCTCTTCGGATGACATTGTCCAAGAACTAAGGACAACATTATATTAAAGAATACCATAACATTATTACACGGTTATTTAACCGTGTACTAAGGATGGATTCGACCAAATACTATGTTAAACCAGAGTAACTAACCCTCGAATAATAAGTAAAATAAAGTTATCGTGGTGTAAGAACAAAGGGTTAACCCTTTGTTCTTACACCACGATAACTTTATTTTGCGTTTTGTAACACAAACGTGGAGAAGCTTACTGGCTATTGTTACTCCAGAGTTGATAGTTGGTGGTAGAGTTTATTAATTCAAACAAGTAAACCAACTCAAACCAAAATACAACTGTTGTAAAGTGCAATCCAAGATTTGAGGTCCACATAATTTGCCGTAAGTGTAAATAATGCCGCCTAATGGCAGCTCCTTCTTAGTTGCTGACTTCTCCCCGCGTTTTCAATCTCAGATAAGGCGTACAAGAAACAAGCCACACTGCCCTTCGCGTCCTCTAAATCCACCTGCACTATGGACTCCCCGAGCCTGATATGTGAATGGAGCCAGGGAAAACTATCACTTGGAAGCATCCAGTGGTGCAGCCTCACCAAAGTCACGAAAGATAGTCGAGTGGCGCATTGCCAATCGCCATACAATCACTCCTCTCCCCTTACGACTCCACCTTGACTAAAGCGGTATAGGGAGAGGAATCTCCTCTAGCCGCAGCCCACTAAAACACATACAACGTGGCTCGACATCATCAGACGACCTTTCGACACTTGGCTATGGCCCTTGAGTTTGGTGAAAAATGAGGAAAGAAAAAATAAAAAAAACATTCGAAATAATAATCTAGTACTTTTATACTTACTGGTACTGGTACTACCAGTAAATATATTGTCGGTATACTGCACTTTTTCAAAGTGGTGCAGTTCTCATGTCTAATGAAACAGTCGTCTGTGAAATGTTTGAAACAAAATGATCATTTTTTTTTAAACATTTTTCACAATATTTATGATTTTAAGCCATAATTTTAATCTAGGTTCACTTGAAAACCTGTTAATTAATAAACATTTATTTTGATAATCGTCTTTGCTTTTTTAACAGATATGGGTAGGAAAGAACATCGATAAGTATTATAGACAAGGATTTCAACAACCCTATTGAATTTTATTGTTTATCAAAACTCAGTAATGTACAGCCAAAGATGTTGGTATTATATATGATATTAAGATTAGTAACAAATTTTTAAGTACTCATATGAAATAGTTTTAATTTGTTTCATATTTGCTGCAAATTCACTTACTTGTGAAATGTTACACCACTTCCCTTTTGATAACGAGTTTTACAGATTACGCACACTCTCATTATTAATAAAAATAATTCTTATTATGTTACTAATATTATACACAATCAAACTACATAAAATACTTTCGTTTTTTAGTTTAAAAGTTCAAAATACAGATTTATTAAATAAGACAATTTAAATATGACAACAGACTTTGGCATAATATAATATTATATTCAGACCAAACACCGCAACTAAAATTATACTTAAAGGAGCTTACTCAAGAGTTAAATAATAAAACACGAAAACTAGGAAATTGTAGTAAAATTACAGGAGAAGATAACAAAGTAAACACTTACCAACTACTTGACGACTACGAACACATTGTCTCATATAAGAAATCATTAAAATATACTATGCTAAGATACGCAGCATTGTCACACCAGGAAAGTTTCACGAGTTACAATGCATACTAAAAATGTTCAAAAATACTGCCATACAAAGATGTTTTATAGGTCAAAACATCTTTGCTGCCATCATTATTTTAACCGAAACTTGGATAAAATCAGAAGCAAAACGTTTTGTCATCCCTAACTACAGCCATTTTACATTTTTTTTGTTTTGGAGTTTTTTTAAGATTTATATTTGGATATGAGAGTATTTATTATTATTATATATATATAACAAACAAGATAAGTATTTTATAAAAATATTACGTTATTAAACTACTTTCTATTGCTAACAAAAATTTATTTATTTTCCTACTCCATCCATCCATCCATTACATTCTAAAAGTTCATTGCTGCACCTAGGTCTCCACTATAGATTGGGATTACCTCATAGGGCATTTTGCCACAGCTACCACGCTTGGCAGGCGGTTTAGCATCCGTAGATTTTTATTATTTTGTATCTACTTCACTTGGTCTTTCTTGATTTTGTTGCCAAAATCCAGAAATCACCCATGCTAAGCCGGGGTGGATATAAAATAAAAAATATTTCACGGCAAATAATTTATTTGTTATGATAATTTGTAACCACAAGTGCATCGTAAAGTATAATAATATTCAAATCACAGCGATTCTAAAGTAGGTAGTTTTTACTTCAAGAGATATTAGTTTAAACGGCCACACGAAACTGGTGCACAAGCAACTGGTGGGGGGGTGCTACTAGCTCTAAAAGAGAACTCCATCCTGTTTAACCATCCTGGCTTTAGATAGTAACTTATTAGCCCAGAAGTAAAGCTTATTCTGTATAATATGAAGTCAGAGCAACTAGCTTGTTAACTTACACCTTACAAGCACGAGTTGCTATCCGTGCTTTAAGTATCAAAATCGTCTTCAAACTATTATTTAAACGATAAAACTGGAGCAGCAATCATCTGGCGGTTAAATTCACACGAAATTCCCCTAGCCTCCCTAATCGTTAGAGAAAATATAATTTTGCATATTAAAAATAAATTAAATACATAAAGGTGTTACTAAATTTTAAAAGTTGATTGAGTTCACATCACTAAAAAATGGGCGGAGCTTACAGCGTCCGCCATTTATTGTCTCAATTTGACACGATTTTTTTGTAGGCTTGCCATCTCCTCTATTTTCTATGCTCAAAGTTTTCTATGGTATAGCCAGTCCAGCGTACTTGTGTATATATAGGTCAGTGCCACAAACTAATAAGAGTTATGAGTTGTTACAAAGGTACTCTGTGTGAGTTGTGAACTACACGTAGACAGAGAAGAACTACATATCTACTAAACAGTGTGACTAATGTTTCCGCCATTTTGCGTATCTGTGATGCCGACCGTCGGCAAGCGCACAGACAGGGATATTATAAGCATATGTTTTTTTTAAAGTTGGATTTCCTCGATTTTTTTAAAGGAATGCTGTACGCTTACAATTAAAATATTGGTTTTAATTACCTATTTTGTATATATCTTTACATATTTAGCATATTGGTAGTTATTTGCCATAGAAACATTACTACTTAATATGGGGTACAGAAAATTTTATTGTATTTCTTGATAATTTGTATAAAATAAAACAATAATTAAACTGAAACTAATTTTAATTAACACATTACATATCTAAGTTTACAATACAAACCAAAATTAACAAGGTCCTATACATTTTTTTCACACAACACATGTTTACAAAGTTGACACAAAAAATACTTCCACTTAAAGTAAACAAAAAAGGGTCTCACATTTCTTGTTATCTAAAATGACCCTGAGCGAATGGGACAAAGACCTTTTGTTTGCAGCAACTTAAGCTTATAAGCTACAAATATAAATAAAAGAATCATGTTACATTCAATATAAATTTGAGTATGAGTGGAACAAAGATGGTATGTAATTTGACACCAAAATTAGTACCTCTAAAAACATGTCTATTTTGGATAATATCTACTTACAAATGGAAAAGAAATTATTGTTTCAAGATATACATTAAATTTAGTAATCAATTAAACAAAAAAAAAACAAGTTGTTTCTAAGAAATATTTCAAACATCAAGCTCATGAAAGTAGTAAATATCTAAAAATTTTAGCCTCATACATGCTAGCAAAGTGTGGATACGACTTGTCTTCAACAAGATAATGACTAGGTGATTTTTGTAACCATCATTATTTTGAAACATTATAGTAAACATAACGGGTCTAATAATGACAATCACTTGGGATACTACTTAATATGACATAATTTTTAAATCATGCTTTGTTCACGAATCACAGCAAGAGGTAAAATGAACCGGCGGCTTGTAGGTTGAAGGTGAAGGTTTAGGCAGCATGTTGATACCCAAGCATGGTTGGTCATAATTTACCATTGTTCGATATGTACAAATATGTACAATATACACATAATATATGTATATATATGTACATGGCTACCGATCATGGACATATATATACATATGTTACAAAATGCCAAGGAAACGTACTGAAAATTAGGTTGAGCAAACCCCCCACCCCTTCATTGCGTCCCTAATTTTCGTACGATCCCTTATCAGTATAATGACGTTTGCAATTTGAATGAATGACACGGACCTAGGTTCCAACAATTTTATGATGAGCCAAAATTTCAAAAGACAAACATACATATTATAACTCGTTAGAAACAAATTTATCACAAAAACATAACCCTCTATCTGAGGCACTACATACATACATACGCACATACATACATACGCACATACATACATACATATACAAACTATAGTATATAAATGTGCAGCTTTTTGTTTTCCAAATTTCCCATTACGATTTGGATGGTAACACCTACCTACTTTAACCTTCCCATTAAAATAGCGGCATACCCTTTTTACTGAAAAGGAGGCATTCCATCTTAGTCCTCAGGGGTGACGATGTATCCACTTACCATCAGGTGGACTGTGTGCTCAAGTACAAGTGTTTTTCAGATAGACCTTCAATACTAGTGCCTAAATACCTTGTGTGTAAGACAGTGTTTTTGTGTAGTTTACTGTGAAGTGTGATATGACTCAAAGCAACCAAACACACACAGGGGCACGTTGCAGGCTTTGCAAAAGCTTGATGTTCGCTTTTTGCAAACTGAACAACTACGCCTCTGGTGCTCGTTCCGTGTTGTTCCCGGGAGCAGATCGTATTGCCCCGGAAAATGCCAGGTGTTCGGCAGTGCACGGGTAGGTGCTGGTGGTGTGTGTGCTGCCAACAATTCCCTCACCAAAGTTTGGCGAAAATTTCGGTGAGAAATTGAGCGGTGTGCCTTGTGGAGTATGTAGGCATTTAGAACACTAGCATTCAAGAGCTTCCTGAAAAACTTTTTGTACCAGATTTTGTTCCGCCTTCTTTCAATGGGGTACATGGCGAGCATCTGGTCTTTGCGATCAACCCCCCCCATACAGACATTATAGTCTGGTATGACGGTGGGCTTGTGTGTATCGCCGCACATCGCGGTTGCTAGCCCATGGTATGTCGAGACAAATGCCACACGGTTTTTGTCCCGGTATACGATGAGGTCCACATCCCCCGAAGTGCAACCGTTCACCTGACCTATCGCCATGTCTTTTTTCGTAAGATTCGTCAGCTCAATGGGAACAAACTGACGATTCGTTCGTAAGGTCCCCACGCAGTCAAACCCCCGAACTTTCAATTCTCGCGCAAGCGCGGGAGAATTGTAGAAATTATCCATCCAAATCGTGTGGCCCTTATGCTCAAGACCATTTAAAAGTCTGAGCACAAGAGCTGGCACTTTCCCAGAAACTGGACTGTCCTCTTGTGGGTCTGAGGAGGTATCATGGCCTGCGTGGACTTCAAAGCGTCACAAGTAACCAGTCTGGGACTCACACACCTCGTATGTTTTAATTCCTACTGTAGCTGCTTTGTTGCGGATGAATTGGTTAATATCTAACCAACCCTTCCACATGGTCAGACTTTCATCCACAGACACGTTTTGACCCAAAACATATAATTGTTGGAATTTGTTGTTAAGGTGATCCAAAATTGGCTGCACCTTAAACAACTTGGCCTGAGCCCGTGTCATCAGTTCAGGATCGCAACCGTCATTATCCTGAAAGTGGAGACATTTGCTCAACAGCATGAAGCGGTCATACGTCATCGCCGCAGTGAACCCGGGGGTACTGAAAATGTCCAGCGTGCTGTTCCAGTACTCCTCGAGACGTGATTTCACCACTATCCCGGTAGCGAGGATTATAGCGAAATAAACGTGCAATTCACTTACGTCGGTGTCTTTCCATTTGGTGATGCGGCTGCTCGGACAGAGCGAACCGTCCACCAGCATGACCGTTGCAAGCTGTTGTGCATATCGATTCGTCTCCATGGCAATGTGTTCCATTATATCGCGATCCCATATGGCAGTAAATGCGTCATATGGGCTCGCATATGGAACCGTGGGCCCACAGTTTATCTGGGAGAACGGTTCCCTCCTCAGCTCAGGAGGAGTTTGAGGTTGCGGGAACCCCCTCCATTTAAAATCAAATTTATTTCCTGGCTCCGACATGGGACAGGATGGGGACGAGGGAGTATGGGTAGGTAAGGAAGGCGGAACAGAATAATCAGGAACATGGGATGTGGAAGGAATGGGACCGGAAGAGTTAGGGACAGGTGGGTGATCATTGGATGTCGGAGGCCAGGAAAAAGAAATAAATGCGTCTACTTCCCCACCTTCACCCTCATCCTCCGATGCCGCGAACATTGTACCACCCTGGGGACTATGGTGGATTGGAGTCCAATTTCTTCTTCGCCATCTTCTTCGGAGTCCTCGTCGCTGCCTGTAAAATATAAGATAAAATAACCACATTGGCCGACTGTAATAATTTACGTTTTTTTTTAAAATAATCTGTTACATAAGTAGTAACTTAATACAGTCAATTATTCTAAAAATAATTGACTGTATTAAGTTACTACTTATGTAACAGAATCAGTAACATGAGAGCTGATGTTTATAGAACATAGTACGGGTTTTATTTGTATTTTTATTAGCAGCTAAAGCAAAACTATTTTCCCTTACCATAATTAAGGGCGTTGGATATTTCAATATCCCTTAGAGGAAGCGACGAAGATGACGAGGAAGTAATTCTAAAAGAAGAAAATAAATTATTAAGAATCAAAATATTAAGTAGACACTTCTGCACATAGAATATATATTTATTAATAGGCACTCACAGACGCCGTTTAGCCCCCATGTCATTGTGGTCCGATCTGAAAAAATAATGTTGTTTTTTGATTTCTATCGTAATAGTTATATTCGAACAGTTAACAGTTCAAAGTCAAATACTATCAATATTTAATAAAGCAATAAAGGAAAAACTTACGCATTTCGCTTTCGGGACGTTGGAGTCCGATTAGGTGTGGAGGTTCCACTCCCTCCAACTTCAACGTGTCTGTAAAACATAAATAGTGTTAAAAATACGTTATTTTATGACCAGTTACGAAAAGTTTAGCTTCAAAATATGAATATAAGTAAAAACTTACAAAGCAGGTGAAGGAACTGAGCAAAGCTCCATATCAACTACTGCTGGTTGGGCCGCTGCAGCTCGGTCCTCCTGAGGGCTCAGCGGCTGGGTCGGGTGGTTGCCGGTGAGGAGGTCCATGGACGACCACAACGACACCGGCACGGGACTAAAAAGAAAGTTAAATTCAATGCCCTGCACGTGAATCGAGTAACAAAACCAACTTCGAAGTGCTTACCCTCGCCTTGCGGCAGGCAGTACTCGAGGTCGCCGCTGAGTCAGCGGCCGCTCTAGAGGCCTCCCCACCGGCAACTCCCCCACCATGCCACAGTAAACTCTAAAATATTAATGCAGAATATTAATGTTGCTAAAAAAAAACGAAGAAACTTGTTAGTTGTTAAATTTGTTATTACGGATCAACAGCTTCTGCTGTTGATCCGTAATCCTTTCGGTGTGGCCAGCACCGCTAGTGGGCCCACCACACGTCCGCGCACCACCAGTGTGCGCGTGCGCCCCTTCACCACCAGTGTGCGCATGCGCCCCTTCACCACCAGTGTGCGCATGCGCCCCTTCACCACCAGCGTACGCACCACGCCCACGCCCACGGCCACGAGCACGACCACGTCCACCTCTTTAAAGAAAAAAGCAAAAACAAAAAGCATGCAAACCAAAGAGAAAATAAACACAAAAATGCAAGAGATACGCGAGACATGAATGCAAAAGGTGCCCTTAGAGCTAATTTAGTAATGTCCATGCGTAACTTTTTTAACTTACTATAAGACGTCTAGAAAATATGTAAATATTATTTTTGGAGAAATTTTTTGAAAAAAAAAAATTGGTTGTCAAAGTTAAAAATAAAATTATTTATTTTTAAATTTATCATCGTGCAACAAACACTTTTTGTCCCAAACAATTTTGGGCTTGGACGCTCTTCAAATGCCTTTATCTCGGCCCAGGTTCGTCTAAGTCCAAAATTGTTCAGGAAAAAATTGTTTGTTTGGGTGCCCCCCCGACACGACGCAAACGAAGAAAAAAGAAAAAAGAAACAAAAATGCTGTATTTTTATCTTGGTACCTACTTGGTACTTCAAATACCTAAATATCTTTGCTCAGGTTCATCCAAGCCCAAAACTTTTTACGACAAAAAGTGTTAGTATATGCGCCCTCTACATGATGCAAACATAAAAAATAAAAAATTACAAAAATTCTGCTAAGTTTTTTCGCTCCCATATTTTATATTTATTTATTTTATTTATTTAATATTCTTTATTGCACACCATACAAAGCATACAGAAATGACATACTACAAAAAAGTATGCAACTTCCACTATATCTCCACAGTAACTAAATGTTTATGCAATTAAAAGTGATGTAACATTACATGCAAAATATTTAAAAATAACTTCAAACAGAAAATACAAAAGCGTATCTATAATTTCTAGCATGCCCGACATGCCGCCGTTATGACGTCATCAACTGCCAAAACCCTGTCTGTGCCCCTGCCGACTGACGGTAAAGAAATAACCTTCACGTATTTAGACCCAAAATTAAAGTTTTCAAAGCTAAATACACGTTTACCATTGTCATCCATTGCAAATTAATTACATTAGTAGCTTAAATTCTCCAAAACATTACGGTTTTATTCACTTTTTAGACCAAATATTGCAGAAATAAAAGTACGTTCATAGTTCGTTAGACGGCTATGTCGTTGGTTTGGCCTGGTTTTTACAATTAAATTAGCAAAATTATATGTTTCCCAGTAATAAAAATGTGAAAGTACTTACCTTTCCATGGTTTCTCCTTCAAATCACAACAAATTTGATTCAAGAAAACTTATCAAAGGCGTGACAAAACCGGAGTCGGTTGGTTTGACAGCGTCCAATTTGAAGTGCCGATATTTTTTTTTTACGGAGCAAAGAGTAACAGTAAAGTAGTTTGACACTGAGTATATATTATTAGTCTATGATTTCAAGTGTCGCACCTAAAAAACGCATCGTAGTTCCGTCGTAAAGAGCGCGAAAACATAAACAGGAAACGATGCCGACTGCTGGTCGGCTCACAGACGCGCAAATAATTTGACGTGCCGACTGCTGGTCGACGCACAGACAAGGGGATATTAGCTTGCTACATATTTATTTATCTATGCTACATATTTATTTATCTATGGTTGTGAATTGCGAATAAAACGCCTCAGAAAACTTTTTGTATACCTGTAAAACGCTATAATATTATTTATTTTTCTAAATCTGTTAATGTAAAACATAATCCCGAAATCTTTACTAAAATTCCAAGCTTGCATTGCCCAAAGTTAAAAATAATTATGAGTTTCAGCGAAAGCAACTTAATTTGGTATTTGCAATACTTCGGACTACCATTATCCTTAGGAATGGTGGTTTATAAACTTTTGTACAAATCGTCTTTGTGGAGTCGAAAAGTTACGCTAAAAGGAAAGGTGAGAATTAGCAAACAAATGGCAAGCAAACGTAAATTACTTAGTAGGCATATTAGCATTCCTATTACTTTAAGTAAACTGGAATTCGCTAATTTAAGACCAATTTTCAATCTTTCAATATACCTACGTTCATAAAAACAGTTTTAATAAAAATGGGATATAATATACTCTGTAAACACAAGAGACAAAGAATCTAGTGACCAGTTCATTTATGGAGCAATGTATATTACTAGGTACATTTTATAATGAGAAAAAATAATTTGATGAATTGATCATATTGTAATAATTTACAAATGAGTTTGCAATGTATTGTTTATATTAGAGTGTACACATAAAACAAGAGACTTACTTCTACTTAGGCAAATCCAATGCTATGCTAATGTCATAAGGCTTAAGGCAGGTTTACACATAGTCTTAAAGTTATGTAGTTTTAAATATACTATAAGCTTAACTTACTATATTTACTGAATTCAAATTAGTACCAAGCGCTGTTATTGTTAGATACTTTGATGTTATTATGCAACATAGGCCTCGGCAAATAGCTGTAAAATGATTTACTGAAATAAAACATTTTTTTTTAACATACTTGTTTTAACAAGTTTTAGAGCCTTTGTTTTGTTTTATAAAAAATCATTTATTTTTTGGTTAATCAGGTAGTAGTAATAACTGGAGCAAGTTCTGGAATTGGGGAAGCACTAGCTCATGTTTTCTACAATCAAGGATGTAGAGTAGTACTTGCATCACGAAGAAAATCGGAACTTGAAAGAGTGAAACAAGAACTAATGTCAAAGAAAATTGTAAGTAATTGGTTTGAGTACATTACAGTGCATAGGTTAAGTTCTTAATATAGCCTCGTGCACTTATTCTCTTTTGAGGCCATAAGTCTATTTAATAAAACTATATCAATAACATGTTTTCTGTTACTCTTAACATATACCTTTTTAATTTTTCCAGGCCTCCAGTGTAGAACCTATTGTGTTGGAATTAGACCTTGCTGATCTTGATCATTCAGAAGCATTTATTAATAAGGTTTATGACACATTCAGCCATATTGATATATTAATTAATAATGGAGGAATTTCTCATCGTGGCCCAATATTACACACAAAACTTGAAGTATTCAAACAAATCATGTGCATAAACTACTTTGGATCTGTTGCCTTAACAAAAGGTAGTGTTGTTATATTATTACACCTTTATAATTACTCACTTCTGCAGCATAAATTTGCTGTCACACTGTATTAATTATAGAGATGGGCCGAATATTCGTTTAATATTCGGTATTGGGTATATTCGGCAGCTTTACTGAATATTCGTATTCGGCTAAATCACTGAACATTTGTTAAAGTGGTACTCAAGTTGTCCACTGTATTGAAATGTACGAATTGAGTAATGCCATGTCTTTCATAATTTTACTGTTGAAAGTATATTTATTTATGGGTTAAATCTACTTGTATAGCATTAAGTTTTTGAGGCACCGTAGATTTATTTCCAATTATAGCAAATAGAAAGCTTGATAAAATTTTGTTTGGAATCAAACAAATAAACATTACAATACATTAGTACATTTAATGTTACTTTGTTCGTCAGTTTCTTTAAAATAGGTCCAAATAGTAGGTCTCCTGCCACTCATTTTTATCATATACTTATCAATTTTCACTAAGAAACCTTTTTTTTACAAAAATATTCAAAACATAAGCATGTGCCAGTAAATTGCTCAGTACTAGATGATGCAATATCATGTCAGGTGTGGCGGGGGAGCAGTGGGCAGGGTCCGCTAATACCGTGCGCTTTACGGTGACAAGTTTCGACATAAATTGTCTAGGTATCGACACGCCTCTATCACTCTTGCTACCTATGTGGAATAATTACCTAAAATCGCGACGCGCCCGGGCGAAATAACGCAGTCAGGGCTAGCGCGTTGGAGGCGATTGAATGTTAAAGTTTTTTAATGCTGCTTATGTAAATATTTTTTTTGTAAATACTTGTTGAAATAGTTTTTGTTTAGTGTTTAGTATTTTTAATTATAGGATAAAATAGTTCAAAAGTTTTAATGTAATTTAAGAACCATATATTATGTATATTACCCATTATTTAATAAATTTTAATATGGCAAAACGTCATTCCTATTATAATCGTTGCGTGGATAGATGCTAAATGACCAACAAAATATTTCATATATCATTCTTTATTACCGAAGGATTTTAGTAGAAAGTTACGAAACGTGAATTTTTATTGTTGGATAGGTACTTATAGCAAAAAAGAATTAAGTAATAATTTATTTAATATCTACAAACTTTATTACAAAATTTAGTGGAAATTTACTTCATTAGCCAAGTATCTACTTACATACATATACTTGCCTTTTGTGTTAAAATATTTTAAGCTGTTATTTTAGCTTAAAATATTTTAAGCTAAAATAATACAAAACACTGAAATCAAAAGTTTGTTTACCAAAAAAATTTTTAACTAAGTAGAATACAATTACATTTCTGTTAGGAATAGTATTTCAAGTTTATTTGTTGTTTACACTATCTACCTTTTCCATCCGAACCAAGCGTCGCGATTCCCGACGAATGTCCCGACGAATTGCAAGTTGCATGTGTTAGGCATTGCAGAACTCACGTAGGTGCGAAAATATGGTCGGTCGATCATAGTCAGAATAGGTATTTCACCTAAGTAACCTAATTATTATTTCGCAATTTATTTTGTTACTCTTTACCGTAACGTAGGAAGAAGAAAATGTGCAAAGTAATACGGACACTCTTGCGAAGCGATAAAATTTTATTTAGCTCGCAAGCGCGATTTATCTGATTAATAATAATTATGTAGGCTATTAAACAGTTTTATTTAGCGCGCGAGCGCGATTTATCTGATTAATAATAATTATGTAGGCTATTAAACGTCGGCAAGCAGTCAACATTAAAAGAGTGAAACTTCTGTATGTAGTACTATTATTTATTCTGTGGTATCGAGGTGATCCTGCCGAATAATCTTCGGCTGAATATTCAGTTCAGTAAAAATTTTACCGAACTTTCGGCCGAATATTCGTATTCGGTGAAATCCATATTCGGCCCACCCCTAATTAATTAATTTATTCTTTGTCCAAATCACCAAAGCATTTCTTTCTTAATCCTGGTAACAATTTGCAAAACCACGATTTCTCATTCGATCATTCACTTTTATTTTTGATATTTTTACTTTAATGCTTTTATTTATAGAAGAGGTGGCAAAAGAGCATGCAACTCACCTGATGTTAAGTGACTACCGCCGCCCATCAACCGCAGGTGCGTTGCCGGCCCTTTAGTAAGGAGTAAGCTCTTGAAGGTCCCCAGGTCGTATCGGTCCGGAAAAATCGCCGGTGGTAAACTATTCCACAGAGAGGTTGTACGCGGAAGAAAACTCCTTTTGAAACATACAGTGGTGGACCGCCAAGCATCCAGATGGTGTGGATGGTATCGGGACGTTTGCCGCGTAGAGCGTTCACGAAATTTGGCGGCTGGGATTAATTCGAACAATTCCTCAGAGAAACATCTCTTCGCAGTGCCAGTGAATCGAGCCGATCGGAAAGCACTTGGTCGTTGACAATTCGAGCCGCTCTGCGCTGGATGCGGTCAAGTGGAAGGAGCTGGTACTGGGGAGCCCCAGCCCAGAGATGGGAACAGTATTCCATGTGCGGCCGAACCTGCGCCTTGTAAAGTTGCAGGCGGTGTGCCGGCATGAAATACTGTCCCGCTCTGCTGAGCATGCCAAGCTTTTTAGAGGCCAATTTGGCCTTCTCTTCCAAGTGACCACGAAACGGCACGTCACTCGATATGTCGACGCCGAGGATTCCGATACTGGCTGAGGCAACAAAAGGAGTGCCTTGAAACTGAGGAGATACGACAAAGGGGTTCTTTTTAGCGGTTAACGCGCAAACTTCTGTGGGTTAAACTGGACTAGATTTAGTCGCCCCCAACCCGAGACTCTGTTCAGCAAAAACTCGACTTCAGACACAAGTTTGTCCCGGTACTCGGAGACGTTTTCCCGAGAAATATTGGCACGGCCGGTGTAAAGGGCATCACCAGTGCTGTCATCTGCATAGCAATGAATGTTACAGGTTTGCAACATATCATTGATATGCAGAAGAAACAGCCTTGGCGATAGCACGCAGCCTTGTGGAACAGCAGCATTAATAGGCTTGTAATCGGAGCTTGCACCGTCTACAACGACCTTGATGCTCCGATCTGCAAGAAAGCTGGTGATCCAATCGCACAATTTCTCGGGAAGCCCATAGGAAGGGAGCTTCTAAAGAAGCGCTTTGTGCCAAACCTGATCAAAGGCCTTCGCAATGTCCTTGGACTCTACTGTCTCCGCCCGTCTGTGAGTTAGGTAGACACAAGCTGACCGACCACGGCGAAAACCGTATTGGCGATCACTAATCAGCTGGTGATCCTCAAGGTACCTTATGAGCTGGCAGTTAACAATAGACTCCATTGTTTTGGAGAACAAGAAGGTGATGGCGATAGGCCGGTAGTTGGACGGGTCGGAGCGGTCGCCTTTTTTAGGGATCGGGTGGACGAAAGCCGTCTTCCATGATTTTGGGACTACGCCTAGGGAGTAGGAGTACCGGAAAAGACGCGTTAAAACCGGTGCCAACTCTGGAGCACACGACCTCAGCACAATTGAGGGGATTCCGTCAGGCCCACTCGACTTGTGGATGTCCAGGGAGAGGAGTGCTTTGCGAACCGAGCGCTGTGCGAACTGCACTTCCGGCATGGAGCACTCCCACCGCGGGATGGTCGGCGGCGTACTCCCCCCGTCATCGAGAATGCCAATTCTGCCTATATGCAGAGCACTTTGCCTTGACAATGACTCTTTTGAAGGACCTAGAGGCGAAATTATACTTCTTTTTTAGAGCGCTGGTGCTTACATCCGCGAACGTTGATGCGTCAGCCCAGGATTGTTAGCACTCCTGCTTAGCATGATGCTATTTTACAGGAGCGACCAAACCATGGCTGATATTTGCCTCCAATGGGCACCACAGAGGAAGGAATAAAAAGTTCCATACCCTGAAGTACCGCATCAGCGACAGAATCCGCATCAACGGTGGGATCTTCCGGCGAGAAGCAAACCCGCCCCCAAGGGTAGGATGCAAAGAAAGACCGCATCCCATCCCAATCGGCTAACCTATAGTGCAAAACACGGCGGCAGCCTGCAGAATGCAACTGCGATTTCGGCGTGAGTGGCACCACACTCCGGACAAGACAATGGTCCGAGGAGCCTAAAGGGACGTCGACGGAAATTTGATATCCGTCCGGGTGAGAGGTCAGCAGAAGGTCCAACAGGGAAGGTGCATGATCCTCCACATTGGAATCCGCGTAGGCGAGGTAACCAGTTGTGTCAGACCATATGCCAAGGCAAAATCATGAACAGATGATCGGTTAAAAGTGAACCAAGCCATTCGGCGTGATGGGCGTTAAATTCGCCGAGGATCACGATCTCTGCGGAGTCGATCTGATGTAGCAACGAATCTGTAGCCATTTAGACGTGGTCGAAGAGTCGGTCTGTTTCGGCATTACCGCTATGGGACCTATAGAGGCACCCGTAGACGCGCGGATGGTCGTCGCTGTCTACGCCTAGCCAAAGGATGGACATGTCCGAACCTTCAAGACTGCCGCGGCGTCGAGAACAGATGTCCTCTCTGACGTAAACGCAAACTTCCAGTTTGTACCCCGAGTAGGAGAGATACGAGACATCAGCCGGAGAGGACACTCTGTCAGAAAGATAAGATAGAGAAGAGAAAGGCGTCTCGGTCAGAAAGAGCAGAGCCGGCCTCGCCGTCTCGAGATGGTAGTGGACGGCGTTTAGGTTAGAGTGAAGTCCCCTTATATTGCAGAAATTCACGGATAGGGGTACGCCGTGGTCTTGTTGCTCCGTTTGCCCCGAGCAGTTGTAGTCTTGAGCGGAATTTTTCCCCCCTCCCTCCAAGAATAGGCGAGGCAGTCTGAGCACCCACGCTCAGGAGTGGAGAGACATGGTCGTGGATGCTCAACGAGTGATTCTCAGGGGTGTTGGTACCCTCCTGGGGTAGTCTAAAGTAAAGTAAAGTTACAGCCTATATACGTCCCACTGCTGAGCACAGGCCTCCTCTCATTTATGAGAGGGTTTTAGGGCGGGGAAGTGTCCGCCGCGCTGCCCCAATGCGTGTTGGCGAACTTCACATGTCTTAGAAATATTTTTTATCTTATGCCTCAGACATGCAGGTTTTGCAGGTGGTAAATCAGCACTTAGAATTGCAATTTACAATTTCATTGGTGCCGGCTGCTTGCTGGCATTGGTGCTGGGGTAGTCTATCATCATTTAATTCCGCTACCATGTTGATGGGGTGGGGAGGGGGATTTGGGCCTACTTGTGTGATGTCCTCCTTGTTCCATACCGGCACTCAACACTCGGTAAGCCACAGGGTAAACCACAGCATTGTGAATTGCCATACATGTATTTTTTGTCACATTTTGTCTTCCCACAATAGAGTGAAGAGCCCAATCATTATGTGTCCTGCATTCACTATTTGTTCTGTATCATTATTTTACTTACTTCAAAATAATCATTCTTCAGTACCTATATTTTCCAAGGAAACCATTTCTGAAACTGATTTGATTAGTATTACATTTTATATGTCACTGATATGATAAAATGACAATGAGGAAACCCCCTACCAAAATCTATTAGTCTTATATCTAAATTGCTATAATATTTCGGTTTAATTTTTTAGCTGCTCTACCAAAAATGGTTGAAAGGAAATGTGGTCATATAGTTTTCATTAGTTCTGTGCAAGGATTAGTAGGTTTACCAGACCGCTCTGCTTATGCTGCATCAAAACATGCCATGCAGGCATTTGGTGATTCATTACGTGCTGAAATGAAACAACACAACATTGATGTATCTGTGATAAGTCCAGGATATGTTAAAACTTCAGTTTCCCTCAACGCTCTCACTGGGACTGGTGAGCGACATGGAGGTTAGTGTTTTAAATGCTTACTGCATCAATCACTTACTTGTAGCTTATTTTGATATATTAATGATAAGAAATTAATTAAGAATAACAAACAAACCATGTGGTGGGTGTGGTAGAATATGCACCACTCCATATCGTCCCGTAGGTGCCGTAAGAGATGACAGAAGGAAACAACAAGAGACAGGCAGCAGCGGCTTCGTGATAGCTTTACAAAATAAAAAACTGTGGTAGCCAACCCAGATGCGAAGTCATGGCAACTATGACGAAATCCCCTCTATGAGGCAATCTGTGGGGGAGGGCTCGTTTAGCAGTGTACTTTTGTGGATAATAGAGCAAACGATTTTGCAAAGAGTATTCTGGGCATTATACCAACTTTGTCTCTAAGTGCCAACTTCAACCTTTTTTTTTTAATAGGGAAAGGGTGACAAGCGAGCACACAGTCCACCTGATGGTAAGTGGTTGCTGTGGCCCATAGACATCTACATCTATCTTTGTTTGTGAATCAAAATGAAGATGCATTGTCAGCCTTGAGGACTAAGATGGAATGCCTCTTCCAGTAAAAAGGGTATCTGGTTCTCTACACTCACCATATGAAACACAGCAGCATTAAGCTGCTATTTGACGCTGGTATTCTGTGAGAGCGTGGTCCTTCCCTGGTCGAGCTGACCCATTCGTGCTATAACTATACAATTAATATAACTGCAGCATGGCTCTACCACGTTACAAACCTACCTGTAATGCATCCTATTAACTAACGAGCCACTGGCAATTGACTTCAACTGATGCTGTAAAACCCATTCGAATATGCCAAACTTAAATATGATATAATAATTTGCTGATGTTGAGCAACATCAATAGTGGATGGTTTTTAGCACTGAGCTTAACAAGTCTTAAGTCTGTCAAGCATGCTGAGTATTGGAAATCATTCAAGAAATGTGTTAAATTGAATAGGTATAATTTACAAAAGGCAAAGAAGATGCAAAAGACAACTAGCAATTATGGTGAGGAGGTATATATAAATATATTCTTGTATGAATTGTATATTTAAATATGGGTTTTCAATATTTCAGTTATGGACAAGAGCACTGCAGCTGGCTTCACCCCAGAATATGTTGCTTCGAAGATTTTGGAAACAGTTGTAAATAAAGATAATGAACTAATAATTTCTCAGTTTATAGGACATTTTGCTATATTTGTACGACGAACTTTACCATCATTATATTTTTATTTGACTGCAAAAAGAGCTACTAAAACTTCGTAATATGTATATTAGTAATGTAACAAGCTCAAGTTTAAGATATAGGCATAGAAGTCATCAGTTTCTGGAAAAATCTGAAAATATGTAAAACAACATAAGTACACATTGTATATGTCATCTCCCCTTATTTAAAGTCAGTTAACACATGATAAGTTATGATCTTGAAAGGTTGTTATTGATAATAATGACACAATAAGTGTTAGGAATTGTTTTTTATGGAAAAGGGTGACAAATGAACACACAGTCCAACTGATAGTAAGTGGATGCTGTGGCCCATAGACATCTATTATTTTAGAGGCCCACTTGTGTAAGATGTTTTTTTTTAATTCATGATGTGTCAATTAGATAATCTACATACCATAAATAAATAGTTTTATGGTGGCAAAACACAAAAAAAATATTAACTTTCTAGGCGCAAAAATTTGTGGAAAACAAGTGTTAAAATTAAAAATTTCCTACAATCCACTTCAATATAAAATATATAATGAGAACATCATCAATGCATTGTAATCAAATATGCATTATTAAGGTAACTCAAAAACTACTGGTCAGATCTTGATCGAATTTATATGGACACTATATAATCACTAGATTTTAAATAAAAAAAGAAACAAGAAAAAAAGAAAAAGTTAGAAAGTTAGACAATTGAATCGAGAAATTCTTCCTTTTTTGAAGTCGGTTGAAAATGCAATGTGAGCATTATCTTATTAGTGGGATCTATTAATGTAGCGTCATTGTGATTATTTAAATTATCCATAACCAATTTTTTCCCTTCATCTCTCAAAGTAAGTCGACCATGCTGTAATTTGTTGTACTTTAGTATGTGCCAAATCGATTGAGAAAAACGGACAATGACCTTTCGGTCGTTTAACCAGGGGCTACAAACCTTCAATATATAGGCACTTTTTATATCTAGTATTTTTTATTTATAATGATTGATATAATATATACTTATTAACTATCATTAAAAAGTTATGTAAAAGATCGCTGTAGAAGAAAAATCGTCTATTGTTATAAAGTACTTTATTCATGTAACAACAAAAAAACATTAATTTATAACACATATAAAGATTCGAGTGATAACTACACCGAATAAATATGTACTTATTCAAAAGATAAAACTTTATTTTCAATATTTTATAAGAACTTTATTTTTATTCGGTGCATGTGGACTGGCCCAAAAAAGTGACGCATCTCTGGCTGGCATTGTCACGTTTCTTTTAGAACGAACTGACGTAACGCGAGTTTTGTTTATTTTAAAGGGATGAATTTGCAAAAGCTCAAAATGGTGATTATATTGCTTCAATTTTTTTTAAATATGATTCTGTTGTTAAATGAATTGCTGCGTTACTTACCATAAATTGAAATATAAAATATAACACATTTTTCGCGATGTACCGTAAGATTTTACGACGTTTATAGGAACCACAGACAATATTATTTAAGAAACAAAAAACAAAACATATGTGCTGACCTAGTAGTGTGAATAATATCAATATTTAAATACTGTTATCACATCTAAATTGAGATTTTGTTAGTTACGCCTTTCGACACTCTGCTCATATCTGAGGTCATTGTCCGTTTTTCTCAATCGATTTGGCACATACTATAGCGGTTCGCGGTACAAGGTCTTTCCAGGAAGGGCCTATGTCCATAAGTGTCATTTGATTTCAATCAAACTATTCACTCGGTTTTCATCACTTAAAAATGTTACCTGCAGATCGAATTTAACCTATAGAAAAACGTGGAGGAAAATTAGAAATTACCACATTCGTGTATTTACTTGTATGAAATCGTATTTTCAAAAAAATATATAAATAAGCAGCGTCTCAAAAATCACATTGTCTCTTAAAACTTTCTCGTACATATATGTATGTACAATATGTCAGAGATTATTATTAAATGTAATAAAGAGTTCTAGCTCCCTAATAGAAAAGCCTAGTCAGAGAGGATTACCTACATTATATTTAAATACGCTCTAGTCCTATCATTAATAGTGCTTTGCGCACTAATAGCGCGACAAATAAATGAAGGATCCATTACAATAATGATAAATGTGCTTTTTTCTTTGTTTTAAAATAATTGGGTTTTAATTTTATAAATGGTGAAAAATATGTTAGATTTAAAGATAAAAAATAATTTTAATTTTAGTAAGGATAGGTATTATAAATTAAATAAAAAAAATATAATCCTAAGTAAGTATTCAAAAATCAGGACTATAATAATCATTGTCCACTCTGGGTTCACAGTCAATAATTATAGTTGTCCTAATGACTGGTTTAGTTATCTTCTGGTTTTTCTTCAGAACTACAGAACTTTTTCAGAAACTGCAAGTCATTATATTTCGCTGTTGATATAGTCAGCTTGTTTTGATTACTAAATCAGGTAATTTAAATTCTCCTCCATTAACAAACTATATTTCTGGGACACTATTTTCTACGGCGATCGTTCTCCTGTTCTCTACCTTGATGCGCGTGGCACGCAACTTCCTTCATTTACTGTGGTGGCACTGGCTAATTCGCGGTAATGCGGAAGCGAGAGGGAGGTAGTTATATTCGCGGTAATACTTTCATCATATATTCACAATTTAAGACAGCTTTTTGGCCATATTTTAAATACAAAATCGCGTGTTTGATTGAATACTGTCGAATAAACAAAAAATAAAAATTTGTAATTTTTCACATTCGCGGTTTTTAATGACGAACGTCGATATGTATCTTTTTTTTATCCCACTGCCTCAAAAAGAGGATGAGGTGTATATGTATGTCTATTTCTTTGTCACGCCCCGTAGCTTAAACGGCTTGAAGGATTTTAACATAATATGGTGTCGTTAAATTCATCTTCGTGTTGGTATAATTTTTTTCAGTTACGTTTTTTAACGCAAACGGGTTTTTTTGATTACTATTTCAACCATTGGGCTTGTTCTTACGATTCTAGCAAAGATTCCGTAACATTGGGAATAAAAAAATGTGATAAAATCTTTTAAAATTAGTTTTATTTATATCCTAGTCCTAGTCTTAATCCCAATAAAAAATATATGAGAAAGTGTATTTATTTATTGGCTTGCACTTTCCCACCGCAAAGAATTTCCCATGGGCAAAACTTATGTCAGAAATATACGAGTATAAATATATATCGTATACGTATACTCGTATAAATGGTGCCACAGAAATTGGTTCCCTTTTTTCGTAAAATTTTCCCACTAGGGAAAAGCTATGTATCAGAAAAATATGTAAATGTGATAGTAGTAATATGGTACTAGTAAATGGATGTATTCTTCCACACATATTGCAAATATACAATCACATTGTCCAAAATAGCGAAGATACTTCAGAGAGGTTCCTAATAATCGAGGACGTCGTAGGTCGATTGTTCGTTGTCGCTTTCTCGACATAATCCATTATGTACTAATACGTAGTACAACTTTTCAGTGTAATTTGGTAACCGGCTTGGTAGGATTTTTAAAAATTATTGTTTTATTTTTACATTAGTAATATGTACTTACGTACTAGAACATCTATCTCAAACAAAAAATGTGCGCTACTCTGTGTTCGCGCGGTTGTTTTTTTATCATAGAATAAACATATTAAGTAGAATGATCCGTAGTTAATCGTAGATTGTATTGTTAAATAGGTAAATTATATCGAGAACAATTTTTACATTTTGACATTTATTTTGTATATTATATTAGCTTATTTAATATAATATTATATCACAACTACATTTTAATGATATTTTTATCTAAATATTTTAAAAGGAGTCTGAGTCAAATATAAAAAACATACTAAATGTATGTTTAACAAAACTTATTAACGCAACATTTAAATTACAAATATATTTATTTAAATTAGAATTAAAGTAGTTCATAAATGCTGGGCACACGAGAATTAAAAATGGACGAATTTATACCACTTTGAGTGTGATGTGGAAACCTAAAAATAAAATAAAGGAATAATAAGCAGATTTAAACATGGAAAATTTTGCCAAATTATAATTACTTATTTATTTATTGCATCCTTAAACAAAAGAATACAAAGGGCGGACTTAATGCCTTGAGGCATTCTCTACCAGTCAACCCATGGAGTGGTGAGAATTTGACGTAGGTGTGGCAATATAGAATAAGAGAACACAATACAAATGATAATTAACTACATAATATATACAAACTACTAATAAATAAACTATACATATATGATCTATCCTTACATATATACAAATATATACTTACTAACTTATATATGTTTCTAAAAAAATGTGTATAATAAGATATTCGTCCAATACTTAAGTACCCACAGAAATGTCGCATCTGAACATATTAATTTCATAATCTATATTCCAAGACACGAGATGGCGTCTTAGGAATAATTTGTTTTATTATTTATAAATAATAATTTTTTTATTGATTAAGTATCTTATTAACCGATGAAAAATAATTCCTTGGTTTTTACTGACATTTCTTGAATTATTTGTGCAATATCTAAGTACTCACGACGGCATATTTTTATCAAGAGATTTTTTTTAAATCAACACAACACGTGACAACTCTACAAGCGCCTAGCGCGTGACTGATTAAAGTGCGGTGTATGCACCGCAGTTGAGTGGAACACAGTAGCTGAATGCAGTGTCGCCTCTAGTACGTAGTGCATAATAGCTCAATGTATTTTTATTTTATTTATTAGTATTTATTTAATATATTATTACATTCATTAATTACACATTACGTTACGGTACAATCATAAGTTTATAGAAACTTTACCGTGTACCGGTATCACCGACAATAACAAATATGAGGGTGTAGTAAGGAAAAAGAAATACACTTAGTATTTATTAGTTAATTGCGTAACCTTCTATTGCACAATGCACCGCGCATGGATCCTATATTTTATACAGGGCGCTTTTTTTAGGGCGTTATCGTAGTATTTATTATTAAAAACATATTATGTATAATTTAAATTATTAGCAATGCATTCCATAAAGTAATTTTTTAATTTTAATTTAATATTTATTTAATTTGGTTCTGATTTTACTGATACTGGTAGCTGGTTAATTAGGTTAAAATCATATATTCTAAGGTACGTTTACCATACAAATTGTTGTATTTAGGTAAGGCTAGTTTAGATTTTCCTGAGTTGCGAGTTTTAGAGTATTCACATGTATGTGCAATTTTTAACTGTTCATGGAAAAATTAGTTTTGTTCGATGTTAAGAAATCATTATAATAACTGCAAGTTTAAGTACTAACCTTAATATATACGATTAATGTTTGGTACGAAATCAAAAGGAATCAGTTCTCTACGCAAAAGTTATCTGGAAGAGAGCACTTTCAGAGTGATAAGACCGTCAGTTGTACATATTATACTTTAGATATAACTCTACTCGTTATTACTACTACTATTACTAGTACCAGTCCGATCTACCCTATTTCCGTCTACTTTCCGACAAAGATTCCGCAAGTGGCTTATTCAAAAACAGTCCCTGGCTCTATGTGGCTTTGATACCCCCTCAACGGCAACGATTGGCCCCCAATGGCAGCGATTATGGAAATAAAATTGAAACCAGGTGCAGGCTGATTCTGTGAAACCATAGTATTTTAATTTTGCCAATAGGTCACACACGGAGTGGTCTTTGAAACACGATATATCAACACAATCAAAAGCGCGGCTGAAGTTTAGCAAAACCATAATTGTTCCCTTACCCTCATTGGACGCAGCAAGAATATCATCAGTAATATTTTAAAAGAGCTGATACTGAACTATGATTCTTTTTAAAACTAGATTGAATCACAGGCAGTACTTGATTACGTTATAGATAAGGTGAAATTTGATACAGAACGCATTTTTCAACTATTTTAGATAGTGCAGGAAGAATGCTTATTGGTCTTATATCAGAAAGATTATCCATCATTGATTTTTTAGGAATGGGAGTGACGATGGCACATTTCCAAGATTCTGCAAATACTCCTTCCAATATAGATTTATTGACTATCGCCCCTATCGTTGACAAAGAATATGGAAGCGTAAGTTTTAACATCAACATGGAGATGCCATCAGTTCCGGTCGCAATAGTAGGTAACTGTTGAAGCAATTATAGGTACTTTTCGCTAACGTTTCATTTACGGCTACAAATTGAAATCCGATTTCAGTGTTTAAGTGATTCGATTTCTTGAATAACACTTTTGTCGGGAGGTGCACATGATATGGTGTTTGTAAAGTTTAGATATGGTTTTTTACGGCAGGTGAAATTATGTTTTACGCCACATTTGAGAAGGATTTGACCTATTATTGTTGACAAATCTAGTAAAATATGCCTGCTTTTCTAGAGTAACTGCTCGGTTATAATAGTTGCGCAGATCACGGTAAAATTGCATACTACTTTGCGACTTTGTAGTTTTGGCCCGGTGACAAGCCTTGTCACGAATTGACTTCATTTTTCTAAGAGTATCAGTCATCCATGGGGCAGGGGGTAATTTAAAAGTGCTTTTACGAACAAGGGCGAATAAGTCCATTAAGTCAATGACGAGATTGTTAAAGGTACTTACCATATTATCTGGCTGGTTCACGATTTGATGGAGATTAAATGTATCATGTATCAGGCGTATATGGAAGGCCGTCGTTGTTTAGACATTCAATGTTCAGGTCACCAACGAGAAATAATTGATCATATTGCGCTATAAAAAAGGGAGAGACTCGTGCAAACAGTCTATAGCTGAACCAACACTCACTGATTCAGGACGATACGCCGAACCAAATACAGCAGTCTCACTACCTACTTTAACATTAAACCATATCTGTTCAAGTTCCCCAGGGGTGTGATCTAAGCGCTTTGCACGTAAGTTACATTTTATGTAAGCACCAACACCACCACCATGACCAATACGAGAGTTATGTACGTAACGTACATTCAAAACACCTAATGTAAAATACTTTCTTTGTTTTCCTTTACCCATAAAATAACATAAGCTTAAGCTAAGCATAAACTTAAACCAAGTGAACGCAAAAAGAAAATAAACAAATAAATGGAAGATATGACTAAACTAGGTTAACTAAGCAATCATTGTTTTTGATGAGCACGGGACGTACACATTTTCTCTCTTGACCCAAATAAACTTAAAAATTTTCAATTTTAAATCCATTACAATAAAAACATTAATTACTTTGCAACCCTCCGCTAACTAAATACAATGATGTGTCTTACCTGGATTGAAGAGCACCTCCCGCCCTCCCTCAATTGCATGCACTAACTCCGTCACCACTAGTCCCAACACCACTACTCCCAACACCACTACTTCCAACACCATTATTCCAGGTAAGACACACCATCGACGATAATACGACACGTGTTTCGCCTCTACACGAGGAGGCATCCTCAGGTGATGTAGACTCTACGGCGGCTGACCGCTAAGGAGGGTGCTCTCTTCAATCCAGGTAAGACACATAATTGTATTTAGTTAGCGGAAGGTTGCAAATTAACGTCATCAATTAATTTTTGATGTAAATCTCTAATATCTAATGTTTTAACTTATATCGTTTAAAAGCAGAAAAAAATTACATTAAAATAGTCTATTAGTGATAGTGAATTGATTTGTAATGCGTAAAAAGTAAGCATATACTTTTTTTACTTAATTTTTGCACGCTTCTGCGTCAATAACAAGTGCAGCGGTCGTTCGCTTCCCGTTAAGCGCTTTCATCGCTTGAGCTTACTGAACGGTTTAGGATTTATTTTTAATTATTTTCAAAGAACCGAGATGTCTTCTACTGGGAAATGTGCTGGTTGTCAGAATAAAATAACTAATCGACAGTTTATGTGTTGTAGTTCATGTAAACTAAAATATGATTTGGGCTGTGCCACAATTAGTGAAAAAGCTTTCATTTCGTTGGACAAAGAACGTAAATCTGTGTGGATATGTCATGCATGTAAAAATCGTCAACCTAAGAGTGATAACCAGAACACTCTCATTCGCGGCAACACAATGTACTCAGAAGGCTGTATGGAGAAGGAGACAGAAGAATTGGCAAGTAATTTAAATGTAAGTGCGCACCAAGTCTAACAGGCGGGAGGTCAGCCTACTGCCAGCATCTTTAGAGGAAATCGGCGACTTACTTGATAATAAATTATCGGACACATCACCAATTTTTCGCAATTTGCGATTAACTATTCTGAAGGATATCAAAGCAATAATATCTCAGGAGATTAATTTAGCCCTCAATGAGTTCAAAAATGAGCTGACGCAAGCTACTGACTTTTTGGCTGCTGAACAGGCGGATTTGAAAATAAAGGTAGCACAAAAAGACAAAGAAAGAATTACAGACTCAGACTTTAAAACTTAAAAAAGAAGTTTATACCCTCCATGGTCGACTGTCTACCATTGAAAAAATCTCTAGAGACAATAACTTGGAAATTAACGGCATACAGGAAAAGGCCGGCGAGGATCTGTTTGAATTATTTCACACCCTTTGCAACATAATTAACTTGCCAGTTGCGAACAGCGACATTTGTGCCTGTCGCCGTGTGACTAAGATGGAGATGGACCAATCTTCGAGCAGGCCCCGTTCCGTATTAGTGACACTGACGTCGCCGCGTATTCGTGATCGTATCTTTGAAGCCGTTAATAAGTTTAATAAAACTCAAAGTGGCAAACTAAACTCGAAACACCTAAATATTGATGGTGCTACTAATAAAATATGTCTCTGAACATATTTCTCCTGATTAAAAAGCATTATTCAGAGGCTAAAAGGGTAGGCAAGGAGAAAAATAAAAACGTTAATTACTTTGCAACCCTCCGCTAACTAAATACAATGATGTGTCTTACCTGGATTGAAGAGCACCTCCCGCCCTCCCTCAATTGCATGCACTAACTCCGTCACCACTAGTCCCAACACCACTACTCCCAACACCACTACTTCCAACACCATTATTCCAGGTAAGACACACCATCGACGATAATACGACACGTGTTTCGCCTCTACACGAGGAGGCATCCTCAGGTGATGTAGACTCTACGGCGGCTGACCGCTAAGGAGGGTGCTCTCTTCAATCCAGGTAAGACACATAATTGTATTTAGTTAGCGGAAGGTTGCAAATTAACGTCATCAATTAATTTTTGATGTAAATCTCTAATATCTAATGTTTTAACTTATATCGTTTAAAAGCAGAAAAAAATTACATTAAAATAGTCTATTAGTGATAGTGAATTGATTTGTAATGCGTAAAAAGTAAGCATATACTTTTTTTACTTAATTTTTGCACGCTTCTGCGTCAATAACAAGTGCAGCGGTCGTTCGCTTCCCGTTAAGCGCTTTCATCGCTTGAGCTTACTGAACGGTTTAGGATTTATTTTTAATTATTTTCAAAGAACCGAGATGTCTTCTACTGGGAAATGTGCTGGTTGTCAGAATAAAATAACTAATCGACAGTTTATGTGTTGTAGTTCATGTAAACTAAAATATGATTTGGGCTGTGCCACAATTAGTGAAAAAGCTTTCATTTCGTTGGACAAAGAACGTAAATCTGTGTGGATATGTCATGCATGTAAAAATCGTCAACCTAAGAGTGATAACCAGAACACTCTCATTCGCGGCAACACAATGTACTCAGAAGGCTGTATGGAGAAGGAGACAGAAGAATTGGCAAGTAATTTAAATGTAAGTGCGCACCAAGTCTAACAGGCGGGAGGTCAGCCTACTGCCAGCATCTTTAGAGGAAATCGGCGACTTACTTGATAATAAATTATCGGACACATCACCAATTTTTCGCAATTTGCGATTAACTATTCTGAAGGATATCAAAGCAATAATATCTCAGGAGATTAATTTAGCCCTCAATGAGTTCAAAAATGAGCTGACGCAAGCTACTGACTTTTTGGCTGCTGAACAGGCGGATTTGAAAATAAAGGTAGCACAAAAAGACAAAGAAAGAATTACAGACTCAGACTTTAAAACTTAAAAAAGAAGTTTATACCCTCCATGGTCGACTGTCTACCATTGAAAAAATCTCTAGAGACAATAACTTGGAAATTAACGGCATACAGGAAAAGGCCGGCGAGGATCTGTTTGAATTATTTCACACCCTTTGCAACATAATTAACTTGCCAGTTGCGAACAGCGACATTTGTGCCTGTCGCCGTGTGACTAAGATGGAGATGGACCAATCTTCGAGCAGGCCCCGTTCCGTATTAGTGACACTGACGTCGCCGCGTATTCGTGATCGTATCTTTGAAGCCGTTAATAAGTTTAATAAAACTCAAAGTGGCAAACTAAACTCGAAACACCTAAATATTGATGGTGCTACTAATAAAATATGTCTCTGAACATATTTCTCCTGATTAAAAAGCATTATTCAGAGGCTAAAAGGGTAGGCAAGGAGAAAAATAAAAACGTTAATTACTTTGCAACCCTCCGCTAACTAAATACAATGATGTGTCTTGTGGATTGAAGAGCACCTCCCGCCCTCCCTCGATTGCATGCACTAACTCCGTCACCACTAGTCCCAGCACCACTACTCCCAACACCACTACTTCCAACACCATTATTCCAGGTAAGACACACCATCGACGATAATACACGTGTTTCGCCTCTACACGAGGCATCCGCAGGTGATGTAGACCCTGCGAAGGCTGACACTATCTTTAACTAATAATCCCATCACCACCTCTTCTAGTACTCTCTCCGATCTCACACACTGCTATCTGTACAACTCGTTGATCGGCGAGTTGTATAAATAGCAACTGTTTCGGCTCGCCACTCAGCTGCGCCCTCCTTTCTGCCAAGGAGGGTCGCGTTCGTATACGGCTTAGAGATCTCTAGTCAGATCGTTAAGCCAATTCCTAAAAGGCGGTGTTTAGTGGGTAAAAGTCTCCACATAACCACGCAGCCGGCTGCGTGGTATGCTATGAGCATTCACCGCCTCCCTCCCCCGCTTTTCGGAGGGTTACCCATATTTGCTTCGGGCGCAAAAAAAAAACGCCACTCACTTAGCCTTCAGCCACCGCAGAGACTAATTCATTTGTGGATGCCTCGTGTAGAGGCGAACACGTACCGTACTATCCAGAGTGGTGTGTCGTTCCTAGTGTGGTGGTGTTGGCATGCATTGGGTCGGGAGGTGCTCTTCAGACCGGATAGGACACATCATTTTATTTTATTACGTGAATATGAGCAAATTAAGTTCTAATAACTTCAACCACATGGATTAAAAAATGCCCGAGAATATTGTGTCAAATTCTGGTTTGAACACTTAATTTTTCTGTTATGTTCACACCGTTATTCTACCCTTGACCTCGAAAATCATTCATGTCTAAGTCAAACACTTGTACAATTGCGTCAAGAAAGAGGCCAGTAAGTCCTTTTTCCGAAGAGTCACTTATTGGCTTCTAATTGGTGATCGATGCTTCTAAGCACCAAAATAATAATAATGCTTTGACTTCCTAATTAGCGTCAACAAAATGGAATGTTAGTGATAAGAGTAAGTGAATTGGTAAGCGGTGCTTAGTTGTAGCATTTAGGTTGAGTTAGGCGCCCGGTGCGGTCGCACCGCTCGCACCGCCACTGCTCCTGGCGCTGCCGCGATTTTTCCTTCGCTGTCAACACTGTCCTACTCGTGCAATTAATCGCGACGCTCCGGACAAGGTCGCTCGCGTTTGCAACACAATGGCAGCGTGCGCGGTCTATATGCATATTCATTATAGCTAATTATATTGTTACGAGCTTAGGGTTTGTGAGAATAAAAACTGCCGATTGAATTACCAAAATTAAGACTTTAATTCACTTTATTTCGCTCCGAAGCTTCGCTTGTCTCGCCAAATTCAATATTGCCCCGATCACGGCTTGCAGCGGCTTTAAATACACCTTTTACAGCGAAACATCCAGAATATTCCAGTAAGTTCGAGTGTGGGGCTTCTAGAAAGCTTAATTCTTCTGTTCGATACTAGATGGCGTTGTTGGTCGAAAGTTCAAGATTGACATTCTCTAGGAAGCCCTCCTCGCTCTGGTCCCCGACACTAGATGGCGCTAGTGCCAGGTACCTGACGTCAACTTAGAAGCGCAACACTATCAATGTCATAAAAAGAAATATATCTACGTGTCTTCGTCGATATAGCTTTTTTCTCTATATTCTTTACTTATGTTATAATATAGCTCAATTATGATGATAGGTGACGTGACCGCTCGATTGACGATTCGGACTGCGTTTGCGCAAGTATGTGGTACTCTTGCAAGTGTGTGGTGTGGTACTCGCGCTCATATTGCCAGTCCTTTGACTCGCGCCCAAAAAACCTTCAAAACAGAGAGCAATGAGCATGACGTACCGAATTACGAGTATTGCGACCACACTACGTCTCTGCCTCCTTTCCTCGCTACTACACTAAGATATGTACAGAGTTACGAACCTTCCCGTAAATAAATACTGTCTTAAACCATACTGAGGGTCGCCCGCGTAAATCAATAGTACCACGAATCAAACTGTACGAGGCTATATGACTGCATAAATACTTTGACTCGGGGCTATAATATCTACCAACTAAACAATAAGCGAAAGTTATAAGTTAGAAAGACCCTCCCTCCTATTCCGCGCAGGAAAAAGTAAAGCTATAGTGGTAATGCATATTTATCGTTATCTTAATTAAATGTTTATATCTTACAGTTCATTATAACATTACAAAGTTATAATGTAGTTTAAGGTAATTTTCTATGGAGTTGTACCTAACGAAATTTTTACTATCCCAAGTGCATTTTATAAGTTGGTCATCTATTAGGTACTCAATAACTTGCTAATTCTCCTCAGCTGTGATAGTTTTTCTTTTAACTTCATTATATGTACGATCGTGTATTATTTTTACATTTTCAATATCAACGGTTTAGTTGGTTGAGGGGTGGGGGGGACACATGACTCTAATGAAAAAATATCTACTACTTTAAAGTTTTTGAAAGACCTATCCAACGATACCACACAGAGATAGACGGATAAAAAAAATCATCCTTCCTTTTTCCCGTATGGGAGGTATCCAAAATAAAAATGTTTTTAAAGATTTTATTTCACAGTTTTGTAGGTGGGATTTATCTATAACTATACTAAATTACAAATTTGTATAGCACCTAGGGTCCTTGAGTAAAACCAAAAACCGACGAACGGACGGATATAGCGAAATTATAAGGGTTCCTTGTAGTTTAATTCTAATCTAATTAAAGTTAATGGATGATTAGCAATCTATTATATATCAATAGATAAATAAGAAATGGGTCGTTCTACTTTTCTACCGACAATGACGTGTCCCCTCGGGAAAAAAAAATCGGCATTCGTCCAAAATTGCAGTTTCTCAAATTTTATTTTCACAGGATTTTTTGGACCATATAGTTAATATAATAATACTAAAATCCCGTTTTTATTGTTTTTGCTTTTTACAAAATCATTGTGACATAGTATTCGAAATGTGTGACAGAGGTGTTTAATATACAAATAAAATGTGTCTCTTCGCGCTGCCTACTGTTACAAAATGATCTCGCTTAAAAAACCATATAGAGCCCTTTAATATAAAATTATTTATTGAACTTCTGAAAGATTATCATTAAATTAATTAGACTATAATAAACGTAAAGGTTCATACTATTAAACAAAAAAATATTTTGTCGTTGGGTCCGGCTGTATATGTTTTTTTTTTGCTATCTTCCGTCACACATTTTGCAAACAAAAAACGCGCCTTAGCTGTTTGACCTTCAACACTTAGCAACAGTACGGTTTCCTCTCCTCTCTTGGCCAACGCCTTGAGACCCCACCCGGGACCGAGCAGAGTTAGTCAGAGTATAGTAATATATACGGAAGGAGTTAGTCGCCCGCAGGTAGTGAAAAGAGGTTGAAGAGGGTGAACGCTCTGTCACGTAAGTTACTAATTTGAAATCTTATTTTAATTCCCATTTATATACGTAATATTATTATTTCCCAGTAAATCTGTCATATACACCTACTTTTACGAACAATTCGTAATTTTGTGAACGCTGAAATCCTCGAACACTGTTATTTTACACCTCTGTCACGAGGCAACTCTGTCACAGAAAAACTGTGACGGAGTGGCATAACTCGTGACGGAGTGGTAATTTTTGTCTGGAACTTTGCTTTGATTGATTTTCACAATAGTTAATTAATATTCTTTGTGTTTTATATATTACTTTATCAATTATTTTATTCATTTAAGGTATTATCATCGGGGTAATTAAAAAATGGCGTTATCTGCGGCGGAAACGCAGCGACGTTGTCGTGAAAGAAGGAAACAAGACCACGAAAAAGTTGCAGAAGTGAAACGAAAAGACTTAGAAAGACACCATGCTCGCAAAAAGCTTGTCAAAGATATGACACCAAGAGAACACAGACAAATGAAAAGAAAATGTTAAAAAAATGTTATGAAAATGTAAGTTAGAAACAAGAAGAGAAGAGAAGAACAGAAAGTTTTGCAGAAAGTTCTAATGAATACTCCGCCTTCCACACGTGTTCCTTCAAGCCCCAGTTTACTTCCTTTATATCCTAGATCTCGTTCACTAACTCCAACCTCATTCGCTGCTAGAGCAAGGGGAAGAGAAAAAGTTAGACGAGACAGATCGAAAATTTATAGGCAAAATATGAAACTTCAGAACCAAGTAAAAGAATTACAGAAAAAAATACAAGAAAAGACTTCAACGTAAAAAAAATAAAAAAGACAACTTATTACATAATATAACCAAAACTAGAGAAAAAAATGAAGATAAAATTAAAAGCGCCGAAGAAGAAAAAAGAAAATATAGTATTTTGACAAATGCCATTAAGGAACATTACAAAAACATTAAATACTATAAAACAAAACACTACTTTAAAACAATCCTTGAAAACACAACAATTAACCGTTCGGGAATTAAACTTAAAACTGTTTCAAGAGACTTTGGGAATAAAAAGAAAATTAAAAAACTGTACATTGCGATCAAGAAATATTTCATTGAAAGCGAAAATTTATACATTTTATCTCAGGGATGATGTGTCACGAGCTACTGCTGGGAAAAACGAGACTGTAACTTTTCATAAAAAAAAGATGCAGAAACGGATTTTGTTGGACACAGGGAAAAATCTATACTTATCAATATCGATAGAAGTTAACGACCGCCCAACCTCAGATTTAAAAGAACCACTGGCTGACATAACCAACATAATTAGAGTTCGTACAAAGAGATTTTATGAAACTGTTTATACTTCTACTTCAGAAGATGAAGATGATCAGCCTCTTGTTAATCAGAAAAAAACTGTGCACATAAAACCGGGTACTTCATATGACCTGTCTGCAGACAACATCCACCCATTATTAATAAAAAATGGTACATATATGTTAGTAAAAGTACCCAGTAAAAATAAAGTCGAGTACACCCACCCACTTAGGAGTTGCAAAAAGTTGTGTGGATGAAGATGGAGATGTTCAGGTGATGTTTGAAAACTTGATAAAAATAATTCCAAGTCCTAAAGAAGTCAAAAGAGGAAGGCGTGTTTATTACGAATTTGATAAACCAATAGAAGTATTTGAAAAGTAGAATAAGAGAGAAGATTAAGTCTGATTTTACGTGTACCAAAGAATGGTTCTACCAAGAAATAATACATTATGTAGTATTATAAGAGAATCAATATGTTTTTTTATTGTTGTAAAACTTTAGAAATGTTAAAGGATTAAGTTCAAATGTTGGCTTATTAATATCTACCACTCTGTCACAATTTTGTCACTTGTAATTAAATGTCAAAGTAGCATAGGATTCAGTTTATTGAAAACATATATACTAAAATAACGTATTATATTATTACATATTGACCATACAAGGTATTAACAGAATTTCAGCTATGTTTATTTCAATTATTTGCAAAATATTTCAAAGTTTGTTGTGTTAACGAGCAAAAATGTGAGCGAGTGGTATTAAATGTTATTTTTTATAAAATTGTAATAAGAATTCCGATAAATCGAGTTAGATAGTAATAAATGTTTGTATTCTAGTTAAGCAAAGTTAAAAAAAAAAACTGAAAATTTGATTTTAAATAATAACTAATAAATATTTTTTTTGTGACTGAGGTGTTCTTACTATTTCGATAAAACTTAAAATTGTAAAAAAATATAAAATGAAACTTCAATGCATTATATGTTTCTAAAATCTTCGATAACTGGACAATAATTTAGAAATACATTTTATAAAAGAAATACACTTTAATTTTTTTTCAAAATCTAAAAATTTATCAAACAGATTGTCGGTAGAAAAGTAGAACGCCCCAAATACATGCGAAGAACTGTGTGTCGATAATGCAGAATTGTTCTACGCGTGTATACACAGTTGATTGACCTACCATAAGTTTTGATTGAAAGTAGGAGTTCCAGTTATGCTGATACGTAAACTAGATGAACTCAGATTATGCAGTAGTACATACGTGTACTGTTTTCACCAGGTTAGGACGAAAACTTGATGTTATCCTCTAACAAGACACACGGACCTCCCTTTTCAATTCAAATGGTTGCAGTTGAGGTTCACTAAGTTTTTTTAAAGAAACGTGGTTACGTAATTTTTTATTAAACCAAGATTTTCTTCTGTATAGTGAAGGTAGTAAATTTTTATAAAAGGAAAATCTAGCTGAGATATTTCTCATATTCGCATCTTACGTCACCTTCACTTTTTTACATTTTTTAAAGTTCTTCATAAGAGCAAACAAGCTGCTGAAAATAAATAAATAAAAAATTTGGAAGACGATTTAATAAGTCCGCTTTGATATAATAGGACTTAAGTTACTTTACGTCATTTCTGAAATGGATATGGAGCCTGAAATAGATATATTAGTCCCCCGTGATGCTCACACATGACCACCATCATCTTCACATGTCTTCGAAACATTTTATTTCTCAGACATGCAGTAATACGGTATGCTCACCTACTATGTTTTTACAGCAGGCCTTTAAGTCACCACGGGTCTAATAAAATCGAGCAAAAAGCAATAACGAAAAACTGTTGAAAATATGTTTCTCAAAAAAGCTTGGATTTTTCTAGGCTCTAGGATAAGTGTTAGCTATTAAGGCGTCTCCCGACGATTGTTTTTGTGCTATTTTTAATTTAAGTCTTACTAAATAGACAGTAAATATAAAAGTAACAACCGTGGAAGCCCAGAATCTAAAAGCTCCTTTAAAATTTCATAGTAAATTAATAATATTAGGAGGAACAGCAGACTGGCACGGATTCTGCTACCTCGCGTAGTTTCAGACCCCAATACAATAGAGGTCTATGCAATGAAATATCATCCAGTAAAGATAAAAGATAACAAAAAAGTAGTTTTAAGCACACCAAATTATACAAATTAATGAAAATAATAAAACTGTAATGCCCTCATGTTTTAATAGATTAACAGTGAGCACATAATGTCACAACTGTTGGTAAGTCTTGTAACATTTGAATCCATATTACATCTGTCTACTTAATAAAATCTTAGTTTAAAGAAAATATATCTTTGTACAGGATTTATCTAATTCTATAAATAACATATACAATGACTGCAACCTTTTTACAACAAATGTAACTTATAACAATTTTTACACAAGGCTGAGAAGAAAAATATTAGTATTATTATTATAATAATCTAGTCATTTAAACATTTTATTTATATAACTTTTAATGGCATAAACATAGATTTTTCTAAAACATATACTATTCTAAGCTTTAGCATGATAATTACGCCTTAAAAGCATAATATTTATTTAAATATGTTATATAGTCTCCACAAGCAAATGGCAGCTGCAGTGGCAGATATTGAGCTATGTAAGAAGATTTTTCTTCTATTGTCTGTGCGTACAAGAACTACTGGTGAAGCAGATGTGAGATCACTCAGTGCCGGTAGTGTTGCTAAACGTCGACGATTTTTGTCTTCTTGATATTTACAGCAAGGATCCCATTGCCATGACAAAGTATAACAACCAGCACAAAGAACTGAAACTATTCCAAATGGAGCACATGCCAATGAGTTCCATATCAGACCTATAAAGAAAAAAGGAATTATTTAAGAATTGATTACATTATTGTGCATGCCATTAAATTATGAGTGCTATTTTTAAAAATTTTGTCAGTCTGTTCAGGATAATCTTCGAAATGTCCGAAACAATTGTACTGAAACTTCACGAACACATAGAGAGCAGTATCAAGAGTGACCTGGGACAATATATTTTATCTGAAAAATAGACGGTATTTTTCTTGGTAAATAGAAAAATTTATAAAAATATTGGTCTTTGATTATGCTGAACTAACGCCACGTTATTAGATCCTACCCAGGTGAAGCCAGGATCACTAGTTATACCACAGTTTAATGACAGTCTAACAGTTGGGAAACGAATGTACTTGTGCAGAGCAACGACGGCCCCCGCCGTTGCTCTGCAGCTCTGCACAAGCATGCATTATAGTTATGCTACAGCTTAATTATGTTTGTAGCACATATGGGTCGGTTTAACTGGAGAATGACCACACTCTCACAAAATGCCAGTGTAAAATAGGAGCGCAATGCTGCTGTTTCGTATGGTGAGTTTAGAGAACCGGAGATTCTTTTTAGTGGAATGTCCATAGGCTATAGCTTCCACTTACTATCATGTGGACTATGTGCCCCTTTGTCACCCTTATTTTATATTAAAAAAGAGTCATAAAAGCAATCTATGATTTAAAACCCAAAGAGTTGTTCGGAGAAAAATTGAAGGAAATTTATATATTAAGTTTGGTTTTTCAATAAATTTACGAAAAGGTAATGTAATAAACCAGGGCTTCCCAACCTTTTTTTTTGACCAGGGACTTTTGATTTTTTGTTCTTAGCAGGGACCACAAAGAGAAAGAAAGTTTTGTTGATCTAACAATAAATTGTAATCACAATTTTTAACATTATTATGTAATAAATTGAGAAGAAGCATTAATTAACAGCATTATTTGTGTATTTATTACAAAAGCTGCTAGGTACTTAAAAATAACAAATGTGTTACTTAAAAAGATTGGATTGGATTTAGGTAGGCAAAGTATTTAAATCCTTTGCACAACAAATTTAAGCTCTTACGGACCACTGATATAGATAAAAGTAGTTTTTGAAAAATAAGTGATATTCAATCTGTAAATACTAGGAAAATACACAAGCTAGTAGTACCAGTTTCTCGACTCCATCGAGTCAGTAATTTATTACGCTTATGCTTTTATAACGAAATCCCAGAAAATATACAAAATTTGACCACCTCAAAGTTAAGCTTTATTAAACCAAGTCTGTATAAAAAGGGTTATTAAATATTAAGGAATTTATATATGATAATCTAAATTTAGTAAAAGAGATAACCCTAAGGATTAACAATAAATATATATTATTGTTGCAATTCAATAAAATTCTGTGTAAGCACTATTTATATATTATATTATATAATTATATTATTATTCACTACTTTGCTTACTAGGTGACTTTGATCACTGTTCATAAAATTTTATTGTAATATTTGACAAAATATACTGGTGGCAATGAGGTTATCACATTAAATAGCACAGCAGTAAAAACATGTTGATATATATGTTAAAAAATGATATGATACATGTGTTTCCATCTTTAAGGTACTGACATAATCCTGCTGCTGTGGAAATCTTGGGATTTTTTATCAAAAAAACTGTATCCTAAATTTGTATCCAAAAATGAGTTTTTACCTTGCATTTATTAGCATCAACTACTGGGGAATAGTTGAAATGTTTTCTTAATAACTGTTCAGCGTAGTTTTGCTATGATTATTTAGAGGATGTCACATGCACACAAGCTCAGTTTTTGTATGCAAATATTACTAACGCCCGCTCTATAGTATATGTATTCATATATCTTTGACTTGAACCAACTTTGTGCTTCTTTTACTGACACTGCATTAGGTCCATAAATGTCTAACTATTTTTGCGCCTTAATTCGCGTATTTCCCTTTTTTGTAATAAAACTTCAGAATGTATCAAATTTATTCATTAGATTCACTTATTTTGGTAGACAGAAAACAATTGAAAAATGGCGGGAAAGTGTTTTCTAGATTTTTTTTAAATCAACCAGATACAAACAGTACAACCAAAGAAATTTTTCTTCAATTTGTATACAAACAAAATATGAAACTTTTTCCCCAACCCATTAAATAGCATAAAAATTTACATGAAACAAGTCATCATTGATAATATTACTCAATATACTATATAAAAGGTACGACTTTCCATTGACGTCCGTCGAATTGGTGGTGGGAGGGGGGAGGGGGGGGAGTGCGGGTGGAGGTTTACTACTCCCCCTTAAAAGGAAAAGTTGCGGAGGCCCCCCCTTTTTGAGTTTTTTCAATTTTAATTCAGAGGAAATTTTTTTTTTATGGATAAATATTAAGTGTAAAAAACCATGGGGACCTCGTGACGGGGAAGGGGGTACCCCCTAAGGAAGGGAGAACCCCCTTCACCAAAAATAAATAGAGGGACTCATTCAGAGGGATTTCTGTATCTATTTTGAGACTGCAACGTCTCCGGCGCTGCGGGAAGAGCAGCCTCTACGCCTTTGCGTAACAAATCGTAGGCATCGGACGAGCCGGAGCGGCTGAGGCTGGTCGCCGAAGGCGACCAACAAGCCGAAGCTGCGGAGGCGAGGCGGAGGCTGCTCTCCCTACGCGCCTCCGGCTCTATAAAAACACTCTAGGGGTAGGACAAACTCGTACCACGTGGAGTCGGGGTCTATTGATTCGGTTCTTTGACATAAGTTGAACCTAACCTATTTTATTTGTTATCTGTCCTAATAGGTGTGTACTGTTTTATACAATTTTATACACATATTGCTTTAATTAATTCTTAGAAATCGTCAGTTTTACGTTACGTCCCACAAGCCGGCAAAAAACGTTAAACACTAGACATTTTAATTTTAATAGCTCATAATGATAATAATTCTGTAATTTAAATATAAACTGTTAAATATATGTGTATGCATGAAAACTATTTAAATGAGTACAAAATATAATTATTTACATAAAATGTACAATAAAATGCTAGGTACCGAACGTATGACAACTTAACCGTACGGAAAACGAACGTTCAATGGCGAGAATTCGATGTAATCTGTGGTAAGGATTGACGTAAATATTATAAAAATAATTGATTTTCAATAATTTTTTTCTCAAAAAGTACGCGTTTCCGCATGTTGTAATTTTGCGTGTGTGTTTACAATAGTGTAACCTTTCTGTAAAAAAAAATATCATATAACCTGAGATAGGGATTGACATAAATATTGCAAAAATAATTGATTTTCAATATTTTTTTTTCTCAAAAAGTACGCTTTTCCGCATGTTGAAACTTTACGTGTGTGCTTATATTAATGCAACCTTTCTGTAAAAAAAATATCAACTCGAACGACCCCAACTCGACGGACGTCAATGGAAAGCTTAGCCATATAAAATACTCTACTGATCTGTAGTGACCTGTAAACGCGGCAACGGTGCGGCAGCGCTGGGCTCACGCTGCATAGGTCATAGGTAATTATTTACCTACACTTGCCCATACATAGGTAATTTTTAATTTTATGTGGTAGAGCCATGCTGCAGCTATATTGTGGTTGCAGCACGAATGGGTCGGCTTGACCGGGGTAAGACCGCACTCTCACAGAATACCAGCGTAAAATAGCAGCTTTATGGTGCTGTGTTTCATATGGTGATTGTAGAGAACTGGAGACCCTTTTTACTGGAAACAATGCATCCCATATCAGTCCTCAGGGCTGGTGGTAATACATCACCATTTTGATTCTTAATTGAAGATAAATGTAGATGTCTATGGGCCACAGTATCCACTTAATATCAGATGGACTGTGTGCTTGTTTGTCACCCTTATACTATAAAAAAAATGGCGAAAAACGGCAAGGCTACTGTGACTAGAATGTTAATTGTTATATATTTTTTTAGTTGTGTATGTTCAAAGAATGTTATGTAGGATGTCTTTTCATTTAATGTGATACTCCCATCGCCATTCCATACAATTTAATTTAATATCTAATTCTTTGAGTTTCTGTCATAAAGTTAGCAAAACAAATTAATCACAGATATGAAGTTGATTAATTCAAGTTAATGCTACACATAAGATAAGTAGTTTATAGCTCCCCCCCGAACGGGTTCCCGCCTTGTCGTGGCGGGGGGGCTTAGTAGCCGTGGCTTGGTCTCCCACGGTGAACAAAGAGGAACCCACGAGGCTGGCCCGAGGTGAAGGGCCGGCCTGAGGTGGCCACTCCGAGTGGGCTTGGGGAGCCCACTTCGGATGTGTGCTGGTGGACTGCAGCGAGTGGGGACTCCGCACTCTCTACCGCTGCAGCCGAGGTGGAGTCGCGGAGGAAGAGGAGTGTTGGTATGGCGATGCGCCACTCGCCCTATCCTCCGCGACTCAAACGGGGCCGCACCGTTGATGCGGTGGTGATGGGGCTGCGGGGGGAGAGGATTGTCGGTATTGCGAGGCGCCGCTCTCCCTATCCTCCGCAGCCGAATCTTGGTTGGCGGCGGAGCCATAGACCAGATCCGCCGCTGGGGTCGGGAAGGCTAGTACTTCTAAGTGCTCGTTTTTCCTGGCCCCATGGTCTTCGCGCATCGGACGCGGGGGCGTCTGTTGCGCAGATGTAATTGGAGGCCGTGGAGGAAGACGTGCCATGTGTTCTGGTGCGCCTTACTTGGGAAGGAGAACGGGGAGGAATATTCCTCTCCCGAGGAGGTGCTGCCATGGGGCGGCAGTCGCTGGTAGGGCCGCGGAAGTGTGAGAAAGCGTTCCCGTAGCCCTGCCAAAATGCGACGAAGGTGGAACACCATGGGGTTTTAGTCGGTGCGAGTCCGACATAACCCGTCCTTGCCCCCGCGAGGCGGTTATGCGTAGGCATTTCCCCATGTTAAAAAAAAAAAAGTAGTTTATAGCTGATTTAATCTTTGCTTACTACTGTCACGTCTGGAAAAATAATATATTTACTCTATCTAGTTATTTATTAGTGATATTAGTGATTTCCATTCTATCATGTTTTTACTAATTATCTTTTCAAAATAGGCACCAGATAAAAAGAAAATCATCACCAGATTATTTTCCTAGAGAATTTGAAATGTTATAAACAGCTTAAGATATGAAAATCAGGCTTATGAAATCAAAATACTAAAAAAAATCTTTACATTATTCACATTTCTATATGTGCCATATAAGTTTTTAATTAACGTAACATTTGTTATAACATTTGTTAATATGGGTTCTACGTGGATGCAGTCCATCTAGAGCATTAATAATTCGGCTTATAAGACAGGTTGCCTATTTCAGATAACCAGTAAACCCTATTATTACTTATAACCTGGCAAAGACCTATCTATCTTTAGGTCGTGACCCCATTAGATTCAGTGGGAGGCTGACTGTGTGGCTTCCCCGTGACTGTCCAGCCTATTTATGGACAGTTGTTTGGAAAAGTTGAAGAATGCGGTTTAAGAATGGATGAGTTAACCATCAAATGCCTTTTGTTCTAGTTCGCCTTACTATATATTTTAAATAGAGTATCCATACAGTGCATACTGTATGCAGTTTGCGGTGTTTCGCTTGCCGACTCATTCAGTGAGCGACCAAGTTGCTGTGAACTATGCTTGCGATCGGTGGATCAGTTAGCTTACTACACTGCGCCAGCGCGCTTCTCGATCAGTTGGAGTTGAACTAATTTAATGCTTCCAAAACAGCTATAATTTTGAGAATATCTATGGCCTCAAACACAATCACTCTTCTCAGTACACTGATATATACTACTGTACCTTCTCTCCCTAGAGTTTGCAAGCGCTTCACAGCTAATACGCTAAAGTTCACCACAATCAATCTGATAATTCGCCTTTCACACAAACTGATATGCCGCTCAGAGGCAAGGTCAAATAGTCAGCCGCTCACTGCGAGCCTAATGGGGTTGCAGACTTAAGTTACTGCAGCGTCTTTTGGTAATTCATCAATCAAAATTGACTTGAGTGGATGCTTTTGTGTTTTTTTAAGTCTCATTAAAACTGGATTTCAGTACTTTCAAAACATCTATACCATATTTGATTATAGCCACATGCTAACATAAAAAATATGAACGCAATATTCGTGGGTTGCCGTTTATAAAGCTTTGCTTAATTCGTCATGGGTGCACATAAAAAATATTGCTCTTAAAATATCATTAACGCAAAATCTTTTTTACCTTGTAAACACTTGAAGTGTTAATATATAATTCAGATTTATTTAATAAAACTATGATGAAATTAATGATAGAATACCTGAGGTAATGCTACACAGCCCGCTGTAAACAGAAACTTTATGGAGAAGATTTCCTACATAGATCCACCTTGCTGTCTCTTCTCCGAGAGGTTCTGGTTCTATAACGATTACTCTGACCCCAGCCTCCAGAGCTCTTTCCAATTCCATTTCAAATTTAATATGAGCATTTTCACTGTCATAAACTTCCCTTATTATAGCTACACTGGATGGTTTTAGATCACTGGAAGGAACAGTAAAACCACTTATTACGAAAGACAGTAGGGAGAGAAAAATATATTTATTTATACCAAAGTAAGTAATTACTTTGTTATGAATTAATGACAATTATGTTTATGAGAAATAAGAAAACTGCAGATTTTTAATAATTTATAAGTATTCATTATTTACATACCTGTCACTTTCATCACCCGCCATGTTAACCATAGACATAGAAATAGATGAATAATTTGATGTTGTTGTTGTTACGATTCCCCAATTAAGGCAGGCAAAGATCTTAGACTGTACGGATTAGTCTGATTTGTATTTGTTAGTAAAACTCTTCACAATATGCCGATGCGTTTTATTGCGAAGTTCTTGAAAGAGGATATTTTGTTAAATGAAGCCCATTCTATTTTTTTTTAACTTTACTTCCACACTAGGATTTTCTCCTGTATCGTGGGGGCAGTTTACAAACATCACGAGGACACACATCCGGACTCTGAACAACTACTTCTATGCTTTAAAAATACTTGTTTCGTGCAGAATTCAAACCCGCGGCAATTAGCGCTGTAGCTCATTGCTAATCCGCTGCGCCATGGAACCGTCAAAATTATTTGTTTATTTTAAATTTGTTTTTTCTTTGTGGTCATTTGAAATTCATTCGTTTATAACATTGTTTGGACATAAATATTATAATTTACTTTTTTATATAGAAGATGGAGCAAATGATCATACGGCTCCCCTGATCGTAGGTGTCGCGCGCCACCCACGAACAACCGCAACAGCGCATGAATCGCAGGTGCGTTCTCGATCTTATAAAAAAGAGTAGGCTATTTTATTGAAAATCGTACCGTCGTACCGGGCCAGAAAATCGCTGAAGGTAGGATTCCACAAGGAAATTGTGCAAGGAAGAAAACTTCATGTAAATCGCACAGTGGTGGACCGCCTGTCATCCAGATAGTATGGATAGCATCGCGAATTTTGTCGCGATGTGCGATGGTGATATTGAGCGGCTGGAATTAGTCCGAACAATTCGTCAGAGCACTCCCCGTAGTAAATGCACTAAAATACGCAAAGATATGGAACATCTCTTCGCTGTGCCAGTCAAGCAAGCTGATCAGAAAGAGCTTGGTCACCGACGATTCGAACTGCTCTGCACTGGATGCGATCGAATAGAAGAACAGTATTCCATGTGAGGCCAAACCTGCGCATTATAGTGGCCTGTCCCGCTCTGCTGAGCACGCCAAGCTTTTAAGAGGTTAATTTGGTCTCTTCTCTTTCAAGTGGTCACGAAACTGGACGTCAGTCGATATGTGTGCCCTGAATCTTAGGAGATACCACAAAGGGATTCTTTTAAGCGGTACTTAAACGCACATACTTGTATCTACTGGGGATTGAACTGGACTAGATTTAGTCGGCCTCAATCTAAGACTTCGTTCAACAAAATTTCGATTTTAGACACATGTTACTAGTATGCAAAATATCATTGATATGCAGAAAACAGCGTATTACAGCAACACGCAGCCATATGGAACACCAGCGTTATTAGGTTAATGTGAGTATGCACCGTCTACTACGATCTTGATGTTCCAATCCGCAACCGCGAGGGGATCGTGAGTGGCATCGTACTCTAGATCAGACATTGGTTCGAACAGCCAAGGGGGCATTTACGGAGACCTGATATCCATCTGGATGCATGATCCTCTACATCTGAATCTGAGATCCGCGTAGGCGAAGTAACCAGTTGTATCAGATCATATGCCATGGCAAAGTCATAAGCAGATCTATCCGCAAGAACGGTTAAACGGGAACACAACCATTCAGCATGATGGTTAAAATCACCGAGCATCACGATCTCTGCGGATGGGACCTGTTGCAGCACGGAGTCTGCAGCCATTTGAACATGGTTGACGAGTCGAATGGTGTCGGCATTACTGCTATGGGACTTATAGAGGCACCCGTAGATGCGGGGATGGTTATCGCCGTCTACGCGCAGCCATATGATGAACAGTTCCATACCTTCAAGACTGCCAAGGCGTCGAAAGCAGATGTCCTCTTTGACGTATATACAAACGCCAGCCCGGGACACAAAAGAGTGTTCTAATTTGTACCCCGGGTAGGAGAGATACTAAGTATCAGCTGGAGAGAACACCTATGTCTCGGTTAGAAAGAGCATGACCGGTTTCACCATCTCCAGATGGTAGTGGTTACGTTAAGGTTTGAATGAAGTCTCCTGATGTTGCAGAAATTCACGGTACCTTCCTAGGGTATTGGTTTATTTAACTCCATTACCATGTTCCCAAAAACGTGAAACCCAGAAGGAAACTTCCAATTTACGATGGTATTCTGTGAGGCAGTCCATCCGTGTGACAGCAAAAGCTGCCGTATGGCTCTACCACTGTTAAATAATAATAACAATATTAAAAGCCTTTTATTCAGACAAATATTAGTTGATACACTCTTCCATATTTTTTTTGGTTTAGACTAATTTTGCTTCGACATCCTAGTCTGTGTGCCACTTTTGACAAAGGCCTCCTCTAACTGTGACTATTTTTCTCTATTACCAGCCACTTTTGTCCATGTGCCACCTGCAACAGCCTATATTTCATCGATCCATCTTATGGATGGTCTGCCTCGTTTCCTTCTCTTGTTTCTTGTGAACCAGAACGTTATTGTTTTTGAACATTTTTCTTTGCCCCTAATTGTATGCCCTGTCCATTTCCATTTCAGTTTTCTTATGGTTACTGTAATGTCCCTTGTTCCGGTGTGTTTCTTTATGGTTGTAGTTCTTATTTTATCTGTCAGTTTTTTTCCCATCATACTCCTTTCCATAGCATTTTGGCAAACCGAAATCCTATTGGCAAAATTAGACGAAAAGTTAGACCAACAAACTAAACTTATAACAACTTCAGTAACACAAAATGTCATGGCAGCATTAGACGAAAAGCTTAAAGTGGTCACCGAAGAAAACGCCCAACTCAAAAATAAAGTAAGCGAGCTAGAGTTAAAACTTTAATTCGCTGATAAGGAAAGGCGCAAAAATAACCTTGTCTTTTTTGGCATCGAGGAAGGAAAAGCAACAACAGAACCAGAGCTAGTAGACTACATAAAAGACATTATAATAGAAATGAGAGTACACTTAGAAGTCTTCGAAATTAATAATGTTTACAGAATCGGTAAAAAAGAGCTAGATAAAAATCGCCCAGTTGTAGACTCACTCACAACTACGTGGAAAAAACATATGATTCTGCAAAACAGAGCTAACCTACAAAAAGGTGTAAATATCAAAGAGGATTACCCTAAAGAAATAATAGAAAAACGTAAACAACTGCAGCTGCAAGTTGAAGAGGAAAAGAAAAAAGGGAATATAGCCTACATAAAATACGACAAACTGATAATAAGGAAAACACACTGAAGCAACAGAGAAAAAAGGAAATGAGAGACTTCAAGATTACCGAAAATACCATCACAAAAGAAAGTCAATGCAGGTAGCACCGAAAGTAGATTGACCACCTTGAACAACGCCACCTCTAAAACTGCGACAAAGGATATCATCAGACCAAATATACTGAACTATATAGAGCGTGGGAGATCATTATCAAATCTCTCAAAAAACTAGTAAGCGACACCCGGATCCAAACAACCCTAACAACCACATTACCAAACACAATACTCATAAATTGCACCCCAAGCCGGCTTGTCACCGTGGGGGAAGAAGACAAACACCCTCCATCTAAATTATATTTAGAAACACACCAAAGCAAACATATTTAATAAAAAAAACAATACAGTTTTAATGAACTCATGTTTTAACAAAAAACAGGGTAAAAAGATCACTGAACATATAAATGTCGGCACACTGAATACTCGGACACTAAGAACAGAAGAGAGCCTAAAAGAACTAGAAATAGCCATATCTAACATAAAATGGGACATTATTGGCATCAGCGAGATGAGAAGGCCAGGAGAAGGGATAGAAGAGAGAAACGACCATATCATGTTTCACAAAGGAGAATACACCGGACAAAAAGGAGTAGGTTTCCTCATCAAGTCTAAACTGAAGAAGAACATTATGGGATTTGAAGGGGTTTCTGACAGAATTGCTGTAGCTCATTTAAAATTTCCGGGATACAAGAAAAACTGGGCCATCTTTCAAATAGACGCCCCAACAGAACAAGCAGGGAAATCAGAAATAGAATATTTCTATGAGAGTATTTCAGAAGCAATAAAACCGAATTACAACAACAACATAATAATCATGGGCGACTTTAACGCACAGGTTGGAGAAAGGCAAACTGGAGAAGAATCTTCAATCGAGAAGTTTTGGCATGGCAAAAGAAGCCAAAATGGACAGAAATTAGTAGAATTCATGATGGAAAATAACCTTATTTTAATGAACTCATGTTTTAACAAAAAAACTAAAAGCAAATGGACGTGGTCCTCCCCAGGTGCAAAATTCAAAACTGAAATTGACTTTATTATAACCAACAAAGCAAGTGCGTTCACAGATACCAACATAGTTAAAAACCTCAACTCTAACACAGACCACCGTATGGTAAGAAGCTGCCTAAACCTAAACCAATCCAAAATATCCAGGAAAAACCTAGTAAACAATAATAAGCTGTATCAAATATCCCCGCACAACAGAATCACTTAAAGAAATTATTACCTCCGACGGAGAAACTGGGATTAAATACAGGAGATTACAAAACAAATTGAAAGAGATGCTAATCAGCAAACCCAGAGGCAAGGAAAGCTATTTAAGCAAAAAGACACTAGAACTATTAGACGAAAGAAGAACATTGATATTAAATAAAGAGGAGAAAGAAAGACGCCAAAAAATTGCAACCCTTAGCAAGGAAATTAAGGAGAATATGAGGAAAGACCGTAAGGAGAAAAGAAATAGAGTTTTGGAAGAAAATATAAAAAGAACAGGAGGAACGAAAAAGGCTATGAAACAACTAAGAGAACATGGAAAAGAATGGATAGCGAAACTAAAGCAACGCGAATCTTACTTAACTAATCGACTCTCAATACAGAAACTAGCTACGGACTATTACCGCCTATTGTATTCTGATAATTTCGATTCAGGGATGGCCACAATTTCGGAAGTAAACGAAGTAAAAGAAAACAAAGTAGATGAAGTGCGAGAAATCCTTACATCAGAGGTAATCAAGGCAATAAAATCCCAAAAACTCGAGAAAGCCCCAGGGCCGGACAAGATACCTAATGAAATGCTCAAGGGATCCTTAGAGAAAATCAGTCCCGTGCTGGCAAAACTTTTCAATGAAATCTTACAAACAAGGCAAATTCCAGAAGAACGGACCGAGTGTCACATAATTCTACTACATAAAAAAGGTCATAGAGACGAGATTGGGAACTACAGGCCGATTTGTCTTATATCAAATATATATATAGTATTTGCTAAAGTGATCCTGGAAAGAATATCATTAACACTCAACGAAAGCCCACCCGTAGAGCAGTCAGGATTCAGAAAGACTTCAGCACAATAGATCACATTCACACAATAAAACAGTTGATACAGAAGTATAACGAATACAATAAACAAATCTACCTGGCGTTTATAGATTACTCAAAGGCATTCGACAGCCTCAGGCACCAATACATATGGCGGAGCCTTGAACAACAAGGGGTCCAGAGCAACTATATAGAAATACTTAAGAGTATATACAAATCAAGCAAGGCCAGTATTAAACTAGAATCAACAGGAGAACCATTTCCTATCAAAAAGGGCATGAGCCAAGGCGATCCTCTCTCCCCTGCACTATTTAACGCCGTACTCGAGCACATCTTTAGACAGCTAAACTGGGACCACCTAGGTTTGAACATTAACGGAGCTCGCTTAAACCATCTAAGATTTGCCGATGATCTGGTGCTTCTTGAAGAGAATCCAGCAGCAATAGAACAAATGATGCAGAGCCTAGCAAATATAAGTAGGGAAGTTGGTCTGGAAATCAATGTCAGTAAAACAAAATTAATGTCACACTCAAGGGAAATAGACGTTATGGTAGATGGCAACAAGATCGAATATGTCAAAGAATACATTTACTTAGGACAGATAATATCCCCTTCAGATGAAATGACAAAGGAAATAAACAGGCGAATAGCCCAAGGATGGAGAAAATACTGGTCACTGAGGAAATAGTGAAAAGTAAGGATCTAGGCAATCACATAAAAAAAGAAAACATTCGAGACCTGCATTCTACCAGTTCTTAATTACGGCTGTGAAACTTGGTCAACAACACTTCACCATAGGGAAAGGCTAACAAAATGCCAACGTGCAATGGAAAGAAGCATGCTAGGGTTAAAAATCAAAGACAGAGTCAGGAACGTAGACATTAGAACAAGAACAAAACTCACAGACATTCTTACCCGGATAGACGTCCAAAAATGGAGATGGGCTGGACATTTGCTACGCCACCACATTAACAAATGGAGCAAGCAAGTCACTGTCTGGCAAGCAAGAGATGGCAAAAGAGGCAGGGGTCGACAAGTCAGGAGATGGGAAGACGACTTGAAACAGACAGCGGGACCATTCTGGCTGAGAGTAGCAAGGGACAGGAACCATTGGAAGGAATTGGAGGAGGCCTATGCCAAAAGGCACACCGAACTTAGGGACTTCTTGTAACCCTATGTTTAGGAATAAAAGGCTATTATTATTATTATTGTAACCTCGAAAAAGTCGTCTATCCTATTAATATTTTTTTAATACTTTTTTATGGACACTTTTTAATACACAGTCTGTACTCCTTACTTCTACACTCCGTAGTTGTGAGATTTAGTAAGTATCCAGGTTTGGCAACCACATGTCAATACAGGCAATTTACAAGTATCAGTTTTCGCTTGATGGTCATACTTATTTCTCCGATTTTCGTAATCTCTTCACACTCCAATATTGTTTCCACGCATTCCCAATGCGTCTATCAATTTCTTTTTAAGTTGCATTTGTTGGCGAGATTACTTGACCCAGATATACATATTCATTTTCATAATCAATTTTGTTGTTGTTAACACATATATGTTCTTTCCTCCCATTTGTCATGACTTTCGTTTTTTGTTCATTCATGACTAATCCCACTCTACGACTTACTATGTCTAGGTCATTTAGCATTGCCTGTAGTCCTTCTACCGATGGTGAGAAGATTATCAGATCGTTCACGAATCTTTTGCGTTTGCGACAGATTTTCTCCGTAAATTGATAGTCCGCATTTCTCCCAATTTAGATGACGGAAAACCTCCTCCGGGACAGCTGTAAAAAGTTTGGGTGACATGGGGTCACCTTGGCGTACACCTTTTCCTATTTTTATTTCCTTGCATTCTCTTTCTAGTTGGATTCTAGTTTTGTTGTTTTTATAGATGTTTTTTATTATTCTTATGTATTTGTTTTCGATACGCTGGTTTTTAAGCGCTAGCCAGATCTCTTCATGTTCAAGTGACTCAAAGGCCTTACTGTAATCTACAAAACCGCTGTAGAAGGTTATATTAAATTCCTTACCTATTTCAAATAGTTGCTACACCACATGTATGTGATTTAATGTCCAGTTACCACTTTTAAATCCCGCTTGTTCTCTCGGTTGATTATTCTCTAGCATCGTGGATATTCTGTTAAGAATTACCTTGGCGAAAGCTTTGTAGATATTTGACATTAAGCTAATAGGCCTATAATTATTTATATTGTTCTTATCTCCTTTCTTGTGTAGCAGTATTATGGTTGATATTGTCCACTAATCAGGTATTATCTCACTCTGCAGCACTTCATTAAATAGATATGTCAGGATTGGAAAAAGGTGTTTCGATAAGAAATTCCTTACTGATTCTATCTGAACCGGGAGCTTTATCTTTCTTTTGAGTTTTTACAGCTTTTTTCACCTCTGCAGGTATTATATTTAGTACTTCTTCCCTGCCCGCTAGGTCTGTTGTTTGACTGTTGTTATATTTGCATACAAAAAAGTTTCTAGCTATTGAGATAATTTCGCGGCGTCTGGTTTCGCAATTGCGGGTTTCTATCTGTGATACTGGATATCCACTCTATTTTTTCCTTCAATTTTTCGAATGCTTTTTTGGTGTCTCTGGTCTCCTGAATACATTTTTCTAGTAATCCTAACCTATGTCTTTGGCAGTTTCTTCTCATGTTAGATTTAACTTCCTTACTTAAGTCTCTCCTTGATTTCTTATTTCCTTGTTTCTTGTAATTAATAGTTCTTCGAATTTATTGTATATGGTTTTAATATCTAAATCCTTTGTGTTTTCTATAAAATTTTCTAATTTTTCTTTTAGCCTTTCAGTATTTTCTAGAATCGTAATGTTGGTTTGCTTTACCTTAAAATGTCTGTTTCTCTTAAACATCTGAAGACGAAGCTTGGATCTGACCATTCTATGGTTGCTGTTGAAATTTAGGTTTCTACAATCAGTGAAATCATTAATTTTATTAGTTAGCATATAATTTATCTCATTTCTATATCGGCAATCTGATTTCCTAGTCCATCTGTTATATGTTTGTTTGTAGTATCTCTTTGTTTGTAAAGCTGTTAAGTACTCTCAGGTTGTTTTTATATGCCATTTGCATGAGTTTCTCGCCATTCCTTGTTCTCTTTTCTGAACAATGTGGAATTAATACCGTCTCTTCTCCATAGCCTCTGCTTCCCGTTCTTGCGTAGAAATCGCCCATAACTATCAAATTATTGTATGTATAATTTTTTATTGCTTCTGTTAGCAGAGAGTAGAACGAGTCAATTTCAATACTACTGGACTGATCAGTTGGAGAGTAAATTTGTATGATTGATGACTTTGCGTTTTTGGGCGGTAGTTTTAAGTTGAGTGAATTCGTCTATGAATTCGTCAATGTAAAGTTTTAATTCTTTTTTGACCAAAAATCCAGAACGAAACTTCTACTTCACGCTGGTATTCTGTGAGACAGTCTATCCGTGCGACAGCAAAAGCTGCCGCGTGGCTCTACCACTGTTACTTTTATGAAATACACGTTTATTTGCTCCCATCATGACCATCGTGTTCGTTCGCTTTTGAAATATTGTACAACTTTATTCTGGTTTATGTTTTTAACAACGATTAAGTTTATGTTTAAAATAATATCCGAAACAGTATTTCAACTTACCAATTTAGCAATTTACAAACATTTATTACGAGCAATTCACCCCGGGTGCTTTCTGTAGGTGGCGCTGTTATCAAGACAACAGTGTCACCTCCAGGGTCCAATTATGAGAAAACAGAAACTGAAACATTTTTTATTCAATATACATAATAAAATACTTAATGAAAGTAATTATTTTATTTACTTCTGTTTCGGAAAAAAACTTCTGTCCTGGAAAGAACGAGCAAGAAACCCTGCGGTAATTTTTATAATAAAAAACAACACCTAATAAATATTTTGTTTCTTCTACTCTATTTATAACACACTCACAGCTAGAAAGTAGGCTGTCTTGGCGCGTGTGTATTTTAATGCTGTAGTTTGTATTTGTATTTATACATTTTAGTGCTGTAGTTGAGTGGAATTGTACATAGCAAAACAAATGCAATTTGTTTTATGAGTGTTTCATGAGAGTAGGTTGTTATTTACCAGGCTGTTATAGTTTTACGTCCCGATTATGCACGTGTATTCACTTTCTCCCAAGTATTTCCCGAAAATGTAACAGCTGTGTCGTCAGCATAGGAGAAGATGTGACCGTGAGGAATAGAAAGCTTGCACAGTTCATTAATATAGTAATACCTTGAGGAACGCCGAAAATAACATTTTCTTTGTCACTCAACACAGAGTTTACATTAACACGCTGAGTTCACTCATGTAGGTAGCTGAACATCATGTTTAGAGAAGTGTCCCTAAAATCTATAAGCTCCAAAAACTCTAAAAGGTCAGGAATAGAGACTGTTTCAAAAGCCTTTCTCAGGTCTAAAAATGCTGTAATACACTCTTTGCTATTGTCTAGATTCTTTACGATCTAAGAGCTTAATGCGAGAACAGCGTCTTCTGTGGAAAGTTGTTTCTAAGGCCAAATTGTTTACTTGATTTTTTTTTTATAGAAGAGGGGGCAAACGAGCATGCGGCTCACCTGATGTTAAGTGACTACCGCCGCCCATGATCAACCACAACACCAGGAGAATTGCGGGTGCGTTGTCGGCCCTTTAGAAAGGAGTAAGCTCTTTTCTTGAAGGTCCCCAGGTCGTATCGGTCCGGAAAAATCGCCGGTGGTAAACTATTCCACAGAGAGGTTGTACGTGGAAGAAAACTCCTTGTGAAACGTACAGTGGTGGACCGCCAAGCATCCAGATGGTGTGGATGGTATCGGGACGTTTGCCGTGTAGTGCGTTCACGAAATTTGGCGGCTGGGATTAATCCGAACAATTCCTCAGAGCACTCCCCGTGATAGATGCGATAAAATACGCAAAGAGATGCAACATCTCTTCGCAGCGCCAGTGAATCGAGCCGATCGGAAAGCACTCGGTCGTCGACGATTCGAGCCGCTCTGCGCTGGATGCGGTCAAGTGGAAGGAGCTGGTACTGGGGAACCCCAGCCCAGAGATGGGAACAGTATTCCATGTGCGGCCGAACCTGCGCCTTGTAAAGTTGCAGGCGGTGTGCCGGCATGAAATACTGTCCCGCTCTGCTGAGCACGCCAAGCTTTTTAGAGGCCAATTTGGCCTTCCCTTCCAAGTGACCACGAAACTGCACGTCACTCGATATGTCGACGCCGAGGATTCCGATACTGGCTGAGGCAACAAGGGGAGTGCCTTGAAACTGAGGGGATACGACAAAAGGGTTCTTTTTAGCGGTTAACGCGCAAACTTGTGTCTTCTGGGGGTTAAACTGGACTAGATTTAGTCGCCCCCAATCCGAGACTCTGTCCAGCAGAGACTCGACTTCAGACACAAGTTTGTCCCTGCACTCGGAGACGTTTTCCCCGAGAAATATTAGCTCGGCCGGTGTAAAGAGCATCACCAGTGCTGTCATCCGCATAGCAATGAATGTTACGGGCATGCAACATATCATTGATATGCAGAAGAAACAGCGTTGGCGATAGCACGCAGCCCTGTGGAACACCAGCATTAATAGGCTTGCAATCGGAGCTTGCACCGTCTACAACGACCTTGATGCTCCGATCTGCAAGAAAGCTGGTGATCCAATCGCACAATTTCTCGGGAAGCCCATAGGAAGGGAGCTTCGAAAGAAGCGCTTTGTGCCAAACCCGATCGAAGGCCTTCGCAATGTCCAAACTAACGGCCAATGCCTCTCCCTTGAACTCTACTGCCTCCGCCCATCTGTGAGTGAGGTAGACCAGAAGATCACCAGCTGACCGACCACGGCGAAAACCGTATTGGCGGTCACTAATCAGCTGGTGATCCTCAAGGTATCTCATGAGCTGGCAGTTTACAATGGACTCCATTGTTTTGGAGAACAAGGAGGTGATGGCGATTGGTCGGTAGTTGGACGGGTCTGAGCGGTCGCCTTTTTTAGGGATCGGGTGGACGAAAGCTGTCTTCCATGATTTTGGGACTACGCCTAGGGAGTAGGAGTACCGGAAAAGACGCGTTAAAACCGGTGCCAACTCTGGAGCACACGTCCTCAGCACAATCGGGGGGATTCCGTCAGGCCCACTCGACTTGTGGATGTCCAGGGAGAGGAGTGCTTTGCGAACCGAGCGCTGTGTGAACTTCACTTCCGGCATGGAGCACTCACACCGCGGGATGGTCGGCGGCGTACTCCCCCCGTCATCGAGAGTCGAGTTAGACGCAAAGAAAGAGCCTAGAAGATCGGCTTTCTCCTTTGCAGTATGGGCCAGTGAGTCGTCCTCCCTGTGCAGAGATGGAAGAGATGGCTGACAGAAATTCCCCTGGACAGCCTTGGCGAGAGACCAGAATGCATGGGTTCCAGAAGGAAGGCGAACTAGTTTCTCGCCAATTCTGCCTATGTGCTCTGACTTTGCCTTGGCAATGACTCTTTTGAAAGACCTAGAGGCGGAATTATACTTCTTTTTTAGAGCGCTGGTGTTTACATCCCGGGACGCTGATGCATCAACCCAGGCTTGGTAGCACTCCTGCTTATAGCATGATGCTATTTTACAGGAGCGACCAAACCATGGCTGAGATTTGCCTCCAATGGGCACCACAGAGGAAGGAATAAAAAGTTCCATACCCTGAAGTACCACATCAGTAACAGAATCCGCAACAACGTTGGGATCATCCGGCGAGAAGCAAACCCGCCCCCAAGGGTAGGATGCAAAGAAAGACCGCATCCCATCCCAATCGGCTGACCTATAGTGCCAAACACGGCGACAGCCTGCAGAATGCAACCGCGATTTCAGCGTGAGTGGCACAACACTCCGGACCAGACAATGGTCCGAGGAGCCTAAAGGGGCGTCGACGGAAATCTGATATCCGTCCGGGTGAGAGGTCAGCAGAAGGTCCAACAGGGAAGGTGCATGATCTTCCACATCTGGAATCCGCGTAGGCGAAGTAACCAGTTGTGTCAGACCATATGCCAAGGCAAAATCATGAACAGATCTCCCCGCATGATCGGTTAAACGTGAACCAAGCCATTCGGCGTGATGGGCGTTAAAGTCGCCGAGGATCACGATCTCTGCGGAGGGGATCTGCTGTAGCAACGAATCTGCAGCCATTTGGACGTGGTCGAAGAGTCGGTCTGTGTCGGCATTACCGCTATGGGACCTATAGAGGCACCCGTAGACGCGCGGATGGTCGTCGCTGTCTACACGTAGCCAAAGGATGGACAGGTCCGAACCTTCAAGTCTGCCGAGGCGTCGAGAACAGATGTCCTCTCTGACGTAAACGCAAACTCCAGCCCGAGGCACAAAGGAGTGTTCCAGTTTGTACCCCGGGTAGGAGAGATACGAGACATCAGCCGGAGAGGACACCTGCGTCTCGGTCAGAAAGAGCAGAGCCGGCCTCGCCGTCTCGAGATGGTAGTGGACGGCGTTTAGGTTAGAGTGAAGTCCCCTGATATTGCAGAAATTCACGGACAGCGTGGCAGGGGTCGCCTTGGTCTTGTTGCTCCATTTGCCCCGAGCAATTGTAGTCTTGAGCGGAATTTTGCCCCCCCCCCCCCCCCAGAATACGCGGGGCAGCCTGAGCACCCACGCTCAGAAGTGGAGAAACATGGTCGTGGATGCTCAGCGAGGGATTCTCCAGGGGTGCTGGTACCCTCCTGGGGTAGTCTATCATTATTTAATTCCGCTACCATGTTGATGGGGGGGGGGGGGGATTTGGGCCTCCGGCCACTTGCACTCACCAGACGAAACGCGGAAGCAGAGCTTCCACTTCACGCCGGTATTCTGTGAGGTCGTGGTACCACCCCGGTTTGAGCCGGCCCATACGTGCAACAACAAAGCTGCCGCGTGGCTCTACCACTGTTAAAAGATGATAAGACATTATACCTATTTAAGTAGTTCAATATCCTAGTATTTCAGATTTTCTCTATAATTTTAGACAAAGCTGGTAGTACAGAGATAGGACGGTAGTTATATCATCTCTGTTTCCACTTTTATAAACAGGTGTTATTAATGATTGTTTAAGTACGTTAGGAAAAATACCACTCGTAGAACAGAGGTTTATAGGGTAAGTGAACACAAAAAAGCTTCAAAAGCTCATTTGAAATTTTATCCCAGCGGGGAGCACTATCCGAGTCAAGACTCATCAACACCCGCTCAACTTCAGCATTATATGTTTGGACCAAAACAAAAGAGTTTAGGCGCATCTTAGACTTTATTTCTTCAGCTAGGCATCTACCTATTCCGGAGAATTGTTTATTAACACAATTAACTGAATCCTGAGGTGTAGGTTTTATACTTAATAAACACAAATTTGAAACCTTCTTGTTTTTGAATTGAGTAACTTCATTAATATTTTTGCAGAGAACTTTGTTATTTTTAAAAGATTTAGAAACGACACTACGATCATGTTTACGTTTTTGTTTTTTAATAAGTTATTACAAAAATTTCGGTGACGATGATAAGTGATTTTTAATATATCATTTGTTGGGTAGTTTTAGGTTCTTCTGCATAGCGCTTCTGTTTCTTATGCATCGAAGTATACCTTCTGTCATCCAGGGTTTGATAAATCTCTTCCAGGAACAGCTAAAATTTTGGTATGTTTAACGCAATAGATATTTGATCGATCAATATATTAGTTTGAGTGTTTGGGTCTGTACATAAATATAAATCTTCAAAAGAGTTCGAACTTAGACTATTTAAGGCGGCATCAAAGTCCGATACAGATTTCGTCTGATTAGACTTGTTTGAACTATTGTTGCCCACTAGGCTAAGTAGAGTCATATTGTGGTCTGTTATAGTTGTATCGAGAAGTGCGACGAAAGCGTTTGTTTTTTTATCAATTTTTAACATAAAATGGTCCAAAAAACGCAATTTTCTGGTAGGAAAATGGTGGCCTGGAAGTATTGCATGTATAGCCAAAGGACGTTTGGATAAAGATTTATGTTATTTCTTTCATAACTTGGTTCATACATAATAGGTAATAAATTTATATTAATGTCTCCCGCTATAATAATATGACTGGTTTTAACTAAGTTTAGATGTAAATTAATAGAGTGAATAAATTCGTCAGCTATTGTGATGGAAGAAGAACGATATATACTTAAAATTGTGTATTGATTTATAGTTATTTGTAAACATGAAGCTTTATGTAAATTTGTTTCCTGGACAAGTGCTCTGTAAACATTCTTTACCACAGCATACTCGTAGTTTTGATTTAACTGAGTATTTGTCGAATAGGAACCGTAGCTATGTATGTAAAGTGGTAATTCGTTTATTTTTATCTGCATATCCAGCACTCCGTCAAAATTATTATATCAATAAAAGGTTTTAATTGCGCTAAGTGTATTAATAGACTGTCAAAATTACAATATATACTAGTTATATTTTGAGCTATAATATTCAGATTTCCATATTTAAATACAGCGTTTGAAGACAAATCGTCTATTGAACATTTTATAGACTGTGAAATTTCTGTGTCGTCTAATTCCTGTAGTATATTCAGAGAACTATCCATGGAGAAAGTAGGAGAACTGCTGGGTCATTAGCATAGAATTTGTATTAAGTTGTGTAATGTAAATGTAATGTGAATATGTGTATGTAGAGTAAATATGTGACTTTATTATTAAACGTATAATTTTATAAAATTGAGTTTTGTTTCTGTATGAATGTTTTGTTTTGAGAGCCGTGGTAGCTCAGATGGTTAGCGCTCGCTGTAAATTTCACATTACGCGAGCAAACCCGGTTTTTTTTATTTACCACGTGCTCGGCGGTGAAGGAAAACATCGTGAGGAAACCTGCATTTCTGAGAAAGAAAAAAAATATTTCGAAGACATGTGAAGTTCGCCAACACGCACTGGGGCAGCGCGGCGAACACTTCCTTGCCCTAAAAACCCTCTCAGAAATGAGAGGAGGCCTGTGCCCAGCAGTGGGACGTATATAGGGTGTAACTTTACTTTTTTTCTTTGTGAATGTTTTGTGTCTGTTCCTTGTATTTAATGTAAGTTTGTAGGTAATATAAATTAATTTTTAAGTGACAATGTAAGCCATTTAAACAAAAAAAAATTAGAAAAAAGCAAAAAGCATGCAGATATAAAAGATAGTCATAGTCATGCCTCGTTATGCAAAGTTAGCTGGTGTATTTGTGCTTCATTTGTTACATGTATGATAGGTGAATTTTCACTTTTTTTCAAGTATACCTTGCCATAAAATGTCCAACAATACTGAAACCTCTTAGTTTTTCCTAGATATCTTGCCAGAAAGAATAGTCTAGAGCTCTTAGGTGTTAATTGCTCCGAGACAAAGATCGGAGATTCTTCCTCACTAGTGAAACCTGAGTATTTTGCTTGGAGTTTTGGAGGATTTATTCATATTGTTGTAAATTTTACACGACTTAAGCGAGGCCGTCTCTTGAATCGCGGAGTTAAGTTCCTCGAGAATAGATGTTTTCTTTTCTCCTTCTTTTCCCACCTGGTTCTGAATACATCTTTAACATCATCTGACTAGTATCTTGCAGTTCACTGATTTCGACAAACAAACAACCATCATTCTCCACAAGGTCTTCTGTGGTTTCATTCTTTTTTTTAGGAACATTTTTTAATTCAATGCCTGTTTTTCGATTTGTTCTTAGTTGATCCTCCAGTTTTTCTTCCAAAATTGTGATGGTTTTCGTTCTTATTTACTTTTTATCTCTAATTCATTAAGCTTTCTACGTAATTCCTCGTTTGGTGTTGTTAAGAGGGCAATATTATTTTCCATGTTGGAGTTGCTTTGCTGAATTTCTTAGAGGTTAACTTTAATATTCTCAAGTTCCTTTTTCTGCGATTTAATTAAAGAGGTTAATTAAAGAGGAGGTATTTTTTGAATTTCATCCTTAAGTTTGGTGTCCAACAATTTACTAACTTCCTCGTACGTCAGTTGTTTCAAAGTATAGTTTGGACTCTTTTCTGTATCTAATTGAGGTCCCAGATTTATTAGGTCTCATTGATATTATCGAGGGTTGTGCTTTTGATATTGGAGTATTATCATTTCGGTTTATTCTTGTTATTTGTGCACAGCTACTACATCTAAAAGATTTTTTTTGGGAGTCTCTATGTTCTCGAAAGTCGGCTGAGGTGTAATTGGCATGTCTAATAATGTAGATGAAATTTACAGGCTGTACAAGTTAAAAGTTCATTTTTTGTTACAGGTTTTAAGCACGAAACACACTGCATAGTAGTAAAAATTTGTGATTCAAATTGTTTGGGCTGCTTATATGCTAGCAAAAAACTCCAAATTAAGGTCGCCTCCAGTCCAGGTTAAGGACGCTTCTATTCCAATATTTTACTAGATAATATTACTAGGGTGATATTAATGATCGAAAGTAATACCATAATTGCAGAGATGTCTTGCACTATAAGATCGTCGTGTCGTGCGTTTTAGGTATCAGGACGGCAAGGAGCGCAGGAGATGCGTTGATTCGATGTGTACGTAGTGGGCTGTGGGCACACAAAGATTTTGCGCTCAGGCAGCGATACGTTGTTTGGGCGTTACGTATCACTCACACAGAGATGTTGCGTAAACGTAGCGATGTCGCGCGATGACACACTGCACCATAGATTTAGTATAAATCTATGCACCGCACCGCAGATGATGTACGTAGGGCGCTACCAGCAATCTTTGCACTACTCACACTTCATGCATTCCTATTATTTGTCACGGATTTAACGTTTTAACGTGGATTAGACACAACAATACTCTACAGAGGTCCGAGGCGAAAAGGTATTGTAAAAGCGTAACATCGCCCTTAAAATGAATAACTGACTCGGTGGAGTCGATTAACTAGTACTACTAGATTGTGTCTGTTGCTTGTATGTACAGAATGAATATCACTTATTTTTGTAAAACTACTTTTATTTGTGTTAACGTTAATTACATTTCAATAAATGTATTGAGAGACTAAAGTTAATATATTAATTTCCTTAATTTTTTGTCTGAGCGACTCTACATTTTAAATGATAGATTGCTCTAATGGTAATGCTATTTTATATAATGTATAGGTATATAATGGTATATAATATAGTATATAATGGTAATGCTCCGTTAAACAAATATAAATAACTTCAGTTGCGTGTCCTCATAGCAAAATACCATACGACTTTATGCTATGGAAATAGTTAAAGTAAATTAGTCTAGCTTTTTCATCACTGGTAAGATTTCTAATCTTTTTATAGTATATGCTGCAGAACTAAGTCTACTTGCTAGTTTTGATATATGGAGGCCCCATTAAAGCTTTGCATCTAGTGTGATTCCAAGAAAAATGGTGGTATCAACAAGACAGCTTTTCCTCATTTGAAAATGCATTAGTATTAACATGTTTGACATTTGGAGCTATGAATTTCTAACATTGAGTTTTAGTGCCATTTAAATGCAAATTATTAACATTAAATCAATTTACCGATTTAGATACTCGTATAACATTATTTACTTCATCAGAATTTAGCAATTTAATTTGAAAATTAATGAAGTACCTACAGTGGTTATCCCTACTATGTAAGGTAAGTCATTAATTTATACGAGAAACAGAAAGGGGGCCGAGAATTGAGCGCTGAGGCATGAGCCTTTGTACTGTTACGAGCTTAGAATTACCAAAATTGACACTTTAATTACCGAATACCAATTATAACTCAAAACACACTAATAATTAATCACAATGAACACTTTAGTTCGCAGTTATACGAGTATCGATTCGAAGTATACGCTTGATCGTCAATTCAATACTGACTCGGTCGTGGTCTTTACTGGCCATATATAGGCCTTTTCCACTGAAACATCAAGAATGTTCGAGCACATACCGGTCCCAACCGACATAGTGTAGAAAGTTCTCTCCAAGGCGTCCTTAAGCGTCTCATGGTACCCGAGCCTTGCAGCAGCCCTGACTACAAGGTCGCGGATGTCGTTGATAAATATCTGCACCAGGTTCCCTTTAATAAGCGCAGGTACAGACCAGTATGCTTTTCGAACCAGCTTCTCCACTTCAAGGGCCCAGTGCTGCAGGTTTTCGTTGATAAGTTGCACGCGATCTTTAAGCTTCGCACGAAAGACCTATTGCAGGTCAGCATCGCCATATCTTTTTATGCATGGTAGGGTCACGCCGCAGCTATATATCCTCTCAACTGCGGACGTCTAACCCTTGGACACGAAAATATCTCCGTTGACTGCGTGAAAAGGACACAACGGACGGAAACTAAGAAACAGAAGGGAGGAATCGAGGCTTCTCTCGATCCGGCCTCCTATAACGCCTACGTTGGGTTCGGGAACAACGTATGTGATCTCCGCAACGGAGTAACACACTAGGGCGATAACCTCGTTCCTTTTCAGCAAGTAGGTTCAGACGGGGATTACGGGTCTTCCGAAGTCGTCCCGGTCCCGACGCCTTAATTCTTCGATGTGGACTGTATAACTTAAGGGATCTTGGGAATGAAACAGCAATTATCTTCAAACCGTTCCGTGAGAGAGTAATCACTTTTCCCTATACTTTTCTTCTTGACTGCTGATTTTCACTTTTCCCGAAGGATTTTCTTGTTTTTCCGAACTATTTTCCCGAATTATCTTCTTCCCCGAACGAATTGCAATAAAACCCGTTTACTAAGCTACCCCCAGAGCTAAACGCGAAAGTGAGCCGCGCCATTCGCGTGCCTGCGCAACTTAACAACATGAATTTGTACTATTACTCTCTCACGTTTCACTTAATATCTTTATTTACTCAAGTCATATACAAATACAATTTGTCAATATAGGTAGTACAAAACAATATCTACACCATGATATGCATTATATCTTCATATTACAAAAAACCTTTCATTTATTAAACGAAAACCACCTATTTTACTCACAAGTTCGAAATCGAATTTTCTTAAATATTTAACACAGAAAATTAAAACAATGTTTCCTACTTGAATTTATACATATGTTAACTAATACAATAGTTTAATTTACATTTTCTCTATTTATTTCACTATTTAAAACACTTTTAAATTTCTTATACAAAACTATCATTATTTCACTTATACACAGGAATTTTCACATAAAAATAACACAGAATTCACCTTTTTAGCACATACAGTCAACCTGAAATGTTTTACAAGTCATTTTTACATAAATCACTGAATTACAAACATTTTAAATTTTTACATATTCGGCCTCCTAAGGGCGTGGCCAGCGTGCTTCCGTGAACTCACACTATTTGAACAACTAACTTTGCACGGCTCTCGACTATCAGAAAAATGAAAGTCTGAAATACACTTAATTTTAACAATATTAAATAAACAAGTGCTTCTACATAGTTTTCAAACAGTAGGAAACTATTTCTGATAAGACTCTTATTCGTTATCATGCTTCTTATCAGATAACAATACAAGTGAATGTTTTCATTAATCAATCATAACAAATAGGCATTTGTTTTCGTACAAACATATCATACTTATACAAGACAATACTTATGCAATTAACTTCCGTTAATTCTGTTTATGCACAGAGTGATCATCTCGACCGGGGAACCAATCCGATCCCTAACTTCACTTTAATATTCCTTTGAATTTACATCGTTAGAAAGATGATTTCAACCGGGGAACAAATCCGGTAATATAATTTATATCTTAAATTCCTTATGAATTTATTAAGCGATATTACTTAGGAAAACGAACAAACTAGTCTGGCCTGGGAGTCGAACCCAAGACCTTCTTATCATTAATTCGACATTTCTTTAAGATTTAACTAAGCATTTTCTTATCAGAGCGTCGTGGCTCGATAATTTGCTTTTTATAACTATGCGTCATCGGTTGACTTAATAAACTGAAACATTCTTATAGGCGCGTCGCCAACAATCTCCCCCCCGTGCGTTAGCACCATCATTTGGGAGGCGTCGCGGGTACCAGGACTATTATTCTGGATGTAGGTCTCCTCAAGATACCTGTGCTAGTAATGACGTCAACCACTCTGGTGTGACCGTCTGGTCCCGGTAACGTTCTACTAATTTTGCCTTTCGGCCACGTATTTCGTGGCAACGAATGATCTATTATCAAAACAATATCGCCTTCTTTAGGTTCCATGAACTTTCCGTTATTACCTGTTCGCGGTATTAAGGTAGGCATGTATTCCTTCAGCCATCTTGTCCAAAAATGGTCGGCTAACCTCTGTGCAGCTTTCCAATTGAGTTGACCCGTCAGATGCCGCTCTAGAAATAATCCAGGTGGTCGATCACCACATGAGCGTCCCAGAAGAAAATGATTGGGTGTCAAACCCTCTTCAGGACTATCCATACTGAATGTTACTAGAGGCCTGGAATTTACCGTATGCTCTGCTTCTAAAAGTAACGTATGTAGAACCTCCTCTCGTGGGCTCTTTTCCTTGAGCGTAGCGGTCAACGCAATTTTAATCGACCTTACTAACCTCTCCCAGGCGCCACCCATGTGCGGTGCTCCCGGAGGTATAAATTTCCATTTAATATATTTCTTAAATGACTCATTTTTCATGCCCTCATGGCATTCTTCGCATGCTTTCAATAATTCCTTATTCGCAGCTTTGAAATTTGTCCCGTTATCGCTGTATATAACGGCCGGTTTTCCTCTTCTGGCGATAAATCGCCTTAACGCCATTATCATTGACGCTGGTGTCAATGAGGCTGCTAATTCCAGATGTACCGCTCTGGTAGTCAGACACGTGAATAAAACACCCCAACGTTTTTCGTGTCGCCTTCCTATAGTCACACTCATAGGACCGAAATAATCCACAGCTGAGCATGTAAAAGGTGGTTCATGATGAGCTATTCTCTCCAGAGGAATATTTCCTTGTGGCACGTTCTGCGGTTTGGATCTGTATGTCCTGCACCACTGGCAATGATGTGACACACTACGTACTACATTACGTAAGTTCAAGACGTAAAATTTCTGGTTCACCTCATTCATCACCGTCTGGTGATTGGCATGTCCAAAATGATGATGAACTTCTCTAATCATCATTTTAACGATTTCGTGTTTACCGTCCAATATGACAGGTTTTCTACTTTCCTCAGTCAAATTAGACTTGAAAGGTAAACGTCCATTTAAACGAAGTAAGTTATCTTCTCCTATTTCCATAGATAATTTACTTAAGCGTGAACTTCTTTCAACGCTTTTGCTTGCTTTCAAACATTTTATTTCCGAATAAAAACATTCGTCTTGAACGAACTTCCAAATTAAGAATTCCGCTTTTTTCAAGAGCGCTATGTCCAACGCGCCATCGGGTCCTTTAACCGACTTTGCTAAAACTTTGTTGGAACACATAACCGACTTTTCGGCTGCGTCGTCGGGTCCTTTAACCGACTTTCTTAAACTCTTGAATTTTTCTACCGCTTGTAAGGTGCGTGCAGTTGCCCCAAGGAATTTCTTAAAGCTGCTAAATCGTCCGTAGTCGGGTAGACTTAACGGTTCTTGCTTTCTTAACGCATTTACGCCCTTTGGCGATTTTAACAGGCGACTTTCAACCTGCGCTCTATTCGACGGCATGCACTCATTGTCTGTGCGCCATAACAAAGCAGTCTCGTACCTATTATTAGGTATACGACGTACCGTTTTGTTCAAAATACTTAAAGCTCGTTCTTCTGGGTCGTTCACGGGCTTTCTAGCCGACACTCCCAGAGATTCCAAACTAAAATAATCCTTGATCAATTTATCCATATCTTCCTCCTTCTTGGTGGAAATGTGGTTAACAATCTTGATCGGTTTAATGCCACCCGATATGTGACCATGCAAAACCCACCCCAGTTTGGTGAGCGATGCTACAGGTAGGTTCTTACCTCCCGAAATTAATTCACGAGTAACTATGAGATGCCAATTGTCCTGACCAATTAATATGGTAGGTTTGGACCTCTCATACATCAACTCATCCTTAATCGGTGTCAAATGAGAACACCGTTGCAATAATTCTCGGCTTACCGACTGCGGAGAAAGGTTAAGTGACTTAATTGTTTGTACACTTATCTCTTCTAAGTCGCTCGAGTAAATGCCTTTTATTTTAATGTTTAAGCGATACGAACTGTCGTCGTTAATTCGCTTACCTCCCACGGCTTCGATACGTAATCCCTCTTTACGTCCGCGAGGCGCTAATTTCTGAGCCATACACTCCTCTATGAGTGTCATGGTCGATCCTTCATCCAGAAGAGCTGTTGTCTTGACCTTTCCTCTAGGTCCATACAACTCGACCGGTATAATCTTTAAGTATGCACATGCCAGTGCATTCACTGTACTAACAGTTGTAATCTGAGCATCCTTACCCCCCTCGTCCCCTTGTGGCGAGGTTTTTTCTTTGGGGTATCGGTGTAGCATTCGATGATGTGACATTCTACATCCCTCTACACCACATTTTTTCGCTTTGCACTCTAACCTCCTATGGTTAGGTGACAAACATTGGAAACATACTTTCGCTCTTTTGACAGCTTCCCATTTCTCGCGAATATTCATGTCCTTAAACTTGTAACAACTCACTATAGAGTGCTCTTTGTTGCATATAACACACTTATGTGTTACCCGACTTACAGGCTTATCCTGGGTTGTCATAACCACTTGTCGGTTGTGCCCTTTACTATTTCGGCGTTCTAGACGCTCGCTCAACTTACTTCGGCGCATATAGCACTCGCTCACGGCACATCTGCGTACACCTCCCTTTGCAGTGTGTACAGTTTGCTTCCTGAATTCAGGACGCTTCCTTTTTTCAGGCGCATTTTCATTGTTTAAGGACGCTCCAAATTGTTCACTCAATAAATTTAAAAACTTGGCCATCTTCTGTAACTCTGGCTCCAAAGGATACTGAGCTCGATATTCAAACCATTTAAATTTAATCATAGTTCCGAGCTTCTCCACTATGCGGCTCACTAACTCCGGTGAGTACAAATACTGTGGTTGATTCAACGCTTGTATCGTGGCAACCACGTTCGTAATACGACTTGCGAAAGATCCTATATTTCGGCAATCTTCTGCCAATCTTGGCATACGCTTTACATTCTCGATTTCGGCTAGAATGAGCATCTCAACCCTACCGAATCTTCTTTCGAGAGCGTTCATTATTTCTTCCGGTTCACCCAAAGTAAACAACAACGACTTAACCGCTTCCTTAGCGGTGCCCTTTAATGCCCTCCTAAGGCGTGCGACATTTTGCACCCCTGAAAATTGGCTTCTCGTGTCTTCAAACACCGTTTTGAAAATTATCCATTCACCCGGGTCTCCATCGAACACCGGTAATTCCTGGAGGAAATGAAGCTGGGAAGACTTATCTTTACCAGCTATTTTTATTGCACTCACAATCGCTTCGGTCAATTCTGACACCTCACTCGCGTGTGTTTTCTGTGCATTTCCTTGGTTGCGCTCGATCTCCGCCCCTTTGCGGCGCGATCCTTTACACGCTTCCTTATCAGTAACATCGGGTTGTGCTACACTAACCGGCGCGCTCATTATGGTCTGCTGAACCCAACTCCTTACGAAAGGTTCCACCTGAGTATTCCGCTCTTCATCATCCTCACTCGAGTCGATCTCCTCTTCTCGGTTGAGTCGTGCCAACTCCAATTGAGACTTGGCTAAGGCAGCAGCTGCCTGTGCTCGTTCGAGCTCTGAGCGTTCGAATTTAATCCGCGCCTCTAATTCGGCTTTCAGCCTCGCCGATCGCGATGACCTACTACCTCTTTGTGACCCTTTATCACTAGTGTGCCCGATTACTGTCCTTGACGATGCCGCTTCTTCGGTCCTTTGACCTACTTTTTCGACCACCGTTTCACTCCTGGATATAACGGATTGTTGTGCGGTGCTGGCCTGCGTACCACTGGTGTCCGTCCTGTTGCTTGTCGTTGCTACGGACGTCTCTGTGTCCCACGTGCATGTGGACGTGTCGGTGGTGGCTCCACTTGAAGGAGTTGCTCCATTTGACGCAGTAGCTGTGGTCGCTCCAGATGGTTCCGCTTCTTTAGCTTTTCTTGAGAGCCCTGTCCTTGTCCTGCTCCCTTCGCTTCTCCCTGTCTGGTCTTGTGACTTCTTCATCTTGCAGGAAGGTGATTGTTGGCCTACGGTCCCTAACTGTCCCTACGGTCCCTACAACCCCTTACCTACAACCCTTCTACACCCCAACCTAACACCACTACCCCTCCCCCCCCTTTATCTCCCAACCTACAACCCTACTACCACCCTAACAGCCCTATCAGCCCTATCAATCCTGGACGGGGCCTACCGAGGTGAGCCGTCCAGGGATGGAGTCGTGCAGGAATGGAATGGAGGAAAGGTTTAGGAACTGTCCCGCCAAGGAATATGACGAAACAGTCGAGCGGTAGTGCAAGCGCAGTCTCGCTCGAGAGAACTGCTCCACCCGAAGGTGTTGTGCCAGAGCCCAACCGTTTGGCACCGTTAGGTGGTCGGGATGTATGCTGTGCTCGCCGCCCAGTTGCCGGTGACGCCTCGTCCAAGCGCCCTCCTCCGGCCGCGATGCAGTCAGGTGCCCACGCGCACCCTCGCCCGGCAGCAGCAGCGGTGGATGCTTCGTCCAGCACCCTGATGATCCGACAGGAAAATGCCGGACACGGTCGTCCGACAGGAAATGCCAGACACGATCGTCTGACAGGAAATGCCGAGCACGTTTGCCCGACAGGAAAATGCCAAGCCCTGCTTGGCCACGATGAGTGCCTTCACAAGACACCTGCGCCCGGCTGCGATACGTGCCCCATGCAAGCACACGCCCCCGGCCGCAATCCCGGTTTTCTTTCTTCCGGTAGTTCCAGGTCCCGTCCTTCAGCGCTGACGTCCTGGTCTTCTGGCCTTTGGTCCTATTGCTTCAGCTCAAACCTCCGGCTTCCTTCGGTTGCTGATCTTCACTCGGCTCCGAAGGTCTTCTTTTTCCATAACCAGCAGTCCACAGCTGGTTCCTTGATCCAGCTGGCGGGGTTCGGGTGGTCTTTAATCCGGCTCCGAAGGTCCAATTGAAAAGGACACAACGGACGGAAACTAAGAAACAGAAGGGAGGAATCGAGGCTTCTCTCGATCCGGCCTCCTATAACGCCTACGTTGGGTTCGGGAACAACGTATGTGATCTCCGCAACGGAGTAACACACTAGGGCGATAACCTCGTTCCTTTTCAGCAAGTAGGTTCAGACGGGGATTACGGGTCTTCCGAAGTCGTCCCGGTCCCGACGCCTTAATTCTTCGATGTGGACTGTATAACTTAAGGGATCTTGGGAATGAAACAGCAATTATCTTCAAACCGTTCCGTGAGAGAGTAATCACTTTTCCCTATACTTTTCTTCTTGACTGCTGATTTTCACTTTTCCCGAAGGATTTTCTTGTTTTTCCGAACTATTTTCCCGAATTATCTTCTTCCCCGAACGAATTGCAATAAAACCCGTTTACTAAGCTACCCCCAGAGCTAAACGCGAAAGTGAGCCGCGCCATTCGCGTGCCTGCGCAACTTAACAACATGAATTTGTACTATTACTCTCTCACGTTTCACTTAATATCTTTATTTACTCAAGTCATATACAAATACAATTTGTCAATATAGGTAGTACAAAACAATATCTACACCATGATATGCTTTATATCTTCATATTACAAAAAACCTTTCATTTATTAAACGAAAACCACCTATTTTACTCACAAGTTCGAAATCGAATTTTCTTAAATATTTAACACAGAAAATTAAAACAATGTTTCCTACTTGAATTTATACATATGTTAACTAATACAATAGTTTAATTTACATTTTCTCTATTTATTTCACTATTTAAAACACTTTTAAATTTCTTATACAAAACTATCATTATTTCACTTATACACAGGAATTTTCACATAAAAATAACACAGAATTCACCTTTTTAGCACATACAGTCAACCTGAAATGTTTTACAAGTCATTTTTACATAAATCACTGAATTACAAACATTTTAAATTTTTACATATTCGGCCTCCTAAGGGCGTGGCCAGCGTGCTTCCGTGAACTCACACTATTTGAACAACTAACTTTGCACGGCTCTCGACTATCAGAAAAATGAAAGTCTGAAATACACTTAATTTTAACAATATTAAATAAACAAGTGCTTCTACATAGTTTTCAAACAGTAGGAAACTATTTCTGATAAGACTCTTATTCGTTATCATGCTTCTTATCAGATAACAATACAAGTGAATGTTTTCATTAATCAATCATAACAAATAGGCATTTGTTTTCGTACAAACATATCATACTTATACAAGACAATACTTATGCAATTAACTTCCGTTAATTCTGTTTATGCACAGAGTGATCATCTCGACCGGGGAACCAATCCGATCCCTAACTTCACTTTAATATTCCTTTGAATTTACATCGTTAGAAAGATGATTTCAACCGGGGAACAAATCCGGTAATATAATTTATATCTTAAATTCCTTATGAATTTATTAAGCGATATTACTTAGGAAAACGAACAAACTAGTCTGGCCTGGGAGTCGAACCCAAGACCTTCTTATCATTAATTCGACATTTCTTTAAGATTTAACTAAGCATTTTCTTATCAGAGCGTCGTGGCTCGATAATTTGCTTTTTATAACTATGCGTCATCGGTTGACTTAATAAACTGAAACATTCTTATAGGCGCGTCGCCAACACTGCGGGTGTCCAAGTACTGGACATTGTTTACCCGCGCTTTTAATGTCGAAATAAAGCATTACGCACTATATCTAACTTATTCTATCATATGTCGATGTGTACAGGATAAAAAAGATTACCATAAAAACCCCACAGCTTATAAATACACTTTAGTAGGATTTTTTATATATACCATCTTAATGCCGCATCTGGTCCGAACTACATTCTACATCTGTGTAAGTTGATTTTTGGTTCTTGTAAGCTAAATATTAATGCGTTTTATGATAAAAAATTGTATTGTAGCCTATGGTTTTGCGCATAAAATACTGTAAACAATAGATTTAAAATTAAATGAAAATAAAATCGAAGTATTAAAAAAACTTTGTTTCATCGAGAAATATGACAATTTTGTTTTTATTCAATATTTACTTACACTTATTACTTTGGGACTTTATTTAATTTATGTACTCGTTTATAGGAAATTTTATAGAGAATTCAGAAATGTATACATATTATACTATTTGATATACCAAAATAAAGAAATTTGCGTTTAAACGGATTGCGCCCAATGCGCCGTCAATTTTATTAAACAGCTCCGCAGTCAACGGAGTATGACGGTTAGAGTCTCCGCAGCTGAAAGGATATAGTTGTAGCACGAATGGGTCGGCTCGACCGGGCAAGGACCACGCTCTCACATAATACCAGCGTAAAATAGTAGCTTAATACTGCTGTGTTTCGTATGGTGAGTGTAGAGATCCGGACACCCTTTTTTACCGGTTACGAGGCATTCCGTCTTAGTCCTCAGGCGTGACAACGCTTCTTAATCGAGGATAAATGTAGATGTCTATGGGCCACCTTCAAGTGGATTGTGTGCTCGTTTGTCACCCTTATTCTATGTAAAAAAAATCTCGCCGCCGATGCTACTTTCTTACCGAGAACTTACGGAACAGTGAAGGATTGGTCGCGCAGGCCTAGGGTGAGTGCAGTCATGGTCTGACCTTTATTCCAGCCGTCCGTCTCCATGACAGTCTCAAACTGGATTTCATAGGCTGACTAGGAAGAAGTACCGTCGAACGATGGCACTTTGAATCCACGTAGCGATGGTGTTGTAGCTACCACAGGAGTTGTAACCCCATACCCAAGTTTAAGGTCGTCCAGCGTTTTCTTCACGTCAGCCATCACGTTGTCTACCAGATTGCTCGCTTGGTCGATTCGGATTTCAGCTTCCGACAGGCGGTTGTCATGTTGAGCAACCCTATCCTTCACCTCCTTTTTCTCTTTCCCGAAAGTAGCGTGAAGGTTTCAACCGACGAGCCTGTTCCTCCTGTCGGTGGGCCTGTTCCTCCTGTCTGCACTGCAGCTGCTCTTCTAATCGACGGACCATTTCATATGTAAGCTGCACCCGTGCCAAACCGGGTCGGGTTGCTAGTTATATATATTTCAAATAATAAATAAATAATTTATTTGATTCAGACAACATTGATCCATTACAAAATTGAATTTTTATATTACATCTTAAATACCTACTATTTATAATATTATTAATGATTAAAGTAAAGTAAAGTTACAGCCTATATACGTCCTACTGCTGGGCACAGGCCTCCTCTCATTTCTGAGAGGGTTTTTAGGGCAAGGAATAGTACGCCGCGCTACCCGAATGCGTGTTGGCAAACTTCACATGACTTCAAAATATTTTGTTTTCTTATTTCTCAGACATGCAGGTTTGCTCACGATGTTTTCCTTAACCGCCGAGCACGTGGTAAATCAGCACTTAAAATTGCAATTAACAATTTCATTGGTGCCGGCGAGGATCGAACCCGGTTTGCTCGCGTATTGTGAAATTTACAGCGAGCGCTAACCATCTGAGCTACCAGCTGTTATTAATGTTTATTATTAGTAAATTAATTGAATTATTAAATATTATAGTTTTGATATTAATGAATTGAACACCTGCTTAAAATTTCACTGAATATTTTGATAAGAATATTCTGCGATCCAAACCCGGAGATACAATACAGTGACGGATCGGAGCACCCAAGCTAGCAATACAGGCTCTGCGAAGATATACGCTGCTGATGGAATAACACGCGGAACGCATCGTTATATTCAGCCTGCGATAGTTCACAATAGTGTAATTCGTCCACATCTGAGGAGTGTAAAGAGGCTGATAGTAAGCTGAAAACAACGCCAGTTTGAAGCCATAAGAACACCTCTGAAAGCGTCGTTCCTGATTAACAATATAACCCAAGTATCTAAATGTCTTTACCCACTCCAATTGCGAATTACACAAATATACTAGGGGGATACGAGGTTGAACCCTACTACTCTTAAAAAGCAAACAGACTGACTTCTTGGCGTTGTACAATAGGTTCTGATTCACTGCATATTTCTCACATATCAGTAGTGCAAGCAGCGCACCAATGGAGGGACTCAGCAGCACCGTATCTTCAGCATAACCAAAGTTTTTAAAGCATTCACAACCGATGTGACAACCCAGTCACATCGATTCTGAATACTAATATGTTAGGATTAGTTATTGAAAGCTTATTGTCTCGGCACTACCCATAGCTCGTTCTAAACTACCAAATATTAACTGGGAGTAAATGCCTTTTCAGTATTAAGTTCCAATTTGTGCCAGTTATTTGAATACAATAAAGAACTTTCTATCAATTTAAATACCAGTATTAACAAAATATTTTTTTAAATACTAAGCAAAAATATGCAAAAATAGCGATCAGTTGGCATAAAATGACTCATCTTTAATAAATAGTAATAGGTATATTAATGAGTAATATTAATAAAATAAGCTTTTTCCAACACTTATTACAACTGTCGCCCACAAACGCCGTTCTAAAATCCGCTTGCCTGATTAGGAAAAGGTGAATGTTGCAAACTTAGGTTTAATGATCAAAAGAGTTGAAACGGTTCTTGCATATGATCTATTTTACGACTTAATACGTTTGCTTTAAGTATATTTTTAAACGATTTTCTATAGTCACCTATGTCACAAGACCCATCCATAAGGTCTCGTTTAAAGCTAAGCTAAGGTACATATACGGCGGGTGTGGGTGCAAGGCTGACCTTACAGATACTGCCCACAAGTTTTACTAAACATTAGTATGATTTCCCGACAACCCACACTCGAATGTCATTATCGCCGTTTTAAAAGTTTTTTTTAGAAATGTACAAGTTTATAGTGGCGGTATTAATTGGATATTTCTGCCAAACTTCCAACTAACGGTTTGATGATGAAAGTAAAATCCTAGGTACTCAGCATCATTATGCAAATTCCTTATCTTCATCAGTCCGTTAAACTACACTACCTCTTCCATTTCGGAAGGATTTATCTAATTCGTTACGTTTAGCTGGCGGATTGACGATAGCAGTATCAGATGCACCTATAGTGCTGCTGCCCGTCACCCATCTGACTATGATCTGAGTTTTCTTTCGTATACGAGATAATTATACCACCCTCTTTTATAGAGGATGGGTGACAAACTAGCACACAGTTCACCTGATGGTAAGTGGTTTCTGTAGCCCGTAGACCTCTACATCTATCCTCGATTACGAATCAAAATGCAAATGCGTTGTCTCCCGTGTGGACTAAGACGGAAAGCCTCCTTTCGAGTAAAAAGGGTCTCCGGTTCTCTACACTCACCATACGAAACATAGCAGCGTTAAGCTGCTATTTTGCGCTGGTATTCTGTGAGAGAGTGGTCCTTTCGCGGTCGAGCCGACCTGTCCGTGCTACAACTATACTACTAATATAGCTGCACTATGGCTCTACCATGTAAGTACGTCTTTCGATTATTCCATAGTTTTACGACACTCACGAGATGATTTGGAGTCAGGATTCTCTTACGCTGCCATCTTACAGCAAATATTCTAAACGATGTTCTTAATGCTGACCTCAAACATGAATTATTATTATAGCAAGAAAAGGCGAACGTGTGAACACAGAGGTATGCACTAAAATCGCGCAACCAAATCAGACAAGAAACAGACAAGAAAGTTGTATTTTTGCGCATATGTCGGCTCTGGTTTGCACTCGACTTTGGAAACCTTTGCATAGTATAGTAGGCTGGTACACTCACCGCTAGTTCACACTATCGTTTATGACATATGAATAACGAATATGTTGTGAAAAATTAAATTCGTTAAGCTAAAATGATTTGAAGCGAATGACATGATTATGCAATTATTTATTCCCAATAAAACACTTGATACTACATTAGCGCACTTGTGCCAACAAACTTAAATAGAAGGATGTGGACACATTATTATTATTATTGTCCTCTTCCATTAAAAAATAAAATGCGAGATTCTCGTCAATTGCAATGTATTCTGCTATATTATTCGATTATATAAAAAACCAATCTAATATATAAAAATTAATGTTCGTTTGTTCGTATTTTATACGCTGCCATACCATTCATCAGATTGCGGTAAAACTTCGTCAACTTATTGTTTGCACTTGCGCGAAGGTTATAGACATAGTACAATTAACGTAGATGGTGCGCGTATCATACCAAAAATATTTGAAAGTTCTATATCATTCAATTTCAATGAATGTATTATTATTCCTAATTAGCTGGTACCTGGCGCGTTGCTATCGTAGAAGAAACAATTGTGGAAATATTGTTTTAAATATGGAAAGTTATATCATTTTTAATTAGTAATGATACAAAGTTTAATGATATGTAATTTTCAAATAAAATTTTCGGTACGATACACAGTCACCTACTGTAATTTATGCATATAACTTTCGTGCAAGTACCAGCAATAAGTGGACAAAAGTTTTACCGCAAACTGATGAACGGTATTAGTTTATTTATTGGGTCTACCAGCGTATTTGCATAACGCGTTACATACATTTATTAAAGTATTTATATGAAATGCACAGGGTATATAAAATCGTTTAAAGGTAATCACTACAACATGCTATTGTATGGCAGCACATAAAATACGAACAAAGAAACGTTAGTTTCTATATATTAAATTAGTATATATCAAATTTTATCTATTAAATTAATATAACTTCTTCATATTTGAAACGACATTTTCACAATTATTTCTAGTACGGCAGCAACACGTCGGTTACTAGCAAGTAAGAAATATTGATTATTTTAGAATTATATATATTATACGTATCTAGTGTCGTAGCATGGTTTTATGGCGCCCGTAGTTCCAATAGAAGTAAATACTCTCCCTTCACTGCCGTAATTATCGTAAAAATATAAAATCGGTAAAAGTATTCGATCGTTTATATTATTTGAAGATTATTAAAAATATATAATATTATAGCTTTCTACCCTTGTCAACAGCTAGTCTCAGTGTGTGAGTAGATTTTTTTATATATTTAGTGCCTGTTATTTTGATCGAAAGTAGCTAGGTACTTTTCGGATTTATTTTAAGAATTTGACTTATTTTAAAATAAATAAAATTTACTATCCGGGTCCATGGTTCTCTTAGCACACCCTGGCTAAAATCATGAAATACCTGGACCGTATGAAAGGAGATTAGCATCAAATTAGCCGTCTAGTACTGCGATACCAGTCCGCTTGTTAAGCAAGAAATCCAAAGGTAAAGCGCCACAAATTCTTAAACTGTAGGTACCTCCTAATCTGATAAAAATTCGGAAAAGTATTGTGTGTTTAGTAAGTGTTCCGTATAAACTAGGGGAAGTACCTATTCTCGTTTAAATCATTCATAAATTATAGGTAAGGTAAGCACCGAACTTTTCTGTAACGAAAGGTAAGCCGGATTGAAAGGCAAACTTATCTTTGCAGCAAAAATAGTATCCATACTCAGTCTATATCACAGTCGATGCTCCAACTGCAAAGGTACGTCCAATTGACAAGTATGAGCAACTGCAAGTGAAAATTTAAATTGCAGAAGTCATAGAAGATAGAAGTTTTCACGATAATACAGAAAAAATGTTGATAATAACATTGATGAGTAAGTTTGTGATGAAAAAAGAAATGGCTTGATCCCAAAAATGAATCTAACGTTGTATTAAAAAGTAACTTTCTAAAATGTGCTCGATAAAAATCAAAGTCATGGTCTTCGTCATATATAATATCTATGGTAAAATTTTATGAATACCTACCTTAAAGTAATTTTGTTAAAGTTAAAACTAAATATAGTCATTTTAGAACAAAATACAAGTAGCACTTACATTTCACATTTATACTGAAAAATTTACACAGCAACAAACTGCGGTAGTCAACCCGCTTACCAAGAGTGGCAACTATGGCAAATAACCCCACACCCTATGAGGTAATCTATAGGGGAGGCTTACGTTTAGCAGTGATTTTTTTATAGGTTGTAATGGTAGTGGTATGGTATATTTTATTACACTATTGTATTTATCCACTATGATAATACTAAAATATAATAAAATAACTAAAAATATTAATAAAAAGCTCCGGTTAAAGATTCGCCTGTCTAGCGTGGCGCTATACTATATGCGACTATCCCTCTATCAGGCAATCTACGGGAGCGGCCAATGTTCAGCTATTACTTCTTCGTGTTTTACAGTCCTACTTCTTCAGTTGACTTCTTCAGTTGGATAGCCTCCTTGAAGAGATTACTCCATATTACATACACACTGTGATAATTGGTGACTTTAATACCACTTTACTTAAAGAAGATGTTCGCTCTCGTCGCTTTGGCTTAAACCTATGGTTGAAGCAGCCAATTTAAATATTCTTCCCATTCTGAAACTCAATTTATTCCTAACTGTATCCCCCTTCCTCCTTGATTTGGTTATCGTTTCTTCTTTGGACCATATTGAAAAATATGGTCAATATGCCGCTAATGCCTTCTCATGTCACAACCTCTTATTTATTTCTTATAAAAATATGGTCAATATGCAGCTAATGCCTTCTCATGTCACAACCTTTTATTTATTTCTTGTAAAAATATGGTCAATATGCAGCTAATGCCTTCTCATGTCACAACCTTTTATTTATTTCTTATAAAAATATGGTCAATATGCAGATAATGCCTTCTCTTGTTACAACCTTTTATTTATTTCTTATAAAAATATGGTCAATATGCAGCTAATGCCTTCTCATGCCACAACCTTTTATTTATTTCTTATAAAAATATGGTCAATATGCAGCTAATGCCTTCTCATATCACAACCTTTTATTTATTTCTTGTAAAAATATGGTCAATATGCAGCTAATGCCTTCTCATGTCACAACCTTTTATTTATTTCTTATAAAAATATGGTCAATATGCAGCTAATGCCTTCTCATGTCACAACCTTTTATTTATTTCTTACAAAAATATGGTCAATATGCAGCTAATGCCTTCTCATGTCACAACCTTTTATTTATTTCTTGTAAAAATATGGTCAATATGCAGCTAATGCCTTCTCATGTCACAACCTTTTATTTATTTCTTATAAAAATATGGTCAATATGCAGATAATGCCTTCTCTTGTTACAACCTTTTATTTATTTCTTATAAAAATATGGTCAATATGCAGCTAATGCCTTCTCATGCCACAACCTTTTATTTATTTCTTATAAAAATATGGTCAATATGCAGATAATGCCTTCTCTTGTTACAACCTTTTATTTATTTCTTATAAAAATATGGTCAATATGCAGATAATGCCTTCTCTTGTTACGACCTTTTATTTATTTCTTATAAAAATATGGTCAATATGCAGCTAATGCCTTCTCATGTCACAACCTTTTATCTATTTCTTATAAAAATATGGTCAATATGCAGCTAATGCCTTCTCATGTCACAACCTTTTATTTATTTCTTATAAAAATATGGTCAATATGCAGCTAATGCCTTCTCATGTCACAACCTTTTATTTATTTCTTACAAAAATATGGTCAATATGCAGCTAATGCCTTCTCATGTCACAACCCTATATTTATTTCTTATAAAATAAGACCACCCAAAGTCAACTCAAGGATATTTGTGCAGGGTAATTTTGTGGTAATAGGCTTAGACAAATTACGAGAAGATGTTGTGAATACGGATTGGAGGGCTGTAACAAACGCTTGTACTGTTGACGAGCAAGTAGCAATATATAACTAGCTCCTTATTAAGATTTACGATATAACATGCTCCTGTTCTTCCAGTTCATACACGCCATCCTCTGGCCCCATGGTTAACCGAAGACCTTAACAAAAGATAACGAAAAATAATGTTGCAAAGACCAGGCACAAGTCAGATCTTAATTCAGTGGACATGATTCGGGAAAAGTACAGAATCCTACGGAATCAATGCAATAAGTTGGTTAGAGACGTACTACGACGCCATTTTTTTTTAGTTTATTTAAGGACCAGTAAACAGCTTCAACAGAGGCTTAATAACTACAGTCTTAATCCTAAAATTTGAGTTTAGTGAAGCCAACACCACCAGCCTCAGATAATGATTTATAGGATAAACTACAACAGTGAGAGATGTGAAGGAGGACTTACTAGTAGTTAGGTTGTACCAGTTCTGGCGCACTTGTAGAAAGGTTGAAGGTTGAAAAAAAAAAGGTTTTGGCATACTCTGATCACGAATCTGCGGTCCATTTTTGCGTAGGATGCACGGTTCCGGAGATGTGCAGATCAATTAACTCTTATCTAATTGATATCCGCTGCGAGTCTCCACCGTCATTAGCGCTCCATTGTTCTTATCTACTTATCTATTGTTCGTTCAATACCGTCATTATCTATTCTTCCTCAGCGTGGTGCTATTGTATTATACTCCTTTGTTCCTATCTACACTAATCTGACTCATTAATAAAACACATTACCCAATTTTGTTAAAATTTTTATTTATAAAATACAAAATCTTATTACTTATTATCTATAAAATAGGAGCGAAACATCTCATCCACTAACATATCGTTGTACAATGTGTTCCCTGTAAATATACTCGTAAAACTATGCATTGAACATCCCTGAAACTTATATAGCAAATACATTAAGCAATATTCGACACAAACTGAAGTCCACTCATTCTGAATCCTATCAACATTCCAGTTCCATCTTTTACAATTTCTTTTAAAAAACTCTAGATGATATCGTACAGGTGCCCGTCCGAATGAATCAAAATATTGACCGACGTCATTCGTATCGATATATAAAGCTACCCAATGTGACCCTGGTTTATCATCTGTATCCAAATTGCATATTATATACGTTGGTACGTGGGTGTACATGGGTAGTTTATTGGCAGCATAAACATTATTTTCTAGAGTGGGGTGAATCTTTTTCAGATGTTGTTGTACATCTAGTGTATCCATAATATTACTGCTATTAGTAGATTATTACAGTACCAATCTACTCAATGACTAATATAGGAATGATCAATTATAGTGATATCTAAATATTAAATTGCTTTCTTTGTGTTATACAAAACGTATTTGAGTCACCAATACACTGAACAAGACACGACAGGAAGGACGTAGGAATGTAGAGATAAGCAACAGAATGTAAGGTAAGCTTGTTGACGCATAAAGATACTATCAATTCTACTGCAGAAATTCTTTAGATTAGAATTATTACTCACTGGTACTATATAAGACCAAGCAACTGCAGTCATGGAGTTAGTGTATGGTCGTTTGACCGCAGTGGATCTATCAATACTACGTTTGTGTTACTTCAACGCATCAAAGGCCATGGATGTAAGTGTTTATTCTATTGACAAACTTACTTTTCTTTCTGTTATTTTCTTACGTGTGTATGATTTAGTGTTAACAAATTATAATTAAATATTATGTGTGTGTATATGGTTAAGCCATGGTAGCTCAGATGGTTAGCGCAAAATGTAAAATTCACAGTACGCGACCCGGGTTCGATCCCCGCCGGCAATAATTAAATTATTAATTACAATTTTAAGTGCTGATTTACGACGTGCTCAGCGGTGAAGGAAAACATCGTGAGGAATGCATGTCTGAGAAAATTTCGAAGGCATGTGAAGTTTGCCAACACGCATTGAGGTATCGCAGCGAACATTTCCTAGCCCTAAAACCCTCTCAGAAATGAGAGGAGGCCTATGTTCAGCAGTGGACTTTAATAGGTTGTAACTTTAGCTTTTTTAACTTTTATGATTAAGTGTTAACAAATTGATATTAACATGATAACTGTGTTGTTGCAGAAATCATTGAGCTTCGATGAAAATACCTATAAACAGTATTACTACTCGCCACTCTCCCCTCAAGAAGAGAGTGATGACATCGTGATTAATAATAACACATGCGATGGTGGAAAAAGAAAATCGCAATCGATTGATCATTTTTTTGAAGCTGAATCAAAAATAAAAAAGAGGAAGCTGTTATCATCAACCGTAGCACGAGCCGCTAGAGATGGTGTATCATACATTTCTACTAATTCTGACGACGGAGACCAAGCGACGCATCTCATCAAAATTGAAATGTACGATATGAAGAAGCTATCCAAGATTCCAACTACTGATCATTGGAAACATGCTTCCACGAGGATTAAATATTACGTAAAGACTAATAAGGATAGCATCTACGACAACACAAACGCCCTCGTATACAATATTACAAAGACAATAGCAGAAAGTGAAAAAGTTAAAAAATACTTTTTTAACAATGACAGTCATTAGCTGATCATTAGTGAATGTGATTCTGTTTACTTAAATTACAGGAAGACAAGAGCAGAAGAAAGAGATGAGTATGGCATACGTGTACAGAACACATCATTGAAGAACAAAATTACAACACTGAGTGGAGATGAAAACGAGAAGAATATGCAGTACTCAAGAGCTGAATATCCATTCTTCAGTTCAAAATCTAGCCGGTTGCTCAGTTTCGAAAACTGGCCTCTCGTTATGCGACAGAAACCTGAAGATCTTGCAGAAGCCGGTTTCTTTTATACTGGCCATGCAGACAGGACCAAGTGTTTCCATTGTGGTGGTGGCTTAAAAGATTGGGAAGATGATGGTGATCTTTGGTAGCAGCATGTTCAGTGGTTTAGTCATTGTGCTTATGTAAAATTTAAGCTCGAACAGAGTTTTGTATTAGATTAAATAGAATATTTATAAAGAAATAAAAAATAATATATTGCATACAATTTGTTTTATTTAATTTTATAATGTTTCACATAGTTACATACACACAAAATGCATTACACATAACTCATAAAATCTAACACACAACACATATTATAACCTTAACTACTATAGTCTACAGTAACATTTCTGTTTTTATCTATCTCAATAATATTATCAAACTCAGCATAAACTATACAGTTAATTGTTTGTATTAGTGAGGATTCAAATCGTACTTCTAATCTTACACTACCATGCTTTATGAGATTCCGATGAGCTGATGAGTTGGCTGATAAATCAGGAGTTAAGTCAAATGCTAATAGACAGTAACCTTTGGCATACTGTTCACAAGAGATTCCATTTCCTTCATTAAGAAAGTGAATACCAGTTCCCGAGAATAGAGTATGATATGCTGATGTAAATATGCTATTATTAAAAGATGGTTGCAAAGCTTTTGAAGGTATTTGTTGACCATCAATATATAAGCTGAAAGAATTAATACCATAGTTTTCAAAGTTAAATAGATTTTAAGTAAGGGAACCATTAAATGCAGAATTGTTCACAAATCCAATTATACATCTTTTGGGTACCTGCCCTAAAAATGTATTATCAAGAGTTTTTCCTTGAACACCCGATGGAATTGTTAAAACTTTTACTTCAGCTCGAGTAATAGGATATTTAGCAGTGGTAGAAGCTAAAACTTTTTGATGTGCGAGTAGTACACTTGGATTAATTCGTGCTCGTCGAACAATAAGAGTTGCGTCCGTAATGCAAACTTTAAACTTTACATCGTTTGACCCAGCAATTAAATTAAAGCTCTCTCTCGATCGAAACAATTTAACACTCATTTCAACACCATTAATTAAAAATTTATCTTGGTTGAAAATGTCACCGTGAAGATGACCAATCATTTCTATTTCCTTACTTTCACTAATCAATTCCTGTCTTTTAACAAATCCTAGGTTTTTACCATCCGTAGAATCCATTTTTCCTGCTGTATCATCATACCAAAGACTACAAGTAAGATGAGATTGTTTAGCAGCAGGAGCATAGTTTAAAAGGGTTTCCATGTATGCTCGATATGCATAGGTATTATTAGGTGGTGATACAAGTTTTTGGTTTAAATAAACATCAAGTTGACTAAAAAGTGAATGCAGCCAATTATTTACAGGTGCTACTATTGTAGTAGATATCAAGTTAGTTGAATCTTGATTTAATACTTTTGCCTTTATGTGGAGTAATGATAAAGAGTATGAGACAAATCTATGTAGTCATCGCCTGTCCCAGGAACTTGAAACTCGATAGGTCCATCATCACCAAGAGATGAAATTGGTTTATAATGAATCCACAATCCATTTTCAATGCTAGTTTGTGTAGACGGTAGTGCAAACAAATCCAATTCTGACTTAACACACTCGCAAGAATGATTATGAAGGAAAGACATATTTAATTTGAAAATATATCTTTGTTATTTTTTGGTTTTAGACCAAGTTTTTTCGCAGCTTTCACTTTAGCAGTTAATGGTGGAATGAACGAGGTCAATCGTTTTCTTTTAGTTTTATACCCAGATCCTGTCATGTTAAATTGATCAATTTTCTCATCAGCCTTTCGTTTTAAATTCGTACTAACTTGCTTTAGACGATCTTTTATTGAGGCTTCCATAGGACGCGCTTGAACCATATCCGATAAAAGTCCTACTCCAGCGCTTAATGCCTCCTTACCAATCACTCGAGCACCACTTGAAAGTAAAGGTAAAACTGAACTAAATAACCCCCCTAAGAAGCTCCCAATACCATGACCGCGTTGGTATGGTGCCCCCTTATAAATTACTCCAACTCCTGACCCAGCTTGATGTGTATAATAATTTTCATATGGACATTTATGATGATCACGAAGAGAATTCATTATTATAATTTTCGGAAATGTAGTTTAATACACACGGTTCCAAACTGGAATGGTATTTTTGTCCTGTGCTCGATCTTATAACTATTTCCAGCGTATCGAACTCTCTTCGCATAACAGGTAAGTAGTGAGGTTGAGAGAAAATGTGCATTTTATTTGCACCATAAATGTATTTTGTAGGATCTAATGAAATGACTCTTAGTAAAGGAGTCATAACATCACCCACAATCTGAGGATCGATAATGTCACAATATAGAAAGAGTTGAGATGGTAACCCTAAGTGTAAATTAGCAGGACACTTTCCAAAATTTCTCTCTAGGAGATTTTTATTTGGTTCATAACCTAGTTGTAAACTTAATTTGGGTGATAATGTTACGGATGTTATATTTTTATCCAAAACAGAAATAGACACAAATTTTGTTATTTCATCATATTGAAATTTCAAGTTCTCTCCGATACCATTTAACACTCTTAAAATATGCTCAACGTTATCATAGTTGGTAGCTGGAATATGTTTTTTGTAGTACACTGTGGATGGTTTATCTTCATTAGGCATTAACATAGATTTTGTAATGTATATAACATTTTCATGATCTTGAACAGTAAATATGGTACATGGATATTGAAACTCGACAACTCCAACCGACCATTCACCTTCTAATTTAATAGCTTTCGGTAATTTCGTTGAAAAATTTGTGGTCTTGTTATCAGGAAAGTATTCCATTGAACTATTGCTGAGCAAAGTTAAATAAAAACTTTCTTTATTCATATTTCTTTTAAACTAGAAGCTAAAATCCAACTGTTAAATTTATCTGGATAACCTTTCCACTTCACTAATACTTCTTTTCTGTTACCTGAGTAACGAGTGTCAATTATTTTATCTATTTTATATTGTGAGGTGGGGTTGTAAGTGATTTTCTGTAATTCTCTTTCATAAAAAGTACCAACTATTGGTTCATTTTGTAAATCTGTTATTGTATAAACAACCCATGGAGATCTATCAATTATTGAAGATATAATAAATATTTCATCACTCCAATTTGATTCATATCCTTTTTGGAAAGCATGTTTATATTTAGTTATTCGAACATAATCACCCACATTGAAATTTGGTTTTGGATTTTCTAAAGAAAGTTTGTTTGACCGTCTATCATAAAGATTAGTCCAAACTGTCATAATATTGTTGGAATTTACATCACATGGGCACATCTTAATACTAGAGTGAAAGCTGTGATTGTAAGAGTATATTAAATCTTGTAAAACATCTATATATCTATAAGTATTATTATGAGTGAAATAACGCCACATTTTCATTTTTAGTGTTCTTTGAAATCGTTCAACAATACTGGCCTTAATGTCAGGATTGTTAGTGGTATAGTAATTAATCTTTTTGGATTTAAAGTATTTTTGTACATATTTTGAAACAAATTCTGTACCTTTATCAGATTGTATGTGAGTAGGTGTTAAATTACTTTCAGTAAATATACTTTCAAAACATTCTTTAGTTGTTTCTGAGTTTTTCTTTTTCATTGGTCTTGCAAAAGCATATTTACTAAATACATCAATAACACAAAGTATATACTTGAAACCATCATTATATTGAGAATAAGTTCGCATATCACTTAAATCAGCTTGCCACAGTTCATTAATATTTGATAGAATGTACCTATTACGCGGGAATTTTTTTGAATGGGTTTATGTAATGTGTATGTTTCTTGTGATTTTAACCATTCCTTTACTTGCTTTTTATTCATTTTACCCTTCATGACTTTTGATAATTTATCAATACTACCAAAACCAGCGGGATTAGATGGATCATAATAAATCCAGTTAATTTCTTCTAGTACGGGGTCCATTTTTCCCACTCAAGCCTTTTACGTATTTTAGTTGTAGACTTTTTATCTCTACTGCTCGGTGTAGAAAACTCTTGAAATTCAATCTCAGAGGGTTTGTTCAGATCTTTTGCTTGAAGTTGGTTAATAAACTCATATCTCTTTGGATTTCCAATATAAGTAAGTGGTACTTTAATATCTTTTAATGCTTCAGCAAATCTATCCCACCCTACTGGATCACTTCTTTTTAAGGGTCTTAGTGAATCATTTATTAAATCAACAATATTACTTCCAGGAATTTTTTCATTATCAATTATGACTGTACCTTCATTATCCCAATGTATTTTACCTTTACTAGTTTCAACTAAGTTTAATAATAACTGTCCTTTTTTATTATAAGTTTTTGGTATTAAACTGAGTATTTGAGCTGGTGTGTAAAGTGGATTTTCAACATTTTCTTTACTTTTGATGGATCGATTCTCCTCCAACAAAGATTCAGCATCAACTGAAGTTTTTAGATCTCTATCTTTATTTTTAAAACCAATTTTAGACTCGTTTGAATCTTCATTAGATGTATCAGAATAAATTGGTAATCTGAGTGGTTGACGATCCTCTTCGGTAAAATGAAGGTATCTTTGCAGTGTTTGTAAATATAACATCCATTTCTTTCGGTCTTCCGTCTTACTATTCATAATATTTTGCATTTCAATATCTAATCGAGATAAACTACTACTCGTATTAACCTTATTTTCTTGTTTTAATTTTTCAATCAATCCAGGTTCGATAAGTATCATTTTCTTTGCATTTTCCATGTTAACTGGCTAGTCCACTCACTAATCCACTCAATATTGCACCTAATATTATTGGTAAGAAAGCCCCTCCTTTTTGTATAATTATATTTTTTCTTAGTTTATGTTTACACTTACGCACTAGTTGACGGAGTACATTTTTGTGTTTATTCAATTTTTGTTTATCTTGATCTTTAAGAGGTACTTTTCCTTGTAAAACGTTATGAATACACTCACAAATACAGTTAATTTCTTCTTCATCACACGTTTTAAGTAATGCTCTTTGATATTTTGGTTTAAGCGTATGCAAAGCGTTTAGCAAATGTTTATGCGTTGTGAGTCGACGATGCATCATTTAGCAATGATTTGAAATGTTTGATTCTTGGTGTATTTAAACTCTTTTGTGGGGACGTAGACTGTGCAGAAACCATTAAATGGGAAGACATTTGTCTTGATACGACAAAAATCATTGGTATTCTGTTTTAAATCTACCATTAAATATCCATGCGCCTCTAGAGTTGCATCCCTGTAGGCATCTTCAATAAATTTTGGGTTATCTGGTGACACTTGTCGTGCTAAATATCTTATTTGAGTTTTATCTCGAGGGTTTTTAAAATATATTATATAACTTGAGTTTAAGGATATGTCTCTTTGCCCTTTACCCCGATGAAATAAATTTTGTGTTAAATAAAATACACTAAGATTCCTGTGATGACTACCTTTTGTAAATATATCCACAATTCTTCCATCGGACTCTCTCATTAGATCATCAATAATAACAAGATGTGGGTTTTCACCGTCAAACATATTAACATTTGGAATTCCTTGATGGTAGTTAACATTTGGTAAATTATATAAAGGTTGCATTTCATCAAAGCACCATGTGATCTGATTAAAATCACAATTACATATTTCTGTAACTGATTTTATGAAATTTGTTACAAAATTTGACTTCCCACGTCCACTTGGCCCCGCCACAATAGCAGTAAACGGATAGATAAAGTGAAACATTACACACGTCTAAAGTTCTAAGGGGTGAAATAAAAAATGAAAGTGTTGGTGTTAACAATTAATATATATTGCAAACATTATATAAAACAGAATGATCTGTATACTATTTCTAACACAATTAGTACATCATAATTTTACAATCAACTCAACCTCAAATAAATGCACACACACACACACACGCAAATATAAACAACAATTAACTTAAATTATTTACATTAAAACAACGATTAAATATGTAATAAACTCTACGTCATATTATACTATTATCATTATTTTACAATCAATACAAATTTTATTTACATGCAGACATAAAATTAAAAACTATCAACACTTAACGCAGTTTATAATGACCCCAAGCTAATGTTTCAATATTATTATCTAAAATATGCCTCTTTGTGTCATTATATGATAAACCAATCTTATTTAATTTTTGTGTAAAAATTGTGTGTTTAATTGATTTAAATCTAAGCATACTATAATATTGCACTTTTTTATTAAATAGAGAAGACTTATAATTATCCATGGTCATCTTTTTAGTGATACATTTATTTACCCCTTTTGCCTTGGCTATAGTCTTATTCTCTAAGTTAAAAGCGTACATTTTGGATCGTAAACCCACAAATTCTTTCATGATTTTACCATTATTTTCATCTTTAAAAAAACCTAATTTCTTTTTATTTAATTTTGGATATTCAAAAATATTATTTGAATCATAAGCTGAGGTATCAAAGTATGATGAAAGGTCAGGTTTTATATCGGAGTAAAAATCATCTGTAAATATATGATATATTAAACTATCCGTATCTGTATACAATAATTTGATTTTACTAAACTTTTTAACCATATAGTTATAATGAAAATCATACATTAATGTTTTTGAAATATCTAAAATGCAAAACCCTAAATAAATTGGTTTGTTATATATTAACTTTGTTTTTCGCAACTGAACCGCAACTAGGTTTTCCGAAAATACTGAAAGACTATGAAATTGTGGTTTAGCGATTAGATCTTGAGCACCTAAAGCTTTGCCCTGGTTCTTCCAGTGTGTAACTAATTTTATGTTAACCCTTTTTTCAATATTCTCCATAGTCTTTCCGAAGACTGAATTATTCATTAATTTATAAAAATCTTTTTCGAAATCTGATTTTGCTAACGTTCTTAATTTTGTGTTTAGATCTATGTACATCTTCAACCAGCGAGACTGTTTAAATTTTAAAACTCTATGAATTTTAGTTAATTTAACCCCCATTTCTATGCACTGCTTTAAATTTCTGTAATGAATTACATATTTATCTTTATTATTTAAATTTGGGACTAGTTTATTTTCATTAATATTGCCTGTACAAATGTTTTCGGGGCATAAAGGAAAGTCCGAATGTAAATCATGAAGTTCATGTGGATATTCCAAATCAACTTCTAAAATAAAACCGAAGTTCGATGTCTCAGACACATTAAATTCTGTATTCGGATTTACCCATTCGAATCCACCAGTAGGAAGACATTGAGACATAGCCCAACCATACAAATTGTTGGCATCAAAATATGTAATATATGAATTTGGTTTCCCTGCATCATAATCCCCCATATATTTGTTATTAGCTCTAGCATAACGATTACTACATTGAGATACACCACCCCTGATACCTGATCTAATAAATGCAATTTTCTCATAATCTGTTAAAAGTTCTAATTCTATTTTTGTATATTTTAACATTGCATCCCAACTTAAACCGGGTGCTGTGTAATAATGGGCAGGGTCTAAATCATAAGTATTAATACATAACTTTCTAAAGTTTTCAAATACATCGGTTAAAAATAAAACGTCTGTTTTTAAATACAGGTTTGAATAATCTAGCATATTACAACACCCAAAGTGTTCCCAAACATCTTTAGCATGATTGTAATCATCATTTGAAATATGGGAATCTGTGAGCGAGCTATAAAAAAATTTTTGTTCGGGGAGCGATGTTAGGCTTAAACTATCATAATTAGTCATAAGTTCATATGGATAAACGCCTTTCCGTTTTAAACGAAAGAAATCTTCATCATTAGGATAATTTCTACGTAATTCTTGAAATTGATCATTACTGAGATTTTTGGCCAATTCTTCTAATTTACATGATAAAAACTTAAATGAATCTATGAATCTTAATATAATTTCGTGGTTATTCATTTTTAATTTTTTGGAAAAGGATATATATTTTTCTTTATTTTGAGGGATAACTTCGACTTCACCATCACAAAAGTTTAACGCGTGAACAATAAAATGAGCATCATAGTGACTAAGGTTGTGTAAAAATATTGGTATATAACGAGGTTTTCTGAATTTCGAGCTACATGATTCGTGAGCAACACCTATAAAACTACCGGTGTACCAATCAAAATCATAAAAATGTTCTGCTAACTCTGTTTCACAAATATGACAAATGGTTGCATTTGAAATTTGGTTTTTGTCTTCATTTGTTAGCGGAAGTGGAGGATATTTTTGAAGTCTATTTATTTCTTTGAGATTGATAGATAAACTTTCCATAAACACTTGTGCACAGTTGGGTCCGCAATACGTTACATATTTTGATAATTTATCATCATATGAACATTTTATATAATAACCAAAACTATGTACTTCATGTTTCTGAATATTGTGTGTGAAAGGTTTGGAAGGATCGTTAGAACATGATTCTATTGGTTTTAAAAATGCTTCAAAATCAGCATAAACTACGAATGGTATCTTCAACTTTTTTTCATAACTATCAAATTTAATTTTATCATTTGAAATAGGTTGACCAAACCAATTCTTTTTTTTAAAAGTTTCACTGTTTGGTAATTCTGTACAAATGTGGGCACAATCGTATTGTTCATGGTTATTTAAACTTTCCTTAGATGGAAAGTGAAGTAGACATGCTTCGCAAATGTACATGATGTGACCGTCTTTTGAAATTTGTTTACTAACTAACCGCGATAAATTTTTTATGTAACAATAATGATTTTTTGTATCCTTGGAAAAAAATAATAAATTGATATGTCTATCTTTACGACACTTTGTTAAAAATAATGGACCTACTATAGAATTACATCGTTTTTCCTTATTATATTCTAACCCAAAAACATTAATACTAATATCATTTAATTTCTCTACTTTTGCTATGTCAGAAATTTTAACTGGAAAGGAAATACCATCAAATTTAAGTTTATTTGCATGTTTAACGTACGATGATACACGATCCGCGTCTTTGTTTACGGGATATAACGCCGAGAGTAACGCCCATTTAAAACAAAAATAATCCTTGCTTTTTACATTTATAACAGCCTTTTTTAATTTTATGTCACGAGGAAGATCTATGTATGAAGTACCGCGTAGGGGGTTAAATTTATTAACATTCATGTCTATAGATTTTATGTTTTTTAGACTCCATCCACTATCTTTTTTTTCAAATGCACTAATTTTAGTAGTAATTGTATCATTTAAAGATGAAAAAAAAATACTTAAGTCATCTCCTTGACAAATAATATAGTTAAGCGTTTGAAAATCGAACGTATCATGAATATCTTTAGTTTGTTGAACAAAATCAGCATGCAATATGAAGTTTACTTTAAAAATTATGTGTTGATGAATACACTCTTGTATTAAAAATAAAATATCATCTTTAATAGAATTTAAAAATAGTTCAGGAGTTTCAAAATTTACCAATGTCGAACTATCTACTCTACTCTTGATTTTATAAGTTAAAATCCTATTTCCAAAAGCAGATTCAATAACACTAACGTTTGATAAAGAATTATGTGAATTTAAAAGATTATTTTTGTGAACATTACTTTTAAAATGATTAGCTAAATACCGTTTCTTGATAAGTATATGACACGTTAGACATTCCACTTGATCATCGTTACTGATACTATTCCCTGCAGAGGTAGGCGCTTCTGCTTCCGTTGTTGGTTTTTTGATGATCTTGGGTTTTTTGCTGCTCGTTCGCTTCGTTCCTCTTCCAAGTTGTAGTGGTTGACTACTAAAATGTTTAAATATATTAAAAACTGTACAAGACATTGTGTAAATTATGATCGATATGAATGTTTATTTTACTTACTTAAACTGTGTTTCAACCATCGCACAGTGATTATACAACTCATTATCATACGATGAATCGAACAGTTGATCCTTCTCCATTTCATCACAAACTTTAGACAACTCCTGATTTAATTCGCTGTTGAATAGTTCCGTATTCTCTTCCATGGTTGTGGAGAAGAAAGCACTGGTGCACACTTCACTGAAGTTTGCCATCCTTATAGTAAAGAAGAAAATAGGTAGCAGAGTAAGTAACAGTTCAGTGTTGGTAGACCAACTGATACCCAAATTTCAAATAATGTCCGATATTTAAGTCTAACAAAGGATTAGAAATAGAATATAATGAGTACACGGAAGTAATTTAAGTAAACAGAATCACATTCACTAATGATCAGCTAATGACTGTCATTGTTAAAAAAGTATTTTTTAACTTTTTCACTTTCTGCTATTGTCTTTGTAATATTGTATACGAGGGCGTTTGTGTTGTCGTAGATGCTATCTTTATTAGTCTTTACGTAATATTTAATCCTCGTGGAAGCATGTTTCCAATGATCAGTAGTTGGAATCTTGGATAGCTTCTTCATATCGTACATTTCAATTTTGATGAGATGCGTCGCTTGGTCTCCGTCGTCAGAATTAGTAGAAATGTATGATACACCATCTCTAGCGGCTCGTGCTACGGTTGATGATAACAGCTTCCTCTTTTTTATTTTTGATTCAGCTTCAAAAAAATGATCAATCGATTGCGATTTTCTTTTTCCACCATCGCATGTGTTATTATTAATCACGATGTCATCACTCTCTTCTTGAGGGGAGAGTGGCGAGTAGTAATACTGTTTATAGGTATTTTCATCGAAGCTCAATGATTTCTGCAACAACACAGTTATCATGTTAATATCAATTTGTTAACACTTAATCATAAAAGTTAAAAAAGCTAAAGTTACAACCTATTAAAGTCCACTGCTGAACATAGGCCTCCTCTCATTTCTGAGAGGGTTTTAGGGCTAGGAAATGTTCGCTGCGATACCTCAATGCGTGTTGGCAAACTTCACATGCCTTCGAAATTTTCTCAGACATGCATTCCTCACGATGTTTTCCTTCACCGCTGAGCACGTGGTAAATCAGCACTTAAAATTGTAATTAATAATTTAATTGGTGCCGGCGGGGATCGAACCCGGGTCGCGTACTGTGAATTTTACATTTTGCGCTAACCATCTGAGCTACCATGGCTTAACCATATACACACACATAATATTTAATTATAATTTGTTAACACTAAATCATACACACGTAAGAAAATAACAGAAAGAAAAGTAAGTTTGTCAATAGAATAAACACTTACATCCATGGCCTTTGATGCGTTGAAGTAACACAAACGTAGTATTGATAGATCCACTGCGGTCAAACGACCATACACTAACTCCATGACTGCAGTTGCTTGGTCTTATATAGTACCAGTGAGTAATAATTCTAATCTAAAGAATTTCTGCAGTAGAATTGATAGTATCTTTATGCGTCAACAAGCTTACCTTACATTCTGTTGCTTATCTCTACATTCCTACGTCCTTCCTGTCGTGTCTTGTTCAGTGTATTGGTGACTCAAATACGTTTTGTATAACACAAAGAAAGCAATTTAATATTTAGATATCACTATAATTGATCATTCCTATATTAGTCATTGAGTAGATTGGTACTGTAATAATCTACTAATAGCAGTAATATTATGGATACACTAGATGTACAACAACATCTGAAAAAGATTCACCCCACTCTAGAAAATAATGTTTATGCTGCCAATAAACTACCCATGTACACCCACGTACCAACGTATATAATATGCAATTTGGATACAGATGATAAACCAGGGTCACATTGGGTAGCTTTATATATCGATACGAATGACGTCGGTCAATATTTTGATTCATTCGGACGGGCACCTGTACGATATCATCTAGAGTTTTTTAAAAGAAATTGTAAAAGATGGAACTGGAATGTTGATAGGATTCAGAATGAGTGGACTTCAGTTTGTGTCGAATATTGCTTAATGTATTTGCTATATAAGTTTCAGGGATGTTCAATGCATAGTTTTACGAGTATATTTACAGGGAACACATTGTACAACGATATGTTAGTGGATGAGATGTTTCGCTCCTATTTTATAGATAATAAGTAATAAGATTTTGTATTTTATAAATAAAAATTTTAACAAAATTGGGTAATGTGTTTTATTAATGAGTCAGATTAGTGTAGATAGGAACAAAGGAGTATAATACAATAGCACCACGCTGAGGAAGAATAGATAATGACGGTATTGAACGAACAATAGATAAGTAGATAAGAACAATGGAGCGCTAATGACGGTGGAGACTCGCAGCGGATATCAATTAGATAAGAGTTAATTGATCTGCACATCTCCGGAACCGTGCATCCTACGCAAAAATGGACCGCAGATTCGTGATCAGAGCATGCCAAAACCTTTTTTTTTTTTTTTTTTTTTAGGATTGTGAGTCGACGAACGTCGTACTTGTACCTCTTCTGACTCAGTGCGCCAGAACTGGTACAACCTTTCTACAAGTGCGCCAGAACTGGTACAACCTAACTACTCTTACTACATAAAATGCAATATTACAAAATGAAAAAAAAAACTGTTCACATTTTAGTTTTGATTTCAAAAAATTATATAATTTAAATTATGTTTTGATTTATTTTATTTAGTTTTTAGTTAACAAGACTCATAAGCTTATTAATCACTTTGCTTCTATAGGAGTTAGCACTATTATTAAAAATGTCAATGTCGCAAAAGTGATCATTATAATTTTGCATTAAGCGATACAACGGCGCTCTTTTGACAGCTTTGGTTCTACACAAGGGAAGGGCAAATGTTTGACGGGGGCATCTTGATCTTACACGTGATCGAGTACGTACACGATATCGCAATTTATTTATTACAGTAATGCAATCATATCTATTATGGCAAAGGTCAAATAATAACATTGCTACTAATTGTTGTCGTCTGAGCTTTAAAGTTAACATTTTGTATTTATTTAAAATAGCATTATACGAACAATATTTATGCCTACATCTATAGAACATTGACTTAAAAAACTTTTTTGTACCCTCTCAATCTGATCGGTATAGACATTATAAAAAGGATTCCACAAAGCAACAGCGTATTCCAAATGAGAGCGTATCAGTGCCTTATACAAAAAGATATATGTTGCTGGGTTGGTGAAATCCTTACAGGCTCTCATTACAAACCCAAACATTTTAAGAGCTTTATTACATATTTGTTCAACATGTGTATCGAGTGTTAATTTACTATCAATGGTAATGCCGAGGTCACAAATAGAATGTACTTTTTCAATAGTAGAGCTGCACAGGGAATATGATTGTTGATTAAAATTAATTTTCTTAGTGACAGTTAACATTTTGCACTTATTAATACTAAGACTTAATTTATTTTTTACACATTAAGCAGAAAAGCGGTCCAAGTCATCCTGAAGTCTGAGGTTGTCACAAATGGTACGATAAATTTTAAGGTCGTCAGCATATAGTAAAAAGTTACTGTGTTGAAAACAGGAGTCAATATCATTAATAAAAAGTATAAATAATAGTGGTCCCAATATAGATCCTTGAGGTACCCCGGAGGTGATAGACACAGACTCTGATTCGTAACCATTAATAACAACCTTTTGCGTGCGGTTAGTTACGTATGATTTAAACCACCGCCAAAGATTGCCACGTATACCGTTGAAAGCAATTTTATCAAGTAGGATTTTGTGATCAACTCTGTCGAAGACTTTACGGAAGTCTGTATAAATACAGTCAGTTTGATGATTTGAGTCTAAATTTTTGAATAAGTCCGTTAGATATATTAATAAATTGGTAGTAGTTGATCGTCGTCTTACAAAACCGTGTTGTTCGGGTATGATTAAATGATGCAGTGATGGATATATAGAATTAAAAATTAATCGTTCGAAGAGCTTCGACACAGCTGACAAAATAGAAATAGGACGGTAGTTCTCAACATTTCGTTTTGAACCACACTTATGTACAGGCACGATTCTAGCGGCTTTCCATATGTTAGGACATATACCTTCACTTAAACATTTATTAAAAAGGAAACACAGCGGTTTAGCAATATTAACTGCTGCATTTTTCAGAAATACTGGTGATATATTATCGGGCCCCATAACCTTGTTTGTATTTAACGCCTGTAACTCTTTAAGAACTTCATCCTCTGATAATATGATAGATAAATTAATGTGTGAATCAGGGCATTGTGTAAAGTCGATACTATCAATATCATATTCAGCTGAAATTGAAGATGCTTCAAAGCTTGAGTGAAAAAACATTGAAAATAGGGTACATGCTTCTGTAGGATTAGTGGCGTTATTATCATTATAGTAAACATTGTCAGGAATACTAGCAGTATTTTTACGCTTTGATATATATGTCCAGAAATGCTTTATATTTTTTTTAATATTATTTTGAATTGACGACATGTAGTTTTTATATCTTATTGCACACTCTTTATTAAAGCACTTTCTAAGCGTAGAGAATTCGTTATAATCATAAGAGTTTTCATATTTTTTCCACTTGATCCAGGCCCGCTCTTTACGTTTGAAAGTGTGAATCAGAGTGGCGTTAAACCAAACAGGGAATGAAGATTGTTTTAAGATTTTTGTAGGTATGAACTTTTTAATAAAACCATAAAGTATTTCGTAAAAATCTATCACAGCCTCTTCAGCAGATTTATCTGAGAACATTTCGTCCCATGGTACCTTGGAAAGCTCATTATTTATGACGGAGTAGTCAGCATTTCGAAAATAAAGCTGTCTTCGTGAAATAAAATCGCCATGTCTATAAATCTGTACAAAAAGAAGATTCAAGCCATGTTTGGAAATTCCTAAGATCTCTTGGAGTGGGGAAATTACGTTCAAGCTTGATTCAAAATAATATAGATTTAAATTTAATGATTTCATATGTTTACGCCAAAACTACACATTTAAATAAAACTAGTTTTTACGGATTATATCGCATATATTAGCTTATTTTATGTTCCCGCCGTTTTGAGCACTTTACAGCACCCGTGGTCAGGGGGGGGGACTGAGGTGTTCGACATCCTAATGTCATAGTTACCAACGGCTATCTCCAGATTAAAATTATTAATTTTTATTGCGACTTAAAAGTTCATATATAATCCGAACTTACAGTATTTTGAAGTCTTGCAGTTGTATGCTTGGGTTGGGATTTTATATAACTTTCAGGTCGCCCTAAGGCAACAAATTTCTGATACATTTATTAACTTTGTTCACTCTAATCTTAATATATGTCATATTAATGCTCAAAGTATTCCATGTCATTATACTGAATTATTGGCTACTTTCTCAGCTTTCGATCGATAGATCTCGTCCATGCTATACTAGTGTCCGAGACCTGGTTAAAACCTAACCTATGTTCTACATCATATGGTCTACCAGGCTTTGTACTGGTACGACAGGACCGAATTTTAAGGCGTGGAGGTGGAGTCGCTATTTACCTACGTAGTGATATAACCTTCAAAGTAATGCCGAGGAGTCCACTTTTGATCAACAGGCTAATGACACGGAGTATCTGTTTCTTGAAATTAATTTAAAGGGGGCCAAAACTATTCTTGGAGTCGTTTACTCTCCTCCCTCTATTAATTATTTTTCCACTTTGGAATCTATCCTAGATAACATCTGCTCTGAGTACACACATCAAGTCATTATGGGTGATTTCAACACAGACCTGTTAAAAAACTCCTCTAATTCTCAAAAGTTACGATCCATCATAAACTCGGTCAACCTCTCCATTCTCCCCCTTAAAGCTACTCACTCTAATTTTTCTACCGCGGATTCTTGGATCAATTTAATTATTACATCTTCTAATTAAGTTGCGAGTTATGGTCAGTACCCAGCTCCTGGTTTTTCGAACCATGACTTGTTATTTCTCTCATATAAATTAAAACCACTTAAACATATCCCTCATACAATAAAGTTACGCAGCTATGCTCGAATAAATAAAGATAACTTAATTAATGATGTGTCCGCCATTGATTGGTCTCCAGTGTTAAATACTGACTCAATTAATGATATGGTTATGGAGTTTAATTCTAAATTATAGAATATTTTCAATACACATGCGCCAGAACGAGAGGTTAAAATCAAACGTCCATCAGTACCGTGGATCACTAGCGACGTACGCCTGGCAATGAACAGGCGCAACAGAGCTTTTGTCACATATAAATCTTGCCGTACTGTACAGAACTGGGAGGCCTTCAAAAAGAAAAAGGTGGTGAGGTCTGCTAAACGCCGATATTTTCATGATTTCCTAATTAATTCATCGCAATCGGAGACATGGAAGTTCATTCACTCTCATGGTCTCAGTAAAACTAAAAAACAAGTAACCTCAGATATTTTCTCATTAAATGATCTCAATGCTCACTTTTCTACAGCGGCTTGTCTCCCATCTCACATTAAAATGAAAACTATTTCGATATTACTTCCATGTCATCCCCGCATACTGATTCTTTCTCTTTTTCTGCTGTCACTGAGAAGGATATTTTAAAAGTATTACAAAAACTTAAACCAAAGGCAGTAGGTCATGCCAACATAGGAAGAACCATGATATCATATGTTTCCGATCATATTGTACCAATTTTAACCTCCGTTATAAACCGCTCATTGCTTACTGGGAAGTTTTCGTTATGCTGGTGGAAGGCTTTTGTTCTACCTCTTCCAAAAATTTCTATGCCCAGTGCTCTCAATCACTTCCGGCCTATCTCGATTTTGCCGTTTTTGTTAAAAGTCTTAGAAGCTGTAGCGCTCAAACAGATACAAACTCACTTAACCAAAAGCAACTTACTGAATCAACACCAATAAGGATTTCGACCTAGACATAGCACCACAACGGCGCTTTTAAAAATAACAGAGGATGTGCGTGATGGCATGGAGTTTGGAAAGTTGACGGTGTTAGTTTTAATAGATTTTTCTAACGCCTTTAATACCGTTGACCATGATATTCTCATCGCCATCTTGTCTTACATAGGTTTTTCCTTATCAGCACGGAATTGGGTCTCCTCCTAGCAACACCTCCGCAAGGTGGAATTCTCTCTCCTTTACCTTTCTCTATATTTATTAACATGATCACTTGTAATGTTCGTGCTTCCTACCATATGTATGCCGACGACTTGCAACTCTATGCTCATGTCGACGCTACTTTCATAAATAATGCTGTAACCGTGATTAACTCCGATCTTAACTGGATTCTTAATTGGTCAAGAAGGTATGGGGTTGCTGTTAATCCAAGCAAATGCCAAGCTGTAGTCTTAGGCAGTGCACGTCAATTAGGTAAACTTAATCACACATCGTTCGATCCTCTGATTTATAATGGCGAGGCAATTCCTTACAGCTCCCATGTTAGGGACTTGGGATTAACCTTGGATTGTTCACTTACTTGGCGCAGTCATGTTAAGGAAGTTAGCCGTAAAGTTTGTACTACTTTGAGAAAATTTTACAGATATAAAAATATCTTACCGCCTTGTATGAAGAAACTTCTAATTCAATCGCTAATTCTTCCTATGTTTGATTATGCTGATGTGTGTTACTTAGATGCAGACAAATACTTGGTCAATAAATTGGATCGGCTTCTCAACAACTGTATCCGTTTCATTTACGGTCTTCGAAAGTATGACCACGTCTCTTTCTATCGCTCTTAACTTGAATGGTTAAATATCCCACAACGCAGGAGCCTTAGAATTCTTAGCACTCTGTTCACTATTCTTAACGATCCATTGGCCCCAGAGTATTTGAAATGTAAGTTTCAATACCTGGGTTCTTCCCATGATTGCAATCTTCGCTCTCGTAACAATCTCGTGCTCCATACTCCCTCTCACCGTACTGGTTTCCTCTCAAACTCTTTCGCTGTTACAGATGTAAGACTCTGAAATGCGCTTCCCCTAGCAATAAGAAAATCCCCAACAAGTGGATTTTTAAAACAAAGGTAAAAGGAACATTATTTGGGTTCATCTGACACATAAATATATAAATAATCTATAGCATTTAATCTATTATATCTATTGTAGATATATGTATGTATATACGTGTGTATATGTGTGTGTATGTATGTGTATGTATGTATATATATGTATATATAATTAAGTTTGAGCTATGAGTATATGTGTGTGTGATGTGTGTGTGTGTGTGGGGGGGGGGGTATGTGAAATTTATCAATTTTAGGTTTCATCCTGGCCCACTGCAGTACACACATCTCCCACTAACTTTCCGGTTGGCTGGTAGAAAATGCCATATGGCATTAAGTCCGCCTTTTGTACCTTTAGTACAATAAAGTGTAAATAAATAAATAAATAAATTGTAGGATCCCAAGCAGATGGTAGCATCCAGCCATCTTCTCTATTGAAATTCGGATTTTAATTTGTTTTGCTCTCCTCTGTTTTTTGAAATGTTATTTACTTTCTTAGTGTACAATAAAGGGTATAGTAAGTAGTAATAAGGGTATTGTATTGTATTCGAGACGTGGAGAATCATATCCCCTCCTTGTTGGATCTTCTCATGGCCTCCTGGCATCATCAGATTTCCGTTCATGTTCCTCTTGGCTCTTCGGATCATTGTCTGATCGGTACGGTGCTCTTCACGCGCTCTCCGCGGTTGAGATGTGCTGCCGACGTGTATGGAAGTATAATCTGCTTAGAGGTTCTTCAAAAGAATTTATTGCCAAGGCAAAGCCCGGTCAAATTCAGAATTGGTGACCTATGGTAAGTCCTATCGTATGTTTGCGCTCAGAAAATGTAGAATTCACGTAGGTAAATGTGCTCTCTTGAAGCGTATTATGAAAAATCTTTCGACGATTTAATTGATGTGCATTTATTTGCACTAGTAAAAACAAACTTTAAAAGAAACTTTATCGAAATAGTAGCAATAAGTAGCAACTACAGAGTTAAATTATATTGTGAAGTGTAAACTCCAAGGCGTACTAGCTTTATAATTATTATGTAGTACATTTTTAAATTTAATTATGGTTTAGTTTCTGTTATTTTGTTTTTATGTGTTAAATAATTTGAGGTAACGGCTGACATGCATTATTGTATTTGTAATAAATAAAAAATAAAATAAGATACAATATTGTACAATTTCAACTTTATGTGACACAACCATTTAAATAATAATTTATTACAATGAAATAACTTAAATTTATAGATAAATAGTTTTGCGATGCAATAATAACACTTACATATAAGGCTTCAACATGAATTCGTGCATTCAAGCACGACGTTCCCTTAGGCTCTTCAAGCTTTTATCAGTCAATAACAATAGCCGATTGTTTAAAGTGTGCTTTTTCTTTTTATCAGTGAATGCTTTTTCGGTATTTATGTAAGAACCTAAGGTAAATAATATACTTTTATTCTAATAAATTCAATGAAGAAAAGAACTCTTTTCATTGTAAGTTATTACAGGCAACGGCAGTTTTATTAGTTCTCATATTTGGTAGCGTTTAACATTTGTATATGTTTTACTAACCTTTAAACAATTATAGGTAACTAAAAAAAGTATTGTTTAACTTAATATAATCATAATTACAGAGTTTTTAGTATTTTATAAGCCATATGTGGCTTTAACAGAACGCGAGTAACCCGGGTTCAATCCCTGCCAGCACCAACGAAATCGTTAATTGCAATTTTAAAGCTGATTTACTACGTGCTCGGCGGTGAAGGAAAACATGCATGTCTTTTTTTATAAGATGATAAACGAGCACACAGTCCACTTGATGGTAAGTAGTTGCTGTGGCCCATCCAATCTGATCATAGAATCTGAGGAATAAGAAAAAAACGTTTCGAAGACATGTTAATTTCGCCAAGACGCATTGGGACAGCGCGGCGGACGCTTCCTTGCCCTAAAACCCTTTTAGAAATGAGGGGAGATCTGTGCCCAGCAGTGGGACCTATATAGGCTGTAACTTTATGTGGCTTAGCCATTACTTCCCATAAATGGTAGGTGAATTTTTATTTAAGAGGGGGCAAACGAGCAGGCGGCTCATCTGATAGTAAGTGTAGTTACCGCCGCCCATGAGCAACTGCAACACAAAGGGGATTGCAGATGCGTTATCAGACTTAAAAAAAGAGTAGGCTCTTTTCTTGAAGGTCCCTAAGTCATAGCGATCCGCTTACCCGTAAGTCCGTCCGTAAATTGCTGATGGTAGTCGATTCCACAAGGAATTTAGTACGGCACGCTGTTTTACTGCTAGTAATGATTAATTGCATAAGCAGAAGAATTATATGAACATTCGGTCTAATTCCAAGATATATGGAATGTGTATAAATAATTCTTATAATAAAATATAAAATAGGTTGTCTGCTTTTTTACGATCATAGTTTAATTTCATATTATTATTATTTCTTTTGCGGGTTGTTTTGAAGCACGAATGGATTGCCTTGACCGGGGAAGGACCACGCTCTCAAAGAATACCAGGGTAAAATAGCAGCTTAATACTGCTGTGTTTCGTATGGTAAGTGAAGAGATCCGGAAACCCTTATTTACTGGAAACGAGGCATTTCCATATTTGTCCTCAGGGGTGATAACGCATCTGCGTTTTGATTCTTAATCGAGGATAAATGTACTCGTAGATATCTATGGGTCACAGCATCCAATTACCATCAGGTGGACTGTGTGTTTATTTGTCACTCTTATTCTATAAAAAAATTCAAAATTTAAATAATATTTCTATAAGAACAAAAACGTTCAGTGCGGAATGCGGTCAAACCTGCTAGATATGCCTCATTGTTTTTAAATAGTTTTAAGCCTGTTTTAAAAACATAATTTGATAAGTTTTCAAGCCAACTTGATACATTATATAAGGAATCTCCACATTGCTCTTACAATTTTAAAATATTGTCTTCTTGTACCTAGTGTTATATACTTACTCCACTCGAGTTCTGAAAAATGTTATTGAAAACATCCTACATTTTTCATTAAACTAAGCTTTCCGAACTTAAGTTACTTTCTTATAACTTTTGAAGGGGAATAAACTAAGTAAGTGGCGCAAACATGAGTTTTTAAGAAATGACCACATATTGGTGTCAGTCATCAGTTTGTAGGATCCACGTGCGATAAAGTTCTTAAAGGAAATGTATTCACGATTTGTCGTCGCCAATGGTAACAAGAGGGCTGGTTCTTTTTTCGCTTAAAGGCTAAGCACCTATAGCCATTCAGTCAGGGAACGAAGCCAGCGTTTTTACTTGGCAGTACACCACGGGGAGGATAGAAGGAGGGTAGAAACGAAAATTATAATACAGTCCGTATTATAATTTTCGTTTCTACTTTTAGACTTTTTATCATTATAATAAAGATTATATCATCATCATCGTTATCATTATCATCATTACATCCCTTCACAAGTACTTTGCTGAACATAGGCTTCAATAAAGGTTGAATGTTTTTATGTAATATAATGTGAAAACCTAACGAAGAATAAGAGTGTTTAGGTTAGACGGAATCAAACATTATTAAAGTAGTAGAGCTCGACGTGTTGTTTATAATTGTAATGTGGTGTACAATATTATACAAGTGTTTTTGTGCTTAAATAACTATTTTGTACCTTTTCACTACAAAAAGTTAATTTATGTCAAGAAATTGCGACCATGGTTAAAAAACAGGTTAAATCAAAAAGTAAAAGCGAAGACTTCAAAACTGTTGCTTTATATTTATAAATACGTCGTCGCTTTTTTCAATTTATATTGAGGGCTGGTTGCTTCTGAGAAAGCGGCCTTGAATTTTAAAGGCTTGAATAATGGTTTATTCAATGAGAAATGAAGGTTATTGTGTTATGGACAGCCATCTTATTTTTAAGTATTAATTTGATTTCAATTGAATCGGTTATAAAAAGAGATGGTGGAGGTATTTTTGCAAGACTGTATCTCAGTGATACATTATGGAATAAGTTATAAAACTTCAGAACACTAAAGAATAGTATTGGTGCCATAATGACTACTGATAACAAACATAAAGATAGAAAAGTTGATATTGACATATTTTCAGATAATCTTTGGAAATTTAAACGTGATTTATTACATTTATATTCCTCAAATAATTGTAATTCACAGTAAAATTATATTATTTTTCTTTAAGCTAAATAGTGATTAGGAAATGATTGTATATTATAATTTATTAATGATTTTATTTTTGTTATGTTTAACGTTCATAAAATTTCTAATGTTAATAACAATAGTGGAATATGCATGATTTAATTTAATTAATTATATAACACTAAATTCTGATATATTTATTGATTTCTCAATTTTTGTATTCAATTTAATTCACTGCATGTTTACTTGTGTCTATTTTTTTGTAATGAAATGTGTGTATAGGTGTTAATTAAGTCTACACTTAGTTTTTATGATTTTTTGCAAAAATATTATACTTTTGTTAGTGTATGTCTTGTTGGTATAAATAAATAAATAAAAAATAAGTAAATAAATAAATAAATAAATAAAATAAATAAAAAGTGAATAGAACTGATAGTTCTTCAGATGATATTGAATATTAAATAGAAGTCTTATGCACATGTCCTATACCTTATTCCATATGATTAAAAATACAAAGAAGATATAAATACAGAAAATATGTACAACAGAAATGTTATTTAGTACTACAATTTATTATATATTTTTGTAATTTGAAATGATTAAACCAAGAAAATTTCAAATATTTTAACGTTCTTAAACTAGGAAAATATACTTGGAATATAAACATGGAAAACGAATATAAAATATTCTTTATTTATCTTTCAGTATACAGCGCTTGGTCTCGCATCGTGTCTTTTTTTTTAGTATTTCCTGACTAAAACCGACTACCGTATGAACTTCGACTATACAAAGTTATAAATAAAAAGGTTATTGAATAAAAAATCTTGCATTTTTATTCTTTAACAAGGATAAATTTAATCGCGGGTTGAATAGTATAAAGTTACATTATTACACAGTATTACGCTACGATCATGTGGAATATAAGGGTCTCGTCACTTTTACTTCTTCAAAACGTCTGAATGCATCAAGCGCCTATTCTTGTGTTATAATATTTTTGTTGTTGTCATCTTTTTTATCAGTAATTGGAGGATTTGCTATTATCGCTACGTTAGGCAGACGCAGTGGTTTTTACCAAATATCTCACGTATTATTTGCTGTTGCATTCCATTGCGGGTCTTGCACATAATATCTGACATAAATACTGGAACAGTTAACTCGTCTGTCGAAACTCTTTTCACTGTTGATGCTGTTTCTCAGCACCAGGCTTAGGATTTGAGTTTACTATTTTCAATAGTTATGCTGAATTCGGCAGAACCCCGTTAGCCATCAGTGGGATGTACTAGACTAGATAAGCTTGACCTTTTTAGAAAAAGGGCACATTTTGGCCTTTACTTTTCTAATATTAAAATGTAATATATATATATATATATATATATATATATATATATATATATATATATATATATATATAATTAATAGGGTGTAAAATAATAATAATTTTACATAGATCCATAGATATTTAATCAAACATAAACCTTTCATTTTTTCAATAATCATTATGTAAACATAACATGTATCTAGTAATAAATTTTTTAATTAAAAAACTCACCACCTAAAACTACCATAACAACTGCATATAAGCTAATTTATAAAGCTCTCCATTGCTTGTCCTTAAAATAGCAACTTCGTATAGCTTGTAGCCCTTTAAATTAACGATTTCTTTTTCTATTTACGGTCAAATATAATATCCTCCGACTTGCGAATTGCCAGTCTCGAAGGCTGAATACCTTATATTTTTTTACTCTTTCTACTGATATTGGTATGGAAAATTTTATATATTCTTTGCTTCTTTCATGAAAATTATTTGATTTGCAAGAACACACTGTCTTAGATTTACAATAAAATCTAAAGAGATGTGTTTAAAGAAAGTTATTGCAATATGCTACTAAAACGTTTATTAATAATAATAAAAAAATCTAATATAATGTACATTAGACTACTTATTATAATATCAACATTATAATTCATAATCTTTCACTGTACAATGTTGTTTTTAAGAGGCATTCAATGCTTGAACAGAACTTGTATATCGAGTTTTGCGCACAAATAATTGTGTAAGAAATGCGTTTAAAGTTTATTACGATATTCGCAACTAAAGTGGCTTTTTGGTTTTAATGAAGGTCCTTATTTTATAATAAATAAGCATTTTGAAGTAATATAAAGATAATTTTGACCTTGTGTTATCAGAAAAATTGGCCTGTAGTATATGGTACGTACTGGTATTTTTATGCATTTTATAATATGAATGGATATTATCTTTTAATAGCATGAAAACTGCCTAGTAAAGTAATAACGCCAACTTTAAATGGAGAATTGTAAATATCTACAATAACGTGATTTCTCTTTATATATTAAAATATTACATATACAGTCCGTCGAGGGAACGACCGTTAGCTTAGTTGACTTGTGAGCCTGAGACGGAAGCGGCCGTATCCTGGCTCATTGCGACCGGTAGAAATGCTTACATATAATCAGCCATAATAGACCCCTTGGAGCACGCTGCAGCTATTTAATGAAGTAATATGTGTCTAGTAATCATAATATAACATAATCAAAGACTACAATTTTACGTATTAAACCTTTATTTTGTTAACACATTACGGAATATTTTAATATAACAATAGGACGTGCTTGCTTATGACATATTGCAATAATGAAAATGCGATTATTAGTTTATATAAATACATAAATGTTAAGGAGTATTAACAATTCAATTCCAAAATCAGACAGTTCTTCATAGCTGAATATTGCGGTAGTAGCGCATCCGTCTTTGTTTTTGTGAAATGTAATATGACGATAAGCGTACAGAAGCTAATTACATTTCTGGTTTCTTTTTTGTTTTAAGAAGTTTATATTTTATAGCTTCCTGTCTCGCTCATGCATACATGAAGTGAGATGTTGGTGTCGTGTATTCTCATTTACAAGGGTTCGGCCCTCTTCCCCCGGCCAAGTGCCGGTATCCTCAACCCGCCACGGTCACTGAACACTCTGACCTCTCACTAAATGTGTACTTATGATATTACATAATTCACAGTGCCATCGCTATTGTGTGTTCACTATTCATTAGAATAAACAGTATTCATTTGACATTTGCATCATAAATATTTAACACAAATATTATTACAAATTTAACACAAATATTATACAAATTTTGTTCACAATTAAGAAATTAAAATAGGATAATCTTTGTGCGAATTCATAGAAAAATATAACACAGAAGCTTATTGTATAACATATAAATTTAAAATGAAAAGGAATCCAAGATCTTTGATTTTTTCCGTTTAAAGCCTTTTTGTAGTAAAAAAGCGTATGAATTATTATTTGATTGAAGATGATGTAATAACCGAACTCTACATATAAAAGACATCAACGAGAAGAATTAATCAAGAAACTTTATTTTTAAGAAAAAATATTAAATGTCACTTATTATTTTATCTATTTCATGATGAGTACCCGGATGATTGAGCTTTGCTCGGTTTTTTTAAAAATTACATTTAGATACAAATTACATACTGATGAATAATATTTTTTGATCTTATTGACATAGTAGAAAAAAACTGAACTGGTTTTTTGAATAAAAAATCATTAGTGCAATTAGTTTAATTAAAATTTTCGTATTTTTAAAAAACACTAAAAAAGGGCTTGAAATAATAGATTTTCTCACAAAACAAGGAAAGTTGAAAAAAAAAGGAAAAAAATCGGACCGAACACAGGACGCGAACCAAGGCGCGACCGCTCGATATCAAAAACATAAAAAATATTTTATTATTAATTTTTTTTAGTATAGTAAAAGTGTGGAATTTCGTATTAAAGTTAAATCTACAGCCTATATAGATCTCACTCCTTGGCACAGGCCTCCCCTCATTTTTTGAGCGGGTTTTACGGCAGGGAAGTGTCCGCCGCGCTGCCGCAATGCGTGTTGGTGAGCTTCACATGTCTTCGAAATATTTTTTTTCATATTTCTCAGACATGCAGACATTGCAGGTTTCCTCACGAGTTTTCCTTCACCGCCGAGCACATGATAAATTAGCACTTAAAATTGCAATTAACAATTTCATTAGTGCCGGCGGGAATTGAACTCGGGTTGTTTGCGTAATGTGAAATTTACAGCGAGTGCCAACCAACTGAGCTACCACGCATTTTACATAAAATAATACGTATTTCTTATTAAAAAGGTGTACTTGCGATTTCGTAATTATTATTAAAGCGTACGGAACTAAGCTAAAAAAACAAAGGCTGTAGATGAGCAGTAGCCTTGAGTATGTATTAAAGAGTCTCATAGGTATTCAACGCAGCCAGTTAATTTATTTTTTTGATTTCTTTTTGTTAGTTTTGTGAGGTAGAGTTGAGCAGATTCAATAAGAAATATAAAGTTCAGTTATTTATTTTCTGTCAATAAGGTCTGCTGTTCATTAAAGCTTGCACGGAATTTCTTGAACACTTTTGCTTTTTCATATATGATAATCATATAACTCGAATGACACATGTCGGAGCTTGACCGTACGACAAGAAACAAAAATTACTGTTAATAGCTCCTGCGTAACAATTAACAACCTCAAATTAATGTTTTTTTATTAGTTTGTTACATAAACACATTTTTCAAAAACTGTGTGTCAGGATTTTAAAACCGAAATTCAATAATTTGTATTACATGTAATGAAACCGTAAAATTTCAAAAATTCTCGTCTTCTATTGATAAAATTTATAGACAGATATTAAGAGGTATATTAACGCTCAAAAATTGTAATAAAAGCATGAACTCACTTAATTATGAAGCATTTTTTGTCAACACAAACATATTTTTGGGTGAACATCCAATTACCGCATCTTCGTTCGACATAAATAAAATTAGATTTTCTTGAATGTTCCGACTTGTTCTTGCCGTGGACTGGTTTACGAGTAAGCTCGTAATAATGATAGCTGAGGCAAAGAAAATAAATTGTTTATATTTTAATTCTGATAAGTGAAAAAAATATACATTACCATGTTACGAGGTCGAATAGAAATAGGTAAAAGGTCTTAGGAACAAATTGATGACGAGAAAAATAAATAAAAATAACGTTGTAGAGTCACGTTGGAGTTATATAATGACATAAACACGGATGAATTGGCTCTACTGGTAAAGGATATGCTACTACAGAATACTAGTGTACAATAGAAATAATATACAATGCTACCGGGTTTTGTATTGGCGATCCGTGTATTGATACAAGGTATTCGACCTTAGTCCTCAAGGATATTAACGCACCTGTGTATTGATTTTTATGATGTTATGTATGATGGTGTTGTAGCCCGTAGATATTTACATATATGTCCTGTGAATCTATGGGCCACAACATCCACTTATCATCAGATGAACTGTGTGCTCGTTTGGAAGATTTTACTGTTTGAAATACGCCTAACAAATTGTATGTAGTTATATTTTAAGTATTTTTATGTATGTATATATGTGTATAAATGTATAACCATACATAATGTATGTGCGTTATAAAACACATACATGTACGCAATAAACCATTTTAATTTTTATTTATGCATAATATATACTGTGATATATCCAAGTAAAAATGCACAAACGCTTTAAAAATTGTGAAAATAAACATAGATACTGACATGGTCAGGCGTTTTACTTAGCTAAAACGCTTGGCTTGGATATCGGCGGCGCCATGGCATCTCAAACAAGCGTACGTTGAACCCTCGTGATCCATGCTTGATAGAAACTGGTCCTGTCTTTGCTTACGTAAAATGCAAATGCATTGAAATTCGTGTAAATTATATATGTATTTTGAGTATCTTTAAAATAATAATGTATTGTAATAAAAAATTATGTTGTGTTTAACATGTACGTTTTGAACAAGATGATACTATAAGCATTATAAGATATTTATTGCTAACGAAAGCTTAATTACTAAAATTGATATAATTTTATTTAATTATAATTTTAATTTAGCTACTTTTATACGTATTAAATGTTGATATTCCGTATTTGACACTAAATACTAGAAATTGTAATGACGATAATAAATATACAGTACCGGTAATGGTATTAGCAGTGTATATAAATAAAATATAACATATATGTATTTGTTGTTCCATATAATATAGCACAATGATAGATTTTGTATATTTTTGCTTTTGACATTGAATATTGCGTTATGAAATCGTTTTTACGAAGTAGTTAATCATTCTTGGCTTTATTTTGTAGATAGAAATTTAAAAAAATGTATAAAATATATGACATTAACATTAATATTCCCGTTAAAGATTAAGTAAGCTTAAAATGCTTTGTAAAGTAGTTCACAATAGGAGGCCAATGACGGATTTGTCCTTTATGACTTTAGGTTTGCAATCGTACCTATAACCCTTTATTAGTTATTTAATTAAAAAAAAAACAACAAAAATAAATTTATTGCACACGTCGAACGCGAAGCGGAGATGTAGTGCTATATCGTCATAAAATCAAAAAATCGCGATACACTTAACTTAAATCACTTCCACCAGCTTTATAAACATAAAAACACTCACGCCTGTCACCCAGAGGCGTAGGCAAAGACTACAGACTTCCATTTGGAACCTCTCTCGCCTACTCCACATTCATATACCTACGCATGCATGCTTGTCGGTTAAGAGTACTCTTAGTTTGGCCCATTTTCAATATATCGCCAATTTGGTCGATAAAGTTTCGCCCAGGACGTCCCTTTCCGACTCTTCCGTTCGCTTCAGCAACATAAATTTGCTTTGTCACTCTTTCCTTCAATCATTCTTTCTACATGACCAAACCATCGAAGCATTCCTTTCTTAATCCTGGTCACAGCATTATCTTGCAAACCACACTCCTCTTTTATCATAAAATTTCTCACCCTGTCTCTCAGATTCAACCCCAACATACTCCTTAGAGACCACATTTATACTGCATTTATTCTACTCTCGTGCTTTTCGTTAAAATTGAGACTAACACAGCATTGTGAATTACCATACGCGCTTTTTCTGACACATTCTGACTTTTCACCATAGAGTGTAGAGCCCCATTTACTCTATTTCCTGTGTTCAATCGTCGTTATATATCCTTATCATATCTCCCATCCCTGCTAAATACAGATCCCAAATATACAAACTCATCTACTTGCTCGACCAACTCTCTTTCTATTCTTATTTCACATATCGTTTTACTTTCTTCTCTTTCAAAAACCATAACTTTCGTCTTACTTGCGTTCACTTTTATTCCCCCTTCTTTTAACGACCTGTTCATTAATGTTACCAGCATTTGCAACTCGGTAGCCAAAGATGCAAATATAACTTGATCATCGACGTACAAAAGGCATTTGACGGTTACCTCATCCATTCTTAACCCGCATTCTTCAGATTTCAAATTTTCCAAACAACTGTCCATAAATAGGTTGAACAGCCACGGGGAAGCCACACAGCCCTGTCTGACACCTTTATGGATGCTAATCTAGTCCGAGTAGACCCCGTTGATCCAAACACAAGCAGTCCCTATAAAGAAACTTTAATGCCTGTATCAACCCAGAGCTCAACTCAAATGACTTTAGTGTTTGCCATAACACATCCGTGTCCTCTCTGTCATAAGCCCTTTTTAAGTCCATGAACGCCCAAAAACTCTTTGGTTTTTGGCCGAAAACTTCTCCGCGATCATCCGTATGGCAAACACATAATCTGTACATCCCATTCCCTTTCTGAATCCCGCTTGCACATCCCAAATTTTTCCGTCAGTTTGTTTCATGACCCTTTCTACTGCACTTATATAATAAAAAATGTACACCAATAGCAAGAGGAAATTTTAATTAATACTTCTGATCCAGTTATAAGATTATTTATTTTAGTTATTATATGAAAAAGTTAATTTAAAATAATTTCTCTTGGACGTCAGTTGGTCGGTATGGATGTGATAATAAGATATATTTCAAAAAACTGAACTTACGAGCTTATGAATTTGATTCTTTATTTATTAGCTTTAGATTTTAATCTTTATGAAGCCTTTTGAATTTCACTACTGTAAGCCGTCCCGTCCATTAATGTTTGATAATTTTTTTCCGGTAACAAAATACGAATCACCAGTATCAAAAAGTCAAAAATTTTCGTGTTAATTAAACAGAAACAATTTTTTGTAGCTTTAAACGAAATTCGTGTTTTGGTAATTAGTAAAAGTAAATTGATTTTTCAAAATATTATATGAGCGTTCGAGGTGTGCACTTTTGGATTTTCCAAATATACTTTTTTAGTATTTTGCATACATAACTTGTTTTTCTTTTTATTAATAAGGCAATAAAATTAATTGCTAAACCTGGTCCTAGATTTAAGTTAATTGTTTATGTTTTTTACTCATCATTACCGGTTAGGATACTTAAGTTTTTACAATTTATTGGAGGTCTGCGGATTTTTATATATAAATTATGCTATTTTTATATTGTACGTGGTCCATATTTCATAATATTACAATAAAATTTATCAATTTTGTAACACTTAAATATGTTAGAGCTCAAACTCGAACTGCGGACACACCTAGATTTTGCCACTTACAACTAGGTGCAGGCAAATGCGGTTGGTAAACATATGTAGGTGTATTTGATTTGACCGATGGATTTGTAAATAATACAAATACGGATTTTTGTCCAGTTGGCACTTTCACCTACTGACCCTGTAAACCTAGGTGTAACCGTACTTTATTCTTTAGTAGTGACATAATATACAAGAGTAAAGACGTCAACAATAATCCATTGGTAACCGTGAAAGATGGTTGTAATCGCCATGTGGGAAATGTTTGTAAAAATGTAATTAAATAAATTAGATTTATAATATTTTATATTGGTCTTCCTTAAAGTCCCCAAGAAAGTTTACAAGGTTTACTTAGGTAATTCTACATTAATAAATCATTAGTAAAGGTCGTTTTTATATTATATAATATTAATGAGTATTTAAAACGATCATCAATCACCAATCCGCCAGCTAAGTATGGTAATTATAGAACTTCCTCTATATCGTAAGCAACGCACTCTTCAGAAGCAAGATGTGTACGGTCATATGAGACAGATGTTAAATATAATATATGAATAAACTTTTTTTAATTAGAACCTTCTTTAAGTAAACAGTAACTGTAGTTGATGTTCTGAGTAAAAAGTCTATTTTCGATAGACTAATTTTAGAGTAACTTAAACTGTTAACGAAGTTCATTATAATCATCATAAATTCGTCTATAGCAACTCAATATGTAGGTGACAGTCTCACGAAATAGCGGTCGAGGTCCTTCACCCACTCATGTGTGTACATACGTTACCGAACAAACTGTCGCTGAACTATGTACTTACCTAACGAGTAGGTAATAATTGTAGAGTATATATTGCACTCACAAAAACGTATGTTATTTTAAATATAAGAATATCTAAAGCATTTGTTTCATTAAAGGCAAAATAACTTTATTTAAATTTTTTGTAACAAACTTTAAATTTAATTTAATTTTTAGCTTTAAATATAATTGAAATATGACGTTTGCTATAATGGTAACTGTGGATTTAACATAAAAACACAAATTGTCTACTCTTTTTAATTTTTTCTATATCGTTATCTTTATAATAAGAAAATTCAAGTAAGTAGTTAGTCTCCTACTTGAGCAGTGCGAGTACTTCGTTTAAATCTATTGGTAGGCTTTGGACTCTCGCATTGTTGAGTGAGAATTGATAATCTTTATATATATAATTTTGAACTAGGGTAGATGGGCCACAGCAATTTGGTGTTAGGCGGCACTGAAAATTTCGGGAATCATGGAAGCGACACAACATTACTATTTAAAAATGTATTTATTGCTTTTCGAAGTATTCTCCGCGAAATTTGACACATTTTTCCATACGATGGATCCAATTATTGAAGCAACCATTCCATTCGGAAGTTGGGGTCTCCAAAATGGCCGTTTTGTAGGCGTCCACAGCCTCTTCAGGTGATGAAAATCTCTGTCCACGCAATTTATTCTTTATTTTAGGGAAAGTATAGAAATCATTAGGGCTTAGGTCGGGGCTGTACGACGGATGGTCTAATAATTCTATGTTATCTTGCTCTAAAAACTCTTTTGTTCTGTGTGCGATGTGAGAACTCGCATTGTCGTGATGGAGGATGATGCGGCGGTTGCAGTTCTCTTTACGGAGTTCAGAAACGATCTGTGGCAAACAAATGCTAGCATACCATTCTGCATTAACCGTTCTTTGTCCCTCAAGAGGAATAGTTGTAACATGGCCAGTTTTGGAGACAAACATGGCCACCATTATTTTTGCAACACTCCGTGACCGAACAATTTTTGTTGGCTTTAACTCATTTTCGAACACCCAAACTCGTGACTGGTTTTTTGTTTCGGGTTTGTACGCATATATCCAGGATTCGTCACCTGATACGATGTTGTATACAGCATTTGAGGATCCTGCGTGAAATCTTTCGAGAGTTCTGACGCACCAAGTAACGCGAGCCGCTTTTTGCTCTTCACAGATCGAATGCGGTATCCATCGGGAAAACAACTTTTTTCACTTAATTGTTCATGCAAGATTATTCGTATTTAACTCATGTCAATGTCTAAAATTGCCTGAATTTCGCGGTATGTCACATGTCGGTCTTCCTCAATCAGCTTAAGCACAGCATCAATGTTTTATTGGGTGACTGCAGTTTTTGGACGACCATCACTGAGCTTGACACGTCCACGTTGAAATTCAGCAAACCAGCGATAAATTATGGTTTTGGATGGGGCTTCATCACCAAATGCAGAAATCATCCGGTCAACACACTGTTTTTGTGTTAAACCACTTCGAAAGTCATAATAAATCATCGCTCTTGAATTTTCTCGAGTCAATTCTTCTTCTTCAGTTTTCTCAACGACTAAACAAGTTTGACAAAACCTTGTGACAAGACCGAGAATCTTTTTTTAAATAAATAAATGGTATTCGATTTTTAAAACCAAGGAGTTTTTAATGTAACATATTAATTTCAAACCACTTTAAAGGAATAGCCTTGAACCTAAGTAAGCAGTATAGATAATTTGTCTTAAATTGAGCCTGAATAAAAAGGCCCGGAAGATATTTTACTTAAGGTCAACAGCAAGGTAGCGTTGAAATTTATCTAAATTTGTTAAATAAACACATTAATGTGGGTGTATTAAATCGAATTGTCACATGGAAATAATCAAAAACACTCATCATAATACATGACACTGGATGTTCTAGTTGCAATTTTAAGTTAACAGGAGTATATTTAGGTACACTATAATACTACTCTCGCTTTTATATTACTTCGTTAAGTAACAGAAGAAAGTTGTGTCTGAAGTCTATGTTATCGACGTGATACGTGACATACCGTGTATATGGTGATGACATGGGATAGTGAATATGTGCAAAAATACTCTCTATCCCATATTTCATTCATCACCTGGGTGTTGTAAAAAGCGACAGATGAAAATGAAATAGGATGTGGGCATCACCATCATTCTGATAATATTTCAAACGGGACAACTATGGCAAATATCAACCTACGAGGCAATCCATGGGGGGCCTATCTTCAAAAATAGACTTTTAATTAAGTGTGGTAGGATCTACTTCAGTTAAGCCTAGTGTAGTCAGAAGACACAAGTTTAATGCTATAAATAAATAGTTCGTTATATCACCTCATTTTAAAGATACTTTAGACTACTTCTCCTTGTAGCATCTGCTAACATCGGATTATGAAATATCGGCAAATTGAGTGACGTTCTGTTCTTTCACTTAGAAAAGTAGGCTAAATCGTCTTTTAAAAAGCTTGGCGTACTTAGTAGAGTGGGGAATAATTTAATGCCGGCTCACCACTGGAAAATTACATCTCGCAACAGTGAACCAGTCTCTTCTTTTGTAGATGTTGCATATCTGCATTTTTACTGCATAAAATTATTCGGATTTATGCTAGCCACCAAGTTTTACCATCGTCTATAATGTTGACGAGGTCACGTCTTTGCAAGTTTTCTGCTTCGCGCGAATACTTTTTTTACCCAAACAACCTAGAGATCTTTACTTACTATCAAGTGAGCCATTTTACATAATCATTTTACCCCTCTCCTAAAAAGTTATAATACTTAGTATATGTATCAAAGGAAAATGTCGTAAGCATACCTTGAAAAAGATATGCTCATATCTATATATTAATATAGACTGCATTGGCCAGTTCGAAGTAATGGCTTGTTGACATCATCATCTTAATGACATCAAACCGACAACATACGTAATTGTTGATTTTTAGGTTAATATTTATTAGATTGTTGGTCTAATAGATTTAGTTAATGGTAATATGATGTAGTGACTTAGTTAGCCAAAGGTAAATATAACAGCATAGCAATTCTTGCAAACATTTCTTGAGAATTTTATTGTTTATTGTAATAAAATGCAAACACGCACTGTAATACACGTTATCTTAGAAATTTTCTAAACTCAATACGCAGAGCGTCTTGTGAAGGCTTTGCAAATGCATAGTTAACAAGGTTCGTAAACAAATTAATTTAAATAATTTCTAGTCACTAACAGTTGGTATTCTTAGTAATTTTCCCAACTTGTCTCACGATCCTTAAGTATAATACCATGTTAAATGGTATTCACACGCGGCGGAAATTTGAATGTGTTTTAAGAACATTTAGTGGCAACCTTGAAGTAGCGGATCTTGGAACAAAAGCTGTGATGCGACAAAATGATGTCATAATCCGGACTTATTACTAATTATTACCTACAAGCGCCTAAGTAATGTTTATTATTTCTATGTACACATGTTTTAATGCGAATACGTGTTGTAGCTTACTTCATTATTGTTATCGGCAACCGTGAATATATTTATTTATATTAATGTCTTGCTGAAGCTGACCTTACTATACTAAAATAATGTAACTACTTAGTATAAATTTACAAGCAATTTTAAATTGTAAATTTTATCAAATCAAATAAAAAGAAGAAGTTATTTTTCTATTCAATATTCAAGTAAACCAGTTATATAAAATGATTCTATAATAAATTCTACACGCATAATAATAAAAAATTGTACTGATTTTTATTTATTATATGATTAGGTACCTCAGTTTTATTTATTGGAATACATGTATCAACAGGTTCTTGGATCATGTTATCATCATATAATTATCCGGAATTTAGGTTGTGTGTACTGTGATATAATAAATATGTAAAGGGTTGTAGACTAAATTTTACAAACGGTAACATGTGCAAACAACGTGTTCAATGTTGAATGAAATAGTTAATTTAAAAAATAATAAACATATAAGATGACGTAATGCATTACTTGAAAGTACTAGTAATGGTAGGTGCAGCCGCTGATATCGCGCCAGGAGAACCTGGCGGATGCACATCTTGATTATTATTCTTGTTTAGCCAATGGAACAATGTCGAGGTTGTCCGGTCGCAGATTGCGTGTTGCATGACAATGTTATACCCCGCACAACACTATTACTGAGATGCTCAATAATATAATGAATTACTTCTTAATAACTCAAGGACAACTACCCGATGACGTTTAAAATAGAAAATTTATAAATATTTATCCATGTATTAGATCATCATTGTTCCTTAACTTTACCTGTTTCCAAAGATACTTAGATCATGAATATGGATTGAAGCAATACGCTTTAACATGGCATGTAAATCGATATTACGAGTATTCCAACAGCTTTTTTTGGATTCATTTAAATATTTTAATTTTAGATATCACATTTCTAAATTTTATGGAAACAAGTTTTCTTGATTTGATCTCAAAACAATGAAATAAAAATACAAATAAATTAGTTAGAATTTGGAATAAGCGAATAAGCACTGTTTTATCGTAACATTTTGTAATCATAAAGCACAACAGGTATGTTATAAACATTTCAAATGCAATTGAATTTCTGCAAAACTTCACTGATGTAATTTAAGTTGTCCGTTCATAATATGTTTTATTTCCTGTGTGATAAGTGAGTGATATACGATTTTGTTGAGGGCAGCATTCGGCGTGAGAATTCGCTGTCACGTAGTATGCAGTAAAGTCCAAAAATAAAAAATGTGAATAAAAGAGTTTGCGCAAGGGCACTCGCGATTAGATGAAGATTTGTATTTTTTTTATTTTACCATTGTTGCTAGTTTCTGGTCCTTTCAATTGATTCCGAAAAAGTACCTGAAATATTGTAAATTTTATTACAGAAAAGTTTCTTAAATCCTCATAATGGTTTAAATATATATTTATCTACAAATAAATGGTTAAAATGAAACTTAATATGAAAACTTAAATAACTATAAGAATATTTTTTTAACTTCTCTGTGTATGTATTTTGTAAATAACCCCTGTATCATAGAAATAAATATTTTCATAATTATTTTCTTTATTATTTACTATTAAATATATTGCATTACACTTTTATATATTTTCCAATATGTGAACTAAGTTGTTGATAACGTCGAAAAAAAATGATTTACACTTATATATATTTTCCTCAAAACAGGCATAAATCTCGCTATTGGCCATCATTATCACCGCAATTTTTTCCTCAATTTTTCCCCTGACGTTAATTTTCTATTTTCAGAAATAAATTCTAACCAGGAGGAGCTAAATCTGGGCTGGGATTGATGTTTCAAAATGTCAAAGCCTATTAAGTGTGCAGCATTCCAACGTTAAATGCGTTTCATGCATGGGCGCGTTTTCATGTAATAGCATCACCATTTTACTTAAATTTCTTCGTATTTTCCCCCAATTTACAATCTTTTTATTCTTCACTAGCGTAGTTCTTTCCCGCTTTTGAAACACCATATTTTAATCAAAATAAACTACGTAAATTGGAGCCTTAATTTATTTGGTTTATTAGGACAACTCGAACTTCTTTCTCGGTGTAAGTTTTTAATCCTGCCGAGGTTCAGGTTTATAATTATGAACCCAAGTTTCATCTAATATGACCCAAAATTTCGTCTTTGTTCTTGCCACAAATGTTTAAAACCTGTGGAAATACTAATCGTGTTTATGGTGCGGCAATATAACAAATTTATTTATATATACTTTCATGCAAAAAGTA